>VZRR01005147.1:631132-714167 GCA_013398015.1 Oreocharis arfaki | reverse complement strand
CATGGTAATTTGTATTCAAGTATAAAGATATAGGCATTGAGGGTTCCTCCCTGAAAATACTGATTCAACACAGATCCTCACTATCCCTACTTACATGACGCTGTCGGGGCTGCCCGAGGCCACACAGCATCTTGCTGCAGGCGCCCTTGGTGAAGCTGCCGCGCGCGGACAGCTGGCTCCTGCTCGAGGAGCGAGCCCCACGTAAGGGGGGTAAAGGCGGCATCAGCAGAGCTAAAGGAGAGAGGGCTCCTCTGTAGAGGCTCTAACGGACATATTCCATGTGGAGAATCCAGAGTCAAAAGACACAGCAAATCCAAGGGTCCAGGATTCTTATACTAGGGGTAAAAGGGGAGGAGAAAAGGGGAACAGCCAATAGCAATTGAACAAGGGGGAGGAACCAACAGGGGGACAACCAGTAAGGATAACTTGGAGGAGGGAATCACATGCAATAGCCAATAGAGCGTCAAGGAAAAAAGAAGGTTCCAGAAGTAATATATATGCAGCTAGGGAAAATACACAAACATGAGCTTATTACATAAAACTGGGTGGTAACTGTATAAACCAATGAACAAAGAACATGCAAACTAGGGAAGAAGGGGAACTTGGGAACTCGCCATAACCAGAGGGGAAGGCTAAACTGCTGCATGTTTGGTGGCTGTCCACCACTCCTCTCCTGTTTCATTTGTGGTGGCCGCTGCCACACGCACTGCACCACTTACCCTGTCAACTTCAGCCATTTTATGGAATGTTTCTCCCACAAAAGCTCATGACTCTATACAAGCAGAACATTTATTTTCTAGAATCTAGGAATACATGTCATTATGTACGTGACTGGTTATGTAATGCTAATAATCTAAGGGAGGAAAGATTGATTTCAAAGTTACCTGATATTTGGGTATCATTTAAATTAACAGCATGTGTTAGTTTTTCAATCTATTAGAAATTTTTGAGACTTTCTAGAGACCTTGTATGTGACTTTACCCACCAGATAGCTAGTGTAGTGCTAGAACTTCCAAAAACCATATCCCTTCACCCACACTGTATTCTGCTCTACACTGCCACTCGATCAGAGGACAGGCTAAGACAATGAATATAAGAAAACCCTGTAATAAGAAACCTGAGTGCTGGAGAAGGTTACTTCAACTGCCCTGACACAGGCTATTTTCTGGGGAGAAGCACCTTGCTAGGACTTTTTGCAACAGCATGTACTTCGCCCACGTTTGTAGGACCCAATTATAACAAAAAAAAAAGGAAACATTCAACATCAAAGTAGGGATGATGGTATAGAATGAAAACATACAAAATCCAGTGAAAAACATCTCAGTAACCTAAAATAAATGTGTTGTACACACAGAACTGTGTTTCACATTTAGTGCCCAATGCCACAAAGCTAGATTTATTTTCTATTTATTGGTATTGTCATAATACAAAAACTAAATACCATTCGTTAGGAAAGCAGCCGTTACACAAAATTAACAGACATATTCTGCTTCAGGGCATGAATACAAGAAAATTGTCAGACATTAATAATGCAGACAAAGCATTTTCCTGGGAAAATGAAGATCCAATGGAACAACAGATAAATCATGCCCAACTGCTCAGTGTTTGTTGTTTCACAATCTGTTGTATTTTATCGAATATGACTAGTACAAGTCTGCTACAGCCATAAAAAAATTAGCAGAAATTAATATGTAAATTACTATAGTGCTTGTGTGGGAATCCATTTCATTAATCTGAATTCACTGACATCACTGTGTAATCTAAATTTATGAGGTTTTCAACTGCCACTCCATGGAGAATTCTACATTTATTGAATTTTGCTTTAGAAGTATTTTGTGCATTAAATAATACTTGCAGGGCAGTAATGTACATGAATCGCTTGTTATATAATTTAATTTATATAATATATACCCGGCATTCTGCCTGTAAGAAGACATATAACCTACAGTACCAAAAAAAAAAAAAAAATGCATTTAGATATTTCCTTTTAAAACATTTATGGACAGCAATGAAAACAAATTATTGGAAGAGGGAACAAAGAAAGTTTTTGAAGTTCTCAGTGAAGTAAATATTGCTCATCTTTATTTTGTTCAAACAAATGCAAATCTTCTTGTTAATATAAGGGCTTTATGTGTAGAACTCGAGCTGAAGAAAAAAGGCAGAGAATAAATCCCATACAAATCTGAACAAGAAGGTTTATCAGTACATAGGCCAGCTTGAAGGTCAAAGTTTCAATATCAAGTTTTGGAAAATAGCAACAAAAAAAGAAATAACAAAATTCTTTACCATTCAACATTTTAACTAACATCTTGGTACAAAGATAGCAAATACTTTGCATAATCTTGGCTTTAATCCTCTAGTTTTCTAGATGTAAAACAAGTATCCAAATAACATGATACTATCAAAATGTTTCTCAAGAAAATACTGAAAAAAACATATTAACATGCTTTCTGAAGAAAAGAGGAAATACAACAGAAAAGATAGAACAAAACATTTACTCCGTTATGAAGACCTAATTTTAGAAGGATAAAAATGTGAAGGTTACAAAATATTTATATGATGAAAAGGTTTTATTTTCAATTATTGACAACATTGTAAAGTGGGGTTTTCCCCCAGTGTGATTCTAAATGTTTTGATATAACCTGTTTGCTGGTGGGATGCACTACTAGGTTTATTATTTTGCCACATGCAGTTTTGTTAAGCAACAGGATTGTTTCATTACTATGGCTCATTGAAGTATCAATCTAGGAGTGCCTATGCTGCAGTTTTACCCCTACACATTTCAGTCTTTTTCACACACAGTCATGTATCCATAAACAAAGTGAGTTTTCAGGTATCATCTAGCCTTTGATTGAAGAAAACTGCTTTGAAAAGGGGCTTTGAGGGCAAGGAAAGGGAGGATTTGGTTTTAGATTTGTTTAACCATGACACAATGAGGAATATATTCCCAACCAGCAACGAATCTTTCACACTTGTCAAATCCTCCTGTCAGCATCCCCTGCAGCTCTGCTGACTACCAGAACACCTGTCTGCTCCAAGGTCACTGATTCAATGTCACATTGCAGTGAACAGGCTCACACACAATTAGGATTTCAGAATCATCTTGCAAGAAATTCTGGTATCCCTGTTATTTTACTTAAAACTGATTACTGGGTAATTATACTTTGTGAATCAGTATGATTTTATAAATCCTAACATTGAATTTAGTATATCTGACAAGCAAAGAAGCAAGAAAAGATATGACTCAAAGAAGCATGCACAGACAGAAGTCTCTCTTAGATGGAATGGCTACAGTTCGTTTATTTGTATCACTTACATGGAGATAGCATTTCCATAGGTTTCTGTGCACTGATTGCCTACTAAAGGAATATTTTTTCTTTTTATTCTTTTTCAAGAGATCTGTTTTATAGTTAAAACATCATCTGTTTTTTGCCTCCTAAAACATTTCCAACTACTTGCAATTTAGGAAGCTATCTGTTTCATGCAGAGACTTAAAAACATGCCGTATTTTTCCTAATATTGAATAAACATATAAATTAAGCAACCATTAGACCATAGGCCTGCATTCACATGTAAATTATAAAGGCAAGTAAGAACTACCACAGGAGTCTCTGTTTTGCCTTAACCTTGGCACTGAAGGAATGTAACACAACTTTGTTCCGTTCCCCTGAGCAACTGTAATGTTAGAATGCTATCCTGCAGTTGTTCTGAGATTGAAACCTTCTGTTCGTGCCTGTAACTATAATTTTTCTACCCTAAGTTTCACAAAATATAGTAAGCAATTGTCAGGAGACACACATTCCTCAACAGTACTCAACCTACTTACCAGCCACCTCTTCCTCAACTCGGGTCTTTGAGAGAAACATTTCCTTTTTACTATGTCAAGTTAAGCTGTTCTTTCCTCCTATCCACAAATGGAATAACAGATGTTATAAGTGAGAAAAGGGGAATGATTCAACTCTTCAAATGTTCAGAGGAACAGTGATCCCACTGCGGTCCCTCACAGAAAAATGACAATTGTCACTGCAGAAATCTATGTAAAGACCCACTCATCATGGATCTTGTAAATCTGCCGCCTCTGAAATTCTGTAAGCATTGCATGGTTCTGCATATGCTGAAAAATTGCTTTCTACTGAAAAAGAAATAAACACATGTATCCTGGTCTCAAACAAAATACAGCAAAATGATACCTCAAACATAAAAACCTGCTAAACCTTCCCCAAGCATTGTCTGCTTTCACTGTTTGAAAAAACCTTTGACTGTTTTCATAGCACAGGCTAGCCGTCAATTAGCTCTACACTCTATAACTACTGATAGTCAATACCAGTCAGAGTTAAGAGTGCACATACTGGAAGTCATTATAGAGGAGCAATCATGATGGGTATTGACTGCTGTGACTCTAAGATGCTCTACCTCTGGAAAATGGCATCTGAAGACTTGCTGCCACGGCTGGCTGTCTCATGTCTCCAAAATTGACCTACAAGGGATACCTAGGCACAGGCTTCACAAAGTGGAGTTATTTCAGTAAAAGTAGAGGGATGTTTAATGTCAGCTCTTTCTCAAGTACCCTTATAATCCTCATTCTGTAGTCACTAGCCAATTTTGCTCTCAGTAATCTGTATATACTTTTCATTTAAAGTATCGCAGCTTGTAAAAGTGCCCACTATAATTTTCTGAAATGTAATTCAAAAGTTATCCTTCTTCACAGAAAGGAAAGGGATGAGGAAAGAAAATAAAATCAATCTCATGAATTACGTACTTTACTCAGTCTCACACTTTCTTTCCTCTCAGCCAGAATCTTATAATGTGAAGAGATGAACAACTAATCTTTCAGATACACAAGTCCATCTTCATATTTGATCCCTCTTCTCCTAAGCTCATCTTTTGTCTGCTGATTTAAGAACTCCAGCCAAGGACTATATAGACTTTTTTTTCAGTGGGGGAAAAGTTATGGTGATGGATGGTTTTGCTCATGATTCCATCATTCATTCTTCTGTTGAAGTCAAAAGAAACGTGATATTATACAACCACAAGCTACAGTAATGACCAATTAACCCCACCTGGTACCAGGCCTTAACATCTGCATCCTGCTTCAAAATATTGTCAATGATAGCAAACACCATCCTCACCACCTCCTCAAAATAGCATACAATCTGTTCTGTCACTCACAGACCAAGCAAATTTAAGAAAACAAAAGGAAGAAAATCCTACCACACGTATACTACAGGCTAGAGAATACTCTCACTCCACTGAAGAATCAGAGGAATTTAGAGAAACCATCTAGCCTCCAGTTGCTCAAGAGTTTTCTGGGAAATGCAATAGATTTCTACCACAGCCACCACCACCCTGGCCAATTCAAAACACAAATCATGGTCTGCCTTCAGTAAGAACAAGTCTAATACTCAGATTTCCTGCCTAAACACAAATTGATTCCATTCTAACTCACAACGATATTATCTGCCAATACAGACTGATGTACAGTATGGCAAGTTACAAATGAAACACTAAATGCAGCAGAATTTTATTATTCACATAAAATACACAGATAACATTAGTATCTTCTGGACTCCCTCAAATTACTATGAGAAGATTAAATAATCACTACTTCTACATCAAACTGCATCTCAAATACACCTACATCAGTATCCTATTATTAGGCACTCTGCTCAACATAAAACAGAAAGCGTACAAACTACTATACATGAAAAACACACAAACTATCATATACATCATTACAAAAGCAGGTGCTTCTTAAAACACCCCAAGAAAGGTATAAGATACAGAAGGCCCTCAGACACCACTAATATTCACTGTGTATCATTCTCTCACAACGCCCTGCTCAGCAATCTCTGACCCTTAACTAAATAAACACACCACTCTAAAGAAACCCATCAAGTCTTCCCTGAATCCTCTAAACCTCTCAGTTCTGACTCTGAGGGAAACTCAAAAAACCCAGATGATTCTGAGAGCTAAAACATAAACTCCAAAGGATGCTAAGCAACACAAAAGAGAAGATTAGGATTCTGATGCTCTATAATTCTCCCTCATCCCTAACAAAAAGTTCCATATTCATCTCTATCTCCTTGCCTAAAAGGACTTAATGACTCTACAGTGTCTTCTCTGGATAACACCCTTTTTCCTTCCTCCACCCTACTCTACAGGTGTCCACTATTTTTTCTTTCAAATGATGCAGGTCAGTAAACAGGTTAAACTCATAACAATTTACAGTTGTTCAAGACCTCTCCTGCTATTACAGATTTTAATAGGCTCACATGGTCAAAAGGAGGCATCTGTTCCAATTATTGCAATAATTCTAGGATATTACCATCTCCTTACAAAATCTGTAAAGCTTTTATTCTTACAAAATCATAGTTACAATGCTATGAGTGTATTAAAGTATTTGTTGTTAGCATAAAGACTTTTAAGTGCTCATGTTAACAGAGATAAATAAAACAAACCATGTAGGGCTTCAAGAAACCTGATTACAATGTTCTTTCGTCTACAGTACAAAAATTATTCTACGCTGCACATAAAATTAAGATAATTATCTACTAGTTTAATTTAAGGAAAAGCATGCATGCCTCTTACTGCAGTAACAAAAGCAATTACTTTCTTGGTAAGTTAAATATTAGATTTGGAATGTTTTCAAACTAAGCATAATAATGTTTCAACAGCAGTTTACACCATAAAAAATTCAAGCAGGGTCCTTTTATGCATCTGCAAATTTAATTTTAAACGTGCTAAAACTTTATGTGTACAGCAGTATAAAAATTATGTTAACCAGCATTTAACAAGGACAGGAAGTATACTAAGAGTTATGCAATTAATAGCTATAATTTACATATACATGTAAATTACACAGTATAGAGGTATAAAAGCAATCCTTATAGTAGTTCAGTTAGAGGGAGAACTGCTTTTTTGAAATGTGATCTTTTACTGGTTTCCATACTTGCTTTCATTAAGCCAGCAAGACAAGCTCTTATTAAGCAAGTATAGTAACAAACTACTGAGATTAGCTTGTTAATAATGTTTGTAGTTTTGCATAGGAATATTAAACTCACACTGTATTTATTTCATTGCACAAGCAAGCAATGTTTCTCACACGCTAATAATTTTCATTTGATTATGTACAAGGACAGAACCAAGTAAAATACAAGCTTACTAAACTGCCTGGTTTTCGTGTAAGAGATCTCTACCACAAGAGTTTGAAGTTGTTTGGGTTTTCCTATTACAAATCTACAGAACAGATGCAAGGTAATTCTAATTATAGTACCTGTTTAAGCCCTAAGTCCATTAAAGACAGCACAGAACAGGCATATGTTATATATTGTCACTTCTGGAAGCATCATATCATCTTGAAGTACAACAGAGACTCACAGCTGAAAATGGCAGCTAAGGTTCCATCCTCCCCCAACAATTCCCTACTTGCTCTCTTTAAATTACACCCAGCACATCCAGCATGGTACCTCACACAGCCTTCACACGGCCCTCTTCTTCCCTGTAAATAAGCAGCAGCTGTTTTGCATATGTCAAAAGAGTTTCTTGACGCAGATTACAATACCAGGATCTATCCAAGGCTGTGGTAACAAGGATCCTGAAGTTCCAAATCATTTCACAAAATATAAAAACATTAATCTGAAATTATGCTTTTAACCATTAGAGGTATGTTGAATAATTAAACCCAGCAACATTTAGTTCTCAGTCACAATATATTTACTGAGTAAAAAAAAAAATTTTGCTTTTCCAAAAGAAACATTCTTTCAACAGCAGTGTTTTAAAACTGTCATGAAAAAAAAGGCTAATTTCCCTAAGACTTTCTAACCATATTTTATATATTGCTGAAGACTACTGTTTAGATTACAGATTTTTTAAAAATTTCTACCAGGGACCATACAATTTGAATGTACAATTTTTTTATTATTATTTTTAGGTGGTCTACAAATTAAAAAACAATTTTAACATATTTTATTAATTATATATGGCATTACCACATTATGAGATAATACATAGTTTTAAACAAAGCTCTACAATGCTTTTCTAAGCGTGTGGATTTAAAAAGCCATTTTTCTCTGTAAATGAAATATTTAAATACAAAATCTATGCAGTTTTCAGCAGGAATGAAAGCAAGATAATATATCAGTCTTAAGTATATTTTCTTCATCGACTAAAAACACACCAAGTGAAAGGAGGAGATATTTTCAATTATGTACCAATACCCTAAAGACAAAAACTGTTGGAATTTCTCATTTCTCAGTCATTTCCTGTAGCTATTTCAACACAAATGTATCTAAACCAAGCTATACCTAAAATAAAACCCCTTACATTAAAAATATTGTATTTAAAATATTACAAAATATTTTAAGTTTTTTTCCCTATGTTACAGTTATTAGGAAAATTTCTTATTTCTAATAGCAAAACATCATAAAAACAAGTTTTGAAGAAACTATAGGACAATTTCTTTAAGTGTTAGTAACATTCAGATAAATTTTTTTCATAATATTTAAAATGATCAACTCTTTCAAGTAACTCTTGGATAAAGCAAGAGAAAGAAAACAAAGAAAATATCATTTGAAAGGTTCTTCAGACAGAACTTACTTTTCTTGAACCAAGAGGACAAAAGGATCTCTTTTGATCTAGTCAGTGGAAGCATTAACCTTTTCTATCTAGTGGGGATCTCAACAATGTGCATAACTTAAAATATTTTACCTGTGACTTTCTGACTCTAAATTTAATTTAAAGAGAACATTCAGCAAATTAAAAAGGAAATTCATTTTCAGGAATATAGTGCAAAGAGCACTACCTACTGCATCAGCAATTTGGACAAGAGGAAGTGAGCATTTGTGGACACAATTAACAATATCTTTGATATACCTGGAAGCAATAAACCAATACTGCAGCTTGTATGAATCAGTACAGCTCCATCAATTTCAGTGATAATAGGCTGATTTGCATGACCTGACAATTTGACACAAATCTGTTATGAGTTTTTCAAGCTTTAGTTTTTGACATATAACCAGCTCTCAGAAGAGATGACATGGGAGTTGACTCCAACACAGCATTTGTAATGGTAAATGTTCATTAAGCATACAGATCTGAAAAACTGGTTCAAGTACTAAGGTTCTAAAATCTACTGATGAAAGGTAATACAGTAATTACTTCTAAGAACATCAAAATGGAACAATGTAAACAAAATGCATTTTTTTAAACTAACAGCAATTTATTTGTATGTAATTTCATGTTTCCTTGTGTACTCAGAGAGAAAAATTCCAAGCAAGAACATGGGAGACCAGGCACTTCAATAATTATAATATTTAAACATTTCTGAGGTTCACAAAGCCCTGCAGGCATGTCAGTTGACTCAGTGCCTAAAATTACGTTGCTAAAGTTTGCTGAAGAAAAGAAACCTTCACCTCAGCACACCCTTTGGCAGCACAGTCATGGCGTGGTCCTGGGTGACAAATTTCCTCTGGCAGGGGAAAGGTGAGCTGAAGCCTCCCCAGGGCAGGGGCCAATACTGAAAAAGAAAACCTGTACTACTTCACTCCCTCTTTATGCATCCTTCTTCCATTTCAGAAGGTGGACTTTAAAAAAAAGCTGAGGCTGAATTTTAGGATCTTGAAAAAACACAGACACTGCCTTGCTGTTTTAGACTAGATACCTAAATTCCCAGGAATTAAAGGCTTATGCCATTACTGACCAATTTAAATTCATGCCCTACCTACCATGCCAGAATTTCATATCTCAATTCTGGCCTTTCTTCACATGCACTGTATATGAAAGTGGCAAAATTAATTTCACTTAGCAAAGAGTATCTAAAGATTATAATTTAAATGCACATTATAATGCTTCAGTCATTATCTGAACCTAAGTCTTGCAAAGGTCTCAATACATACTTGAACATTACGGAATATATTCAATTCTCTTTTTTTTAATTGACATGCTCCCCTGGCCTTTTAAAAAATATATATGAAATATTCTATTGAAATAGAGTTTAATCACAATGCACATTTATATGCCTTACACTGCTGACTAGATTATTAACCTAAAATAGTAATCAGAAAGCAATATCTCGTAGCTTTTCTGACATGCTGGAGTCACAGACTGAGCTTCCTATTTAAGCATGAAAATTGCTGAAGCACTTACATGTCTCAAAAGTAATTCTAAATTCAAGGCCTTGAGGACAAGGAAAATTCTTCCCAACCCCCAGCCCATCCCTAAAATGCCAAGCAAACAAAAAGCCCAAATAAAACTACAAGCAGTATTGCATGTATCTATGACCTATGACTTGAATCGATACAGATAAATTAGAAGTCCATTGCTTCTTGGATCAGGTAATGGTTCGATTTTGGACAGAATTAATGTATGGGGAGATGACTTGTATACAATACTGAATGGCCAGAACAAGATATATAGCTTGGGAAGTGATGTGTGTAACTGTTTATCATGGAACGGTGGAGAAATTACTGCAACAAATTCCCACATAACTGTCTCATATGCAACTTCAACATGCCTTTCAACTTGTTTTACTTCTATATTTATCCAAGATGAACTCTCTACAACAAAATAAAATAGTGAGCAAAAATGTAGCCACTGATTCTGCCTTACAGATTCAGAAGTGTTACAAGTGGCAGTGCAGGCTATATCTCAATTAGATAGTCGAAAGAAGTTTAGAAATTACCTAGTTATATATGTTACAAACATTGAAATAGAGATTATTATTAAAGGAAGCCAGCAGGCACAAAATTCCTTAATTTCCTGTGGCAATAAGGCACATTATATTTTCAGTCTCTGTTTTAAACAACAGAAGCCTTTATTTTTTCTTCTAATTTGACGCACACAATTTGTTTCACGTCCTGCTTACGAGGCGGCACAAATCCAGTCAAAATTATAACCCAGGTGACATTTTAAACAGAATCACAGGAAGGATTTGGTGTGTTAGTCAAAAATAGAACGCTAAAACATACTGATTCACATCTAGGCTCTAGTAAATGTTTAGCTATGACTTACTTAATTTTCTCTGATTTCCATTTCATTACGCTCATCTGATAATGAACAGAGTGCATTTACAGAAGGACTAATGTACTGGTTCTATCTGCAATCTTTTATCCTCACACCTTTCAGGGTATGCCGTAAGCCCTTAAAATAAAAGAGCCTTCATTATCACTCCTTACTGGCAAGCAGAGCAGCTGAAAAAGATAAAAGATATCATCATGGCAGAAGCAATAGCAAACAACTATCACCCCCTCATAGGTTCTCTTGAGTCCAAGTTCCTATTTCTTTCCTTCCTCATTATGTGTAAGAAGTTCTCTAGAATGAACATGCACTGGCTGCAAAATTAGCCTATCTGAAATTTTCTTTTATGAACCTGATTGCTGTATTAATTGTTAGAAGCATATTAGAAGAACAGTTTATTTTGAAGCCATCATCATTTCTTGTTCACCACAATGAGTTTCTGAAAAAAATAGTATCAGCTAATGCAAATTTAAAACTTGACATAATAATATTCTTTAGTTGTGGAGAATTTTGTGAACAAATTCTCAAAACTTTCACGATCAGAATATTCCTCAAATATGTAGAGACAATACTGAAAATATCCTCAAACTGGCACATACAATATGGCATATTCTTTGGAAGTTTACATTTTAATGCTATCAGTAAACAAAAATATTTAGAGAATGTTTGCATGTAACATTACTATACACATATAAATGCCTAATCCCTCTTAAAAAATAATATAAACTTCATCACAATAGAAATGTTTATACTATAGTTAATCTGGCTTCATGGATGTTTTTTAAACAACAATTTCTAAACCCCATGCGGATTTACCTCAACTGACCTTAAGCATTTGAAGACGACACATGCTAGAGATCTGAATCCCCTCTTCAGTCAGCAAAGAAGAAGAGAAGTATCTTTGAAATTATTCATGAAGCTTTACTTAGCAATCTTAGAGGGTGGTAAACTAAGCCTTGAAGATAGTATTTCCTCCATGTTGAGAAATACAGGAGCCATGGTGACACTTTTACATGTCTAGAGCAACTTACAATGGATCTCATCTTTTATGATCGGAATATCATTGCCTCTAATACATCAGCTAAGACAAACTTCTCATTATTTGAATACTGATTGCCACTGGCAAGACTTGCTCTAGAAAGACTTGGTAAATAAGATAACATAGAATGATTTAACTTGTGCTCCTGATAACGTCTGGAAACACACAATTTACATTGTAAGAAATATGTTTATGTCTTTATTTCTTTCAGACATACTTTCAGGATCTTTGGTATCTGCATCTCTTCTTCGTTATCTTATTGCGCAAACGTGAAACTCCATTTATAAAGGAACGGGTGCCTATCATCAGAGATTACAATTTCTACTTTCCATTTGAATAGAGATATTATTCCTCTCTGCAATAGGAAAGAAGTATTTGTGACAAAGAGTTCTATGAACTGAACATGAGTCAGCATTGCAACGCTGTTTTTAAAAAGAAATATGTTTGATCCCTTAACAGGGATATTTTTGGACACATTGGGGAAAAACAAGATCCTGGGATGTAATTGCCTACGGAAGTGACAGACATCATAAATAAAAGGGTAAAGAAGTGAAATCAAAGAAAAAAGTGAAGAAACCTCTCCCGAATGTACTACGCTGTAACATTCCTGTTAGATATTGTGTCATGCTTGTTAGAATGAAGGTGCCATTCTCGTTGAAACTCTGGAAAGTAGTTAATCTTTAAGGTCCCTTCCAACAGCCAAATCACTCAATAATTCTATAATGCATTTAGCAATTTTTCTACTGTATTCAGTACTAGTAAGTACTATTCTTAGGTAAAATATTCTGTCCTATTTAGGACACTAATACTATGGAAAAATTTTACAAACTGCAGAGGATACAGAAGACCAGAGAAGAGGAGAAAGTAATATCAGTGGTCTATAAATACAGGAAAAATACAAAGGTCTATAGGAAAAATACAGTTATATAATATATATAGTTGTAAAATAAAACAAGATGATTGAAGTAAAGACTTAAACACTCGAAGTCTTCAAATAAACACAAAGGAACCGTGAAGAGGAAGGCAATAAACAGTTCTTCATTTCCAATGTAGACAGGATTAAAGGCAATGGGCTGAAATGGTACCTGTGTACAATTAGATAAGAAAATGAGAAAAAAACCCCCATATTTGTAGCAATAAGTAAGGTTTGAAACAGCATGCCTAGCTAACTAAGGGATCATCAAAACAGTGAATTTTTCAAAATAGTTTAAAATAGTAGTTTACAAACCAGCATAAACACTGGCCAGGCCAGATCACCTTGTATTGTTCCCTGACTTCACATCATGATCTTGTATCACTTGCTGCTCCCTACACCATCAAGTGAGAAATTACTGGTTCTACTTCTCCAGTTTCATTGCAGATCCTTTCTCCAAATATTGTGTCAGGCAGCACAGCTTCTAGAGCCATCTCTGCCCACAGTTTCTTATTTTTTCTTCTACCTCTCTTTCAAAAAGAATTAGTGCCCATTATGTCCCATCAGTGTACACAGCTCAACATATAAAAAGCCCTTTGGACTCAGAGTTTCAGTAAAGCTTAATTACATGTTCTCTTATGGTCTCTCCAGTTATATTTTGCTAAAAATCTATGAATCCAATTCCAACAATGGGGTGACCTTTCTTTGGAAAGCCTCCTTGTGGCTGGAAGTTGAAGGAAAAATATTTTCTTCAAACATGTTTGATTGCTAGCAGCTGATCTGCTGAATTTTATATCCAAACCTTCTGTAAAAAATCTGAAAGCGTCTGTAATATGTCATGTAAAATTGCAGGCCTCTTCAGGCCATTAGTATACAAAAGTCTGCTTAGATTTACAAGCCTTTTAATAAATGCCAGAGCTTCCTATATTTGGGTTAATTTAATTAATTATTTCATATTAAGTTCGGGAAGCCTTCATAGCCATTTTTATCTTCATTATGTGCTTGTCTTCACTGATGTATATCCTTAATTGTGAACCAATTGATTATATGAAGCAAATATCTAACTCCAGAAACATCCAAATACACATATTTTTAGGTTACTTTATTACCTGAAAGAATATATTGATAAATTATGCAAAATATATTATACAAATACTGGTATTTACTGAAAACTGAGCATATGGAAAGAAGAATTTTATAATTAGACAAATAATTATTACTATGAAATAATTGCCAAAGCTATTTAGTATTATTTTTTTATGGAAAATATCAATTGCAAGAAATATACACAACCACTTCATATTAATCAATTCAATATTTCCTAAAATATAACAGTGAATTTTTGAGATGTATTAACACTAAAATATAAAAAAAACCTATCGTATAAATTTGCGGGATTAATACAAGGTATCCTAGTGTTTCCAAGCTGAAAGACATCTTCTGGGATTGGTCAAGTAAAACCTTTGAAGTTAGGAAGATTTGCCACCCTTATCCACTCTTACTGGTAATGATGATGATGACAAAACAGATAATCTTAAGAAACTGTTATAAATACAAAAACGCTTCTTTCCTCACAACTGAATAATTATGTGCTATATATTCACAACATTTTCTACTTCTTATTGCATATTGAGCTTTACATAATGCTACACGTGGCTCCATTATGAAAGAAAATAAGTCTCCTGCTTCAAAGAACTCAGAGGTTCTATCATGGCCTCTCAATTCTATGTTTTACAGGGAGGATATTGAGTAACTAATAAATTTTCTTGGAGATTCTTTGAAGTTAAAAAATGGTAGCAGTTCATGCAGTAATCAGTGCTCAAATTCAGAACTTCCTGCACCCAGAATCACCAATTCTCCCTTAAAGAGATCTACTTTGTTGCAGTTCAATAACATAAAATTGCTTATATCCTCTGTACCCATGCAACTGTTCTCAAGGTGACCAATTTACAGGCTGTTAAGTGGTTACAGGTAGGTCAGCAAACAGAATTCAGGATCTGATGATAGGCAACTGAAGATTAGCAGCTGAACTACAAACATTTAAAACAAACAAAAACATTGTTCTTTGTGGATACAATTCAACTAGTGGAATGGAAATTGGGGGGAAATGTAATCCCCCTGCTGAAGCCAAGTCACAGACATCTGCACTTTTTCATCCAGACTTTTCCTCAGGCAGTCTACTCAATCTAGTTGAAAACACCATAGTAATTTTTTTCTTCTTCTTGCCTCTATTTAAAATTAAGAAACATAATGAGAAGTATGTAATATGCTTACTATTAAAATAGATCTGCTAATGCAGAGAAGTTTGATACTTTTAATAGTCTATGGTATCTTTTACAAAAGAGAATAGTAAGTGAATCAGCGTATTATCTAAGAAAAAAATTATCAGCAATTGCTGTTCCAAATTGAAACCATCTTAGTTTTGTCTAAAAGATGAAAATGTAACTGAAGAGGCATGCTCCTACTTTCCACATACAGAGTATCTGTCAGGCTAAAAAGGTTTTACACTGATTAAGAACATGCCTGTGTTCATACCATCAAATAGAAAAGCCAGAGACCTTCAAGTACAGAACACCTGCCTTGCCCTCTATCCTAACCAGTTGTTCCTGTATGCCAGCAACACAGCCAGCTGCATGAGATTCTGATGAAACAGTGCTTCAAAGCACAGCTACTCCTGCAAGTTCACATTCAACAACCACCGAGAGAGGGAGATGGTTTTTAAATCCATCCATGCCTTCAGGAATCCCTGGATAAGCCTATCAGCTCCTGGGGCGATTCACAGCCAAACTAATTTTGTCTTTTCAACAGTCTTACTGATGGTGGAGTACTAGTCTCATACACTGACAATAGAGGGGAAAAAATTTAAAAAAGGAAAAACATTCAGAGATTCAGTTTATCTTTCCCTCCTAATCAAGACCCAAAGACTCATCAGGGATCAAAAGAATGTTTGTTACACATAAAAAAATAGGACAGTTTTAGTATCATTCTAAAACTGATGTGCCATTATATTACACACCTTTTTGGGGAGATGGGAATATTTTTCTGTTTATCTTTTTTTCCTCATCATTTCATTGATTTTACAGGTACTAATGACCCAAAATATTTGCCTTAGAGAAAATATCACATCGATCGACCCACTATGGCAGCATTTCACTTACAGTAACAGCTGAGCCGTTTACCACTAAGTGCAATGGCATTTTCTAAATTTTGGTATCCTGGTTGTTCTACAGGTACCGTCGTATAAAGCGTTGAAGCAAACACACACCAAGAAAAACACGGAGCTGCAGAGATTTGTAATAGAAATGTTAACACTGATATGAATGGAGAATTAATGGGAATACAGAGGAGGGGAAGGAAATAACAAAAAGGAATTACAAAAGGCCTATACGAATATTAGTGAAAATTACATTAATCAGCCTTAAAGGCCCTCCACACACAACTTCATGGCACACGCCAATTAGAAAAACAAGCTAAAAGAACAAACTAACACAAGGGACATTGCACTGCAGATAAACCAAAGAGCTACAGAAAGCTAAAGAACAGGGTTGAAGTGACCCGGGTAAGGAGATAAGAGATAGTGAGTACATCCTAAGGACTCAGAGAAGTGGAATAGGATGGAGAGACAAAAGACCATAATCACTGTCAGTTCTTCAAAAGACAAATTCCAAATCAATGTACGGTCACCAACCTAAGAAGAAGGAGCAAGGATGACAAGAACTCAGAAACTGTCGTCAGTGTTAGTATAAATATGACTACAGTACAGGTGTGCCATAACAAAATTGAAAGAGATTAAAAAATCAAATTGTATTTATAGATTACAATATCTTTTCACTGTGTCTATCAGTCAGAGTGACTAATGGCTCTTGTATCCACATTCACGATATTCATCTTGATTTTCTTGTCTCTATATGGCTGACCTTTTAAAACAGCATGTAGTGTATACTCCTTTCAAAGAGGTATATAGATATTGTATGCTGCTGTACAAAATACATATAAATCATATAACTTGATACAAAACCTTCTGGTTGAATTTTGTTGTCCTGAACATCTTCTATGTTACTGCATTGTATCAATAAAATTACACTTTAAAGAGTTATTAGAATATCTCTGGACAACTCCCCTATTATTTTTAAACCTATAATGTTAAGGTACGCTTACAGCAAAAGAGCGCAGTTTTTATATTATAACTGATTAAAAATTTTAGTTTGAAACTTGGTAGATGAGTGGTTAGAAGAAAAGAAAGGAACACAATGCACATTCAGTCCTGGGGTTTGCTTATAGGTCGGCAGTTGTTACAGCTCCAAAGCAACCAACACCACCCATTCTCCTTTCAGGCTTTCCAAGGAAACTATTTTGCTCCATCCCTCTTTGCAGAGAGTCTGAACTCCGAGGTGGTAACACCCCTATTCACTGAATTAACTCATTTCCAACTTCTCCAACTGCATTTCACGTCTAGCTAGATGTTTCCATTCCAGGGCATATCAGTGCTTTCAAATGGCTCTGACAGAGAACTTGTGACAGAGGTGTAGATTTAAAACATCACTTCTTTATTTCTAACACAGCAAAAAGTATTAAGATAACAGATGATATTTAAACTTAACTTTTGCCCTTCTTTACAAGTTTGTAGATTCCTTTTCAGCTGGCTCACCATGCCATACAGTTCCAGAGAAGACAGACTGCAGTTGCCCGTTGCTCTCAAACAGCATTTCCAGTTTACAAATCAGTCTCTCAAAAGATACTTTGTGCTGTTAGCCGGCACTTCATAAAGCTGTTTGATTCCTGTCTCCAGTGGTAGATTTTCAGCAGTGCATTTACATTTCAAATCAGAAAGTGAACACAAGCCATTTTCTGACCCTTTTCATTTGCATTTCCTCTGACAGGAATTACCCACTGGAAGAAGGGCACCCCATTGAACCTATTGTCTTGCCATACTCTAACGAACTGAATTGCAGCAACGACATTTTTTTTTCTTTCCCCCAATACCTGATTAGAAGTAAAAACTCTATTCTACAGACAAGTTGTGCAAGGATACACTGCCTAAACACAAGATTAGACAAGAAATTTTCCTATCTGGAACATAACTGTTTCAGTGCATCTGTCATCCAGCATCTTTAAAATATACAAAATAAACCCTCTTTTGCAAATAAGCAGAACAAGGAAGGTATAAGTCTTTAAACAATCATTTTATTCTCCTAAATACTTTAAAACTTAAGAATGGCCATGCTGAACCTGATCAAAGACCTCATCTATCTTTGCATATCATCTCTGACAATAGTTAGAAAAAGAGCTGCCTTCAATAGTGTTTAAGACAGGGCAAGCCTGTATCATGCTTCCTTCTCCCTTGACCCCGTATTTCCCCAGCCTCCAACTATTTTTTATCTCAATGAATTTTGTAGTCTTGTGTTGTTTTCCTAGAATTCCATTTAATGTGTAAAATATAAACCAAGTCTAGTGTTTCATCACACTGATGTTTTGTCATACTTGACTTCATCCTCAATCTCAGAGGATGGAATACTTTCACTGTCTTAAACCTAACAACCAGCGAAATGAAAGAAGTCATTTACTGGTGGTGTTTCTGTATATTCTCAACAGCAATTTTCATGTAATGAGAGAGGATTTTAATTGCAAGAATTAACAGCTTTATTTAGCATTAACTTGACATAAAATTAGCAATTTCCATCTGAAAATAAAATCTGAAGCAGTTATATTTTTCAATAGTTGATCAAAATAAATACAAAAATTAAGGAATACGCAGGATTTAATCATCTCCTCGGCACAGCTGACAGTAATTGTAACCATAACATAAATAATTTGTATACACAGGCATATAAAGAAAGCACTGATGAGATCAACTATAAAAGTATTTTGGTTGCACTTCATTAAAAGTCAAGTTCAGACTGAAGCATGTTTCAGCCCAGTCAGGATCATTTTATATCTGGACATCAGAAGCATATTCTGTGGTCCACTGCTCTGCAATAAACAGATGTTTGAATATACCCTATGCTATGGAAAACATTAAATTTGCCTCCTGGGATTTACAAGACATTGGTTCTTAATGAGCAAATTTAATGCAGTGGCAAAATACAGAATGTGCGAGATAACACATAGAAAATAATGCAAAAGTCTATTATTATCCATGCATCTTTAACTATACTTAATATTTGCTATGGAGTAAAACTATAAAGAGAAGCAAGTAGGACACTGTGCGTCCCACTGTTATGCATTGTAGATCACTAGCTATGTATAAAGGAAAAAAAATGCTGGCTA
Source organism: Oreocharis arfaki (assembly GCA_013398015.1). Classification (NCBI taxonomy): domain Eukaryota; kingdom Metazoa; phylum Chordata; class Aves; order Passeriformes; family Paramythiidae; genus Oreocharis; species Oreocharis arfaki. Next base: position 694,935 of record VZRR01005147.1, on the reverse strand, counting down.
TTCTAAAATTTTTATTTTCTTCAGAGGAAAAAAAAAGCAAATTAAGCATGGAATTCACTTCATGGCTATAATGTTACAATTAAATATAGGTAACAGCATCATAAATAAGAAAATTAAGTCTTTCAGAAGGAATAGATGAGAACAAGGTCCTGCTGAGACTGTGTTTAGTAACAAAATAAGTGAATCTCTGATCTTGGAGTAATGTTCACAGCCCACCTGAGTCACTGAGACGGCAGAGTCCTGCCTTGCTCGAGGCAAGATAACTTCATTTAAACATGATAGACTGAAAACTTCTAAAAACATATAAAAATTTATCAGCATTACTATAGCAAACACATGAAGGATAACTGATAGCTGAGGATGGAGAGGAACATTCTTTTTGTTGGTATATTAACTGAGTTTGTAGATGACAAAACCTTTTGTTAGATAAAATGGCAGTTCTGAGAGGTGCGTGCCTGTTCCTTGTTACTCTTCTTGCCAATGTAAATGTCCTTCTGTATCCAAGCTATCTCCTGGCTCTCTCATAAGTATTCAGGACAAAATTGTTCTAAGTATTTCCATGGAACAAGGCAACTGAAAATCAGACATGGACCATTTCACCCACTCACCCACTTTGTCACCTCACAGTTGCACTGTCTGTATTTTAGAGCCACAAAGAATTTGCAGCTTGTTTACAGACTAAAGAACACACATTAAAATGTTGTTAACTGATTTTCTGACTAAGGGTAAACTATTGCTTCGAGCTGGTGGCTAAATCTGCCCTTCTGAACTGCTTTTAGCTAACCCTCTAAAGCTTTTACGAGATTTTGGTTCAACCAGAAGCAATTGTCATATTGAATGGGACCTTTAATTTTCATGTGAGGAGAAATCCCAGTCGTTGGGTAGTTTCTGACTTGTTAACAAATCTCCAGAGTATTCAAAACACTGCTAACACCTCAAGATATTAAGCAGAACCACAGAAGAGAAAAATTTATATAAAAGAATTAATTGCACATACCAGAATGGAACATAACTTCTACAGAACTTCTATAATGGAATATAGAAGTGACTCCAGCACTTATCTGTCCTGTCTCTTGTTTCTGTATTTTCAGGTCAGAATATCCTATACCACTTCTCTAAAGAAAAGTTACTTCTCTCAATCCTCATGAATCTCCCATACCCTTAATAAATATTCCGTTCCTCAAGCTCTCCCTCAGTCATGTGTATAAATTAATCTCCCAAATTTGCAGCAGCTGATTATCCTGGCAGAGCCTCTTACTAAGGACTTTGTTCTGCCTCCTATTACCCTGAGGCAGAACATAATACAGTATCTATGCACTCTGAGGTTCACCTAAGGCTCTTATTAGTTTTTTGCACTTGCTACTGATTTATTTTTCAAACACCTCATATAGCTTTTTGATAAAGAAACAATGAACAACTCTGCAGTAATAAGAAACAAAACGAGACAAACCAACCAACAAAAACCCACCAAAAAACCCCAACCAGCACACCAACCAGCAAATCAACCAACCATCAAACCCACAACAGAAAACTGTCACAACAGTAATTGTGATGACTGCAAAAAATGTTTTGTTCTTAGATATGTTTAGAGAGTAATCCATAATTCTGTACATTTTTATGACTTCCTATAATTGAGCTATGACAAGTTTAAATGGAGAGGACTAGAAACACAATGTCTTCTGTAAAGTTTACTTTTGAATTGCTACTGCAAACTCAGCTAATGTGTATGGTCAAGAACACTAAAGTGAAGAGATGCTTTTTGAAGAAAAGGGATAAATTAACTGAATCCTGGCATAGAACCTAGAGATAATATGATATACATTTGAGAAATGCATTTTCAAATTTTCTACATTAAAGTAAAGGATAAAACAACAGACCTTAAAGGACAAGACGTCCACCTAGAAAATAACAGAAACGGAAAACATACAAAGTATAGCACATCATGCATTTATTTAAATAATGCAAGGAGACATTAGAAAATTAATACATTCTGAGACTTAGCATATATTACCTTCATATATAACTGAAAATTACTAGAAGTGTTTAAAATATCTGAAAAAGTGATTTCTGGCAAAACAAACTATTTTTTTAACTGTCCTGCACAGAGACTACTTGGGGAACTTCCTTTGAAGAAGCCCTGCCATTTGTTTATAGTATTTTTAGTGAATTCTTCATTTATTTCAGCAAAAACTAACACAGCATGAAGCATCATTTCCTAGTAAACAAGAATACAGAACTATCTATCCATAATTGACAGTTAAATTCAGTCATCCATATTGAACTGTGATGACCATAAGTGCCATTAAAAACTTGGTAATTTGTGTCGCTTCTAAACATGTTTAATTGAAACATTAGAACAGTAAAATGCATTCCATTTGGATTGAACAACACAAAAAAAACAACTTATCTGTTTAAGCCCATTTTCTCAAAACACATTTTTAAAATACATTCTATCTGTGAGAGAGTTAAACAGTTTGGTACCAGAGGCTCATTAGTACACTTGCACTACAAAATTTAAATCAATTTGCATAATCAAGTCCTACCAAGTGTTTTCCACCAAGATGAATTATGTCTTTTCTTTTAGTTTACCCTTGAGCTATTGTGAGGAATAAAATAAACACAGTAGTGCTAGATAAATTCAGAGCTCTGACTATTCCACTGAATTAGGAATGGTCATAAATACAGCTTACAAAGTCACATTTCTGCATAGCAATGGTTTTGCTAAAATTTATTTATTGTAAATATGTACCTTAAATGTATAAATACTTGTATTTTTCATGTGAAGAATGCAGCCAGCATTTAAGTAGCTGTGCCATGCCCAGCCCTAATTCCTTCTCACAGTGTGATTAGTACCAGGCATTCCAGGAAAAAGGCGTGAGAAATCCCAGATGAATCCCATTTAATTATTAGTGTCGATACTTTCATCACTTTTTGAATCTTAATAAATTCTTAGTTTTATTTCAGTACTGTTTGTTCAAATGTTTTGACATATGTCTCCCAAATATACTTATCCTGAGAAAGTTACATAGTCTATCCTGAGTTTTGGTAATAAATAAAAGGAATGAAAGTTTAAGTTTGTATTGTAATGCTCATCATCAACAGTTTCATGCAGGTTACTCTAACCAAACATTTTCTGAAAGAGATGAAACACATGAGATATTTGACCCCTTCTTGCATACACAGATTATACAAATAACCTACCCTGTCTCCTTTTTTTTCACCGGATAACTTTATTTTTCAACTCCTATTTTTCCAGATATCTTTAAGCAAGGTAATCACTTTACCTTTTACTTTCCTGTAATGTTGACACAGAGAGCAGAAATATTCCTAATGAAAATGAGTACTACCCGCTGGAGTACAAAAGCATGTAAAATGTCATCTCTTTCCCAAGGAACCATCACGGCCACTAGGAAATTGTGCTTATTCTTATTGGCCATGCAACAGAGTGATTACTCACGAACCAAGAGGAAGGGAGCTAAGTGTATCAGGTCTTCAGTTCATAAATGTAAAAATAAAAAAAAAAAATAAGAATTTTATCTTCACAAAAGACAAAAAAACAAGGCAAAAAGGTTTAGTGCCAAAAAAAAATAAAAGCAGGTTTTCTGACAAGGGAAGTTTCAAAAACTTAATGCAACATGATACAGAAGTAGAAATCAAATTCAGTAAGTCTAAAGTAAAAAGTACAGTGAGAGCAGAAACCTTGACATCACACTGCGAGAAATACATTGCAAAAGATCAATTTTTTCTTATAAATTGATGATAAAACAGCAAAATAAATACATCAGCTGGAAAAAATCCATAAGATAGTAAAGTTCAAAATAACAGAGACAGAGTTTCCAACCTTTCTGAAATGAATGCTTTACTGAAAACATTAACAATTCTGTATGTATTTTGTTAGTGTACTTTTCATTTCTCTAATAATAGTAGAAAAAAATAATTTTTTCAGCTAATCATTTGTTATTCAAAACTCTGTAAATCATAAAAACTCAAAGAAGAAGGGGTTTCTAATTGTGAAATACAGTAATGTATTTCATTATTTCAGTAATGATGTTTTAAAGGAAAAAAACTTTCAATAACTTTACTGGCCATATAAATCAAGGTGGAAATTTTTAGCTATGGAGTAACATGAACCATGTCTAAACTGCAGAGTGTATTCTCTAGAAGAAATATTAAATACTAATCCAAGTTAATCACAGAAAGAGAATGAGCAATATTTTCTGGAAGATAATGCATTGCATTTCTTGTAATTAATATCAAAAAATCTCAAGCAAGAAATCCAGTATCAACCACTAACATTTTGTTAGTAGACTTATATGTACCAACATCTAGCAGAGCTATGGAGTAAAATTCAAACCTAAAAGAATACATCAAGCTGAAGATTTCACTGCAAAATTAAAATTATTTCCTACTGTGTTAGAAAAGCCTAAACAGAAAATTGTATGTGCAAGAAACTCTCTATTCTCTGCAAGCACCAATCCTCCTTCAAACACACATACATTCGTATACATGAATGTTAAGTGCCAAAATCTAGTCCATTTGACTTGTACTGTGATTTCAAGAACAGACTAACCTAATATCACCCAGCACTGCATCAAATGAAGACCGTGTTCTCCCTACCCTGCAACCCTTAGCTTTCACCTTTTTATCTTGAACATCCCATTCCAACTGTGACAGAGCATTTGTAGAGCTCCCCAAAACCTGAATTGATCAAGTTTACAATATTCTCAGAAAAAAAACAAAACCAACAAAGAACACAAAGTAAACAGAACAAAACATGCCAAATGTCTCTCGGTTAACCAGTTCAGTATAATTTACTGGGTGGGTTTCATGTGCAGTGAGCCAAGAAGGATGGATGCCTCTTGCAACTGCAGTGTTGAATGTTTGGAAAACTGCAGTGTCGTGTGTAACATGGCACAGAGCTGACTCTTCTCCAAAGTACTGATCTACTGAACAGGTATGGCACGACAGTGCATCATGTGCTAGCAGCTCCTGCTTCACTCATCATATCCTACATAAATATATAAAGTTCTTGAAACAGAAAAAAAAATTATTCTGGATAAAAAAAATGTTTGAAGGTAAGTGGATGAATAGTAGAGGTTTTTAACTGGAAAAAAAAATGATGTAAATAGTTTCAGAAAAAAAAATTACACCCATATTTATACAAGAAAATACTAGGAACAGTGTAAATTAAGGAAGTTGGTTTTATTGATCTTGTAAATATATAACTTTCAAAAATGGTGTGGACCCCTTGCAGATAAAGTGAGAAAATTGAAGGCCATCTAGTTTTCTCCACCCTCAACATATGAAAGCAAAAAAAAAAAAAAAAAAAAAAAAAAAAAAAAATTTTAATANAAAAAAAAAAAAAGTGAAGCATTTACTATGAGTTCTCCCACTGAAATTTAAATCCTGGTCAACCCTGGAACCATGTTTAGGACACAAAGATACACAAGATATTAGAAACACATATCTTCCCCATCACTCAACAGTCCTTACATCTGATATAATTCTCATTCCTTTACAAATCACATTCTGAAGTAATACTTTCGTTGCTCTTGAGCTCTATTGATAGAAATGAAAATCATTTGATTAAGTAACCATAGATGTTCTCTCTTCAACTTATCTGGTCATTTTGGATTACAGCTGCATAAACAAGAAGTGCTACAGAAAACTCAAACAATCCCTCTTGAAACAAAGCTGTCAGAATACATTTAAGTTAGCTACTTTTGCAATACTCTAATATGAGTAGAAGGTTCAACATCCTCTCTCAAACACAAATTCAATTACATACTACATGACTTTTCAACAAAAGAATAATGATGCTTGGCACACAGGCATTTTTTCAGAGAAGGACTAGGTCACTTCAGTTTTGAGTTCGGAAATCCATTTCCAGCTGTTAACATGTAAGCATCCATTTGCTTTCTAGCCTCTACTGATGGTTTTGACTAAATCTCTTCTGTACATCATAGGACATTAAACAACTAACATCCTAGATACCCTCAAGTGGGCACTTGAACGTAACCATCAATCTCTCAATAGAATTCTAACCTTTAATTATAGAACAAAACCAGGGTTTGCCTGAACTACAAAAAATTGCCAGCAGAGAATAGACTTTATTAAAAAGCAAAAAATTTGCAATGACACAAACTTGCAGCTACATTTTCTAATATATTCCAGCAGCAGTACTAACTCTGAGATAAAATCCTTAAAAGAAAGATACTTGATGGTTTTTTTGAAGTTAGTCTAGGAATTTCGTAAGATATAAAAGATGGACTACCACCAGAAAAGTCTGATTTTTCTAACTTTATTAGTTCTCTTGACTCTCATTGTCACTGTCACAGTATAACAGCCACTTCAGCGAATTCATCTGAATGATTAAATCAACTCACCATGGAAATTAGAGAAGCTCAGAGACCAGTTCTGGAAGCAACATGCATAACAATTTTATTTTAGCAGCAGACACAATTAACAATATTGAGGGAACAAGTATTCAGAGTATAAAGAAACAAACCCATGCAATTATAGAAGCTGACATTTGTCTCAAAGTGAAGCAGATGACTATGTTAAAAAAAAAAACAAAAACAAACAAACCACATTTGAGGGTTTTATATGAAGGGAGGCCACTTATACCTATTTGTTATACTCCACTTTGCCTAAGTAGGATTCTTTTATAATTAGTCTTCAAAAAAACCACCTGCATTTCTCCCCTACACTCCTGCATTGTTAATTCCATTATCACCTTAAACTTGTGTCACATTAAAATGATGTTGCCAATATAAAAGTATGAAATGACTGCAATGTATCTTGTAGTATCTTTGTCATGCATCCAGCTCAGAAAGCTCCTGCATCATGTCACAAAAGCCCATTCTTGCTTTCTCATGAAGAAATTATGTTCTAAAAATATCTTCCAAGATATCTTGCTCCATTAATACATTTACTTCTTAAAAGAAAATAAGCAAACTCTTCTGCTAACTCCTAGCCTTATTTTTGCTAACTCTGTCTTATTTCAGACTGAGGAAACTATTCTTAGGCCTTTCACACAATAATCTTACTTGCACAAATACGAAAGTTTAATACTGACAATATTCAAAGTGCTGGGTCAACTCCCAAGAAGGCTGTAGGAAGTTTCTCTCAAAGTTAATAGAAGACAATAAAAAGTTTAAACAACCGACAGTTAGGGTCAAAATTAATGCAGATATCAATATTTGTAGCATTCTGACACAGACAAGCCAACAGCCAAACTACTTAACTAATAAGGAAGTGAAAATATTATCTTTTAAAGTGTTCAGTTCATATAAACTTCCAGGCACTAGTCTGCATATATCTCAGCACTAGTGTCTCCCACACTCGTTCTTCTCACCCTCCATGATTGTCAGTAACAGGAAAAACAATATACCGCATCAAGGCCTGGACAATAAAAGGAAGGTGGGTGAGCTCTGGAGAATGTTTTTAGTATCATTGACAGCTGGAAAAGGTCATTAATTACAGTGAATTTAATTCCACAGAAATAGAAGTCATTTTCTAGGAAACAAAGGCCATAGTAATACCACAGAATCAACAAGGCTAGAAAAGACCTTTGAGATCTTCAAATCCAACCTATGACCTAACAGCACCATCTCAACTAGACTGTGGCACTGAGTACTACATCCAGTCATTCCTTAAACACCTCCAGGAATGGTGACTCCACTACCTCATTGGGCAGTCCATCCCAGTGCCCAACAACCCCTTCTGTGAAGGACTTTTTCCTGATGTCCAGCCTAAACCTCCCCTGGCACAGTTTAAGACTGTGTACTCCTGTCCTGTCTCTGGCTGCCCAGANCCAGGAGAAGAGACTGACCCCCACTCGGCTACAGCCTCTTTTCAGATGGTTGTAGAGAGCAATAAGGTCTGCCCTAAGCCTCCTCTTCTCCAAGATAAACAACCCCAGCTCCCTCAGCTGCTCCTCACAGGACTTGTGTTCCAGACCCTTCACCAGCCTTGTTGCCCTTCTCTGGACGTACTTCAGCATCTCAACATCCTCCCTAAACTGGGGGGCCCAGAACTGGACACAGCACTCGAGGTGCAGCCTCACCAGGGCCAAGTACAGGGGAAGAATGACTTCTGGTCCTGCTGGCCACGCTATTGCTGATTCAGGCCAGGATGCCATTGGCCTTCTTGGCCACCTGGGCACATGCTGTCCCACGTTCAGTCTGCTGTCAATCAGTATCCCCAGGTCCCTTTCTGCCTGGCCACTGTACAACCACTGTCCCCAGCCTGAAGCACTGCAGGGAGTTGTTGTGGCCAAAATGCAGGACCTGGCACTTCAAGAAATAATAGTCAGCAATCTCCCTCACACTAGAACAGCCAGCGTTGCAGATTGCTTCATCATTGTCCAGCTTTCAACCTGCAAATGACGGCAGAAACGTAATGGGCTTTCTGCTCAAATTTTGGACTAAGCACATAGCCCCCACCAAGCCTTTTTTCTAATAAAATAACAGACTCTGCAGGCCTCATAGGAAGAGACAATTGAAAAAGTTTTCCTTAGCAGATTTCTGTGAAAAGGTTCTTGAAAAGAAAGATGGCAGACAGAACACATAGCAGCTGACCCACGAGTTTGCTGTAATAACTCAATATGGAAAAATCCAAAAAGGGGGTAAAGAGGGAAGCTAAAACATAGAAGCAAGAAATTTTTATCTTCCATATACTATTTTAAAACTAAGTTATTAGAAATTAATTAAAGCCTTGTTCTAGAAACTCCTAATGTTTTACAAAACTGAGACTGCTAATTCCCTTCCTCTATGCGTAATTATGGGGGGTGGGGGTCCCCCAAAGTATTTATCTTCCAATGAAGGTTCAGAGACTAAAAATTCTGAGCAAGACCAAGACCTCATCCCTAAGCCCCTCTTAAATGAGGCATAAGATACAGATATCTATACACTCTTGCGAAAAAGGGAGGGGGAAAATCACAAAGGCAAGCATCACTTTTGAAAATATCAAAATGTTTGGAAGCTGCAGTCTGATAATCATAGAATAACCCTCAGTTGAAAGGGACCCACAAGGATCATCAAAGTCCAACTCCTGGCCCTGCAGAGGTCAGCCCCAACAACGACACTATGTATCTGAGAGTATTGTCCAAATGCGTCTTGAACTCTCTCAGGCTTGGTGCTGTGACCACTTCTCTGGGGAGCCTGCTCCAGTGCCCAACCAACCTCTGAGTGAAGAACCTTTTCCTGATATCCAACCTAAACCTTCCCTGACACTATATTAATAAATGAGCTAGAGAAATACAGATCTTAGACAAAAAAGCACATGAAATTGAGAGGTGAATACAGATCTTAGACAACAAAGCATTCTGACACAGACAATTGAGAGGTGAGTGAAAAGGCTTTATAAACTAAAACTCAAGAAAGAAGATTATAGACCAGGAAAACAAAACACAAAAGTAGCTGTAGACAAGTTTCAGTTTAAGACTCTAAATGGAGTCGAAGACCAAAAATGGATGCCACCTGCAGAGTATTCTGCTCTTTATGCTGTTTTCTTCTGAAACTGCCTGAAAAAATGAAGCAGGAAACAGTGAAAATATGCAGGATGTCTGACTCTAAATATACACAGTGGGAACAACACAAGAAAATAGTAGTGAAACACAAAAGAAGACAGTATACCAAGTAAAATACAATGAAAGGTATGACAGGTCTCATCTGCTCAAACTCCAAGCCCAAGTAGGACGTATTACTGAAAAATTTTCTGTGTGGGACACCCTGCAGACAAAAATTACTTAATATTCTATGACATAATTTCAGGTGTCCTATACCTGATGACTAAAGGGTAAGCTAAGAATTTCCAGGGCATAAACTTTTATTAGGCCATTTTCACATTTATCATTCAAGTAAGGTTTTTGAAAAGTATACGTGTATAACAAATCTAGAGAGTCATGCATACTTTCCTCCCACCTGTTTAATATTCCTTTGTATAAAGCAAAGGCATAGCCTTATGTACTAATTACCAAGTCTTCTCTACATACACCTTAGAAATCATTACAGTGAGCAATGAAAACTTTAATAGGAACTCTGCATTTGGCTTACTCACAATGTATCACTAAGAAACAATCTGTGAAATGGGAAGGGTTTAGTCATTGCCTTCTACCATCAATATAAGATCTATTCTCATACAGCTCCATTACTATTTCTTTTCCCCTCTTTTTATTATGCTTTCTCACCTCTCATTTTTATTGTCCATCTGCTTCTCCTTTCCCTTGCATAACTTCCCATCTTACTCATTAGCAGTAACACAAGGCAGAAACCTATCTTCTTATAGGCCTCGACAAAGATATTAAGCCATTCCAGCATGCAAAAGAAATCAATACTGCAGTAGAAGTAGAATACTGCTCAAAATACAAAGATGAACGAACAGAGAAATATTGACAGAAACTAAGAGGCAGCACAACAATGAACCTATGCAGTCTCGTTTCATTTTGCCTATCTTTATTATTATATTATTTGGATTTATTTGGAATATAAAGTCTACCGATACCAATGAACTGACTGTTAATGCTGCAAAATTATTAATGGATCCACTTTTACAGAAATGCATGTATTCATATCCTTCTTGATCTTCTCAGCTGCTATATAAGGAAGCAAAATATCAATATCTGGAAAAGGAAAATGGCGGGGTGGGGAAAAGGGGACAGTATAAACAAACATCCCTGGGAGTGCTCAAGGTCACGTTGTATGGGGTTTTGAGCAACCTGATCTAGTGGAAGGCGGCCCTGCCTATGGCAGTGAGGTTGGAACTAGGTAATCTTTTAAGTCCCTTCCAGTCTGAAACTTTCTATGATTCTACAATGATAATATAAACTGGAAATAAAGCAAGAAAAAAATCATCTCACACTGCTCCTTTCCCTCACTTATCTGTCCTACATATGTTCCACAGATTGAACAGACCTGACCCATTGCATGAAACTCAAACCAATGTATGAACAAAACAAACTGAAGACCGTTCTTATGAAACGGAAATTTCTACCAACCTGTTAACCCAATCAGCTAGTACTAAACAGAATAAATACTTAGTCATTCAAAGGTAACACAAAACCAGATGATCTGTACACTATTAAAGTTATTTGTGAACTGTATATAGCTCAAATCTGTGCAAATATAATGGACAATAAAATTAATCACAACAGACTAAAAAGTCCTGTTGTAGTAATATTGCCAGATGAGGTCATCTGCTCTCTTTAAAATCTTCATCCCTTCTCTTTAAAATTAAATGAGGGCTTAAAGCATTTCTGATTCTATTCTCCCACTAATAATCCCTCATTAGATTTAATTACTTACATTCTACATAGTTACATTATTCCTACAAACAGTCAAGCCTACTTAAAGTTACTGGCCTAAAAATGACTAGAAACTATGATCCAGGAGAGGTGCTTGTTTTTTCTTTACTACACACCAGGAATTCAAATGTTCCTTCCTTGTGTACCTTATCATGAAATAAATCAACAAGTCCCTTGAAGTTAATACGTCATTCTTACATTTTCAGGATTTTTTTCTGAAATGCCTGATCTATTTTACATATAACTGTCTTTGTGGAATTTGCATGCAACTGCCTACATACAAGTCACTCCTATTTTCCAACTAATAACACAATTCATTGTTTTGTTTGAAAAAAATTTATTCATGGTGCAATTATTATCCATCAGAATGACTTGCAGTTATTCACTGCAAGTTTGTCTGCTTGTATGGTACTCTACACGCCAAATTCATCATGCTTAACTTCACCAGTCTGAAACATAGGTTTGTCTAGTCTAATCACCCAGATCCTCTATCCAATTCATCCGAACAGACAAGCATGAAAAGAAGACAATTCATTCTATCTATATCAGACGTCCTTTAAAATGGGATATACTGCTCTCTTGGGGTGCCTGCTTGCCCAGTTAATTATAAAGGAAGTCTAAGTGACTATGCTCTATTAAAAAATCTCATTTTTAGGCAGATACGTTTAAATAAGACATAATCCAGCCATGACATGGCGACAGGATTATTTCTGATATTATAGTTACATCACCTCTGCAGAACGACACAGACTGAGCAGAAAAACGGTATTTGCTGCCAGCAGAGCAGAACTCAGACTAAGAGAGTCTGCACAGCACCTTTAGCTGGTTTGCTGTTCTTCTACAATGACCCAGCACTGCTATGCTGACAAAATTCCATTATTATAAGGTTAGCCTAGAATGTAACTACGAGAAATCTGAGCCAATGATTTAATAAACATATTAGCTGAATACTAAAAAACTTCATAGCTAAGTATGGTTGCTGAAACGCAAAAGAATCCTGCTGGATACTAGTGCTTATTTTATGCATTCATGGTTTATACTCTTCTTTAAATGAGAATCAGAAGTGCAGTTCACAGCAAACATTAAGGAGTATTCTAAGAAATATACTGAAATACAGAGCAGCATGTGCTGGAAAAAAACACATTTCTAGACCCGTATACAAACATCATCCCTTGGGTTTGGATAATGTTGTGGGCCAGTACCAGCACAGTAAATTTTCTTGAGAACTGTAACAACTCACATTTTAAAGCCAAAACTTTGATTCTGAAGCAAATGCAAGGAAAACAGATTGCAGTGTTGGTTTAGCCACCTGTTGGTGTTTTCATACATTAGAAGCTTTGTCCTTATCAAATGTACATAGAATAAAAATCACAACAGGTATATTCAGGCCTTTTAAAAGGAAACTAATGTGTTCAAACCAAAATAGCAAATACGAAAGCTTTATTTAAACCTGATATTTATCAGGAAAACACAGCATGAAGAGACAGTAATAAACTTATGTTCAGCTATGCCTACTGAACTCATAAATACTGCTTTTTCTTGCCTCCTCTCAAGTCTGTGATCAAAAGATAGAACACTCTTGACAATAATACATCTAAGACTAAAGATGAAAAACAAAAGAAAACTGTAACAAAAGAAAACTGTTGCTGTGTAGTAAGCATCATCACCATTTTGATTAAAATGCTTTTTTAAAGCAATATATGGTTTTGTCTGGAAAATAAATATTGAGAAAGAAGTAAAATATTTTGGAGAATTCAGTATGAAAATACAGCCACAATAACTTTACGAGACACCCTGCTCCGTATTAGTAGTGACAGTAGTAAGAAAGTACATACCATATCAATAGGACAGAAATACAGTACCGATGTACTGATACTACACATCAGTAGCGACAGAAACCTACAATGCTGTGACCAACATACCCTTGTGCCCTGTTTCTAATCTCCAGGTTAACTTAGGGGAACTATTACCATTAACAAGAGCAAAATTTAAGGCTCTATTGCCAGAAATCAGTTTTCATCTTTAACAATAATGCAATAACTTCTTTTGTACGGCAGAGCAAGGCAAGGAGTTAAAATTAGGTCTGGAAAAGAGGGAGATGATACAGTTGAGTCCTTATGCACTGAGGTGTAATCAATAATAGTTGATTTATTCCTGGCAGAACTTTGTCTAATTTACCCTTTACATCGAAAATTCTATGTTTCTTCCTCATCTTCTTCATTTCCTTGACAATTAAACTCAGGGTTTCTGTCTTGCTTCATAAGGCTTTTTTAAAAAAACAAACCTGTTTTTTCCTTTTGTTCCTCCAGAATCGCTTCAGTCTAGCAATGTTACATAGTATGAGTTTCCCACATTCTTACTAGAACATTTGCAAGCTTGATAAAAAGTAAATCAATTCGCCATTTGTAGTGGTAGGAGGCACTTTGATTTCTTCTTCATTTTATTTTAACAGAATCAGAATGTTTGGAAAGGACTTCTGGAGGGCATCGGATCCAACACCCCTACTCAAGCAGGGCAACCTACAACCAGTTGTCCTGGACCATGTCCACATGGCTTTGTGGAATTCAGAATTATCTTCTTCATGACTTCAACTGGTTTTCACATTCACTGAGTTTTTCAACTTCAATGTAAATAATAAATCTATTCTTTCTAAATGAGCACAATGACATCCCATATCTGATTTTTTATGACACTTATGTGCAAAACTACAGAATTGATTTCTTCATTGCTACAGCAAAGATAAATTCAATATATGCAGGCTAGCTGGTTGATAGACCTGAGATCTTAAAAAACACATCAATACAATGGTGTGGATTTGTATTTTTATTTTGCAGGTTTTGCTATTGACAGATTTACGTCCACCTCCTACTGTAGAAAGATATGATCACATTACTGTGATAGTGCAGTAATATTATGACTCAATTTCACTTTAATGTACGCTATTGCTTACAAAATGGCTAATAAAGCAGTTTTCAAGATGGGGACTAAACTAGAACAATATACATTACACAATAATAGATAGCAAATTACTACCAGGAGAAAAAAGCATGGCAAATGATACAACTCTAATTTATTAAATTTTTAAAACTCCAGCAGAATAATTTATAGAAAGCTTGTATGAAGACAAACTCCCCAGTCAGTTCAGGTGATATACAATAATGGCTGCAAAAAAGAGTTCCAGATTTTGAAGAAAAACTTGTTTCAACCCTTTAACAAGGTATGCAGCCCTCCTTCTTTGAGTCACTTTCTTCAATTTTCATTAGCTGTATGCAAAAAGTCACTGAAAACAGAATAAACCTTAGAATACCATTAACATACAATATTTATTCAAAAAGAAATATAATGTGTAAAACTATTTATTGGCACATGTCCACAAAATATGCCTTCAATTTTTAGGTAGGTAAGCATTAGTATTATCACCATCCAGTCAAGACACAGAGAGCTTTTCCCCCTTAAGTGCTATCATTCGTGTTGGAAAAGGCCATCTTTCACTGGTATGTGGAAATGATCCATTTTTGTCTTCAGGTTTGTATACCTTTTCATGCTGCTGTTTTCTAACTGGTGTTATTGCTGATTTCCATCTCAACAATATAACCCACATCTCTCATTTTGCTCTCCTTAGCTTGCACCGTTCTACTCTGTAGACATTATGTCAGTTCTTTTAACACAGAAGTCTCCTCAAAAACCAAAGCCATGGATACACCATATCAGGAATGAGATATGGTTCCTTAATCATGGCTGAATACAGAGGGAGAGGGAAAGAGGAGAAAGCGAGAGTTTTAGCAAATTGCATTTTCCTCATGTAAAATATGCTTCTGTATCCATTCTTCTGTTTCTTCTTAAACAAAATGGGAACAAATTTTAGATGTGCTTACAAGAGCATATAACGACAAGAGGAAGTGGTTTTACACTGAAAGAAGAGAGGTTTAGATTGGTTATTAGGAAGAAATTCTTTACTGTGAGGATGGTGAAGCACTTGAATAGGTTGCCCAGAGACACTGTGGATGCTCCATCCCTGTTCAAGGCCAGGTTCGATAGGGTCTGAGCAACCTGGCCTAGTGGAAGGTCCCGTAACCATGACAGGAGGGTTGGGGTAGATGATTTTTGAAGTCTCTTCAACCCAAAGCATTATATGATTCTATGACAGGATTATATGTCAAAGAATTAAATAAGAATCCTGTTACAAAAAATCAGAGTGAACCATTCTTCAAACAAGCCTTTTCCCCCCCTTTTCTAAATTTGAGTTTACTGAAATGTAATTTCTTACTCATTCTTCAGCTACACATTGACAGAAGAGTTGCCATCACTACCATTGCAAACAGACATCTGCCTGCCTTTTCTAAACGTAAGTATGGAAAGACAATAAAAGAGGAATTAAGCCTGTTACAATCAGCAGAATAATGACTACTTTCAAGATGCCTCAGTCAGAGGACAGAATCCAAAGTACAAAAGCAGAAATGCAAAGCCAAGCAAAGAAATTATTTTTATATTAATTTTCATAAACAAAAGCAGGTGTTTCAAAAAGGCAGGCCAAAATGCTACATTTCTGATTTGTTACATTGGCAAAGCAAAAATGGAAAATATCCAATTAACTGCATAATTAGGTGATCTTCTGGAGCAACTTACCTTCAAGAGCTACCGAATATTTTAACAATATATATGTCAGTGTTAAGGAGCATAAGAGAGAAGGATTATGGTTTCAATGATTGTAAACAAATCTAGAAATCAGATCTCCCTTTAGCCTGATAAACCATTATTTTAATAATTTCTAGAAGAAATAAAGAAGCACAGGAAGTACAGGAGGAAAGAAAGTAAACTCAATCACTGACAAATTTTCAAAACTCAGACAACAGCCTTGAACACAATCTGTCAGGTATGACATTCTTCAAAAAGGATGAAACTTTGTGCTGATGAGACTCCTTATAACACACCTGTGGTGGACTGACTCTGGCCAAACAGCAGCTGCCCACCAAAGCCTCTCTGTCATTCCCCTCCTTGGCTGGACAGTGGAGAGAAAACAGAATGAAAGGTTCGTGGGCTGGGATAAGGACAGGGAGAGATCACTCACCACTTACTGTCACCAGCAAAACAAACTGAACTTGGGAAAAAAAAAATTAATTTATTACCGATAATATCAGAGAAAGATAATGAGAAATAAAGCCAAAACTTAAAAACACATTTTTCCCCCACGCCACCCTTCTTCCCATGCTCAACTTCACTCCTGATTTTCTCTCCCTCCTCCTCCCCAGTGGCACAAAGGGACAGGCAAGGGGGCTGTGGTCAGTTCATCGCATGTCTCTGCCACTGGGAGAAGACTCCTCCCACTTCTCCTCTGCTCCAGCATGGGGTCCCTGCTATGGTAGATAGTTCTCTTCATGTACGATACACACAATCAAAAGCTACTTCAAAACCCAAATCCTCAGGTTATCTTCTAGGCCCATGATAACACATGCTAACTACAGTCTAAAATTATTTATGATTCAGCATTTTCATTTTGATGTTCTTGCCCAGAGAAGTCATTTTCCCCTTCTGCTGTCACTCCTATAACAAAAAAAGAGACGAAATGTACCAAGTTGCAACTTCTATGATTTACCAAAAGAGAGAGAAGCCCTAGGTCATACTCATGATGCTGAAAACTTAAATAAGAAAACACCAGCCTCTTTTCCATAATAAAGATGTAATTTCCCAATACTTGTCACTACCACGCCCTAGGCTGAGAACTCCAGGTGGCATGTAATAGTGCAAGAGCTACCTGACACACCAGTGGCTTAAACTAAGAGTCATTTTTCACTTAGATTGGCAAACCATGTGTTTTGGTTTTTTTGTTGGGTTTTTTTTTTTTTTTTGTGAAGCACTAGGTAATGCATAAATTTCCAGGCTACATCCAGCACAATTACTCTTTTCTAGGTTTTGCTGATCAACCTCATAGCTTAAAATGTCAGGCTTCAGATTTCATAACATTATACAAGACGACTTCTACACCTCCTAATGTAGTCCTCAGCATTTTCTCCAAAAAGAACAAAACCAAGCAAGCCATGAAATTGTGCCACCTCCTACAGTAGTTCCATCAGAAGGGGAAAAGAAGAAAACCACAAAACTAAAAATAATTTTAAAAAACCTTCTAAGAATCATGCAAATGCATCCTAATGCAATCATTTGATTCTGTCTTTCTGACATGCTGGAGAAAAACCCCATGCCACAAATTTACTCAAAAGTTACGTAAAGAGTCCAGTGTTCTACTCACATTAAAAACAGCAAAGATCCATATAAATACTGATTACTGGCTTTTAAGTAGAATAGACAACTGTTCTCCCTTTAGAAAAAAACCACACTATTGCACTACATACCCAGTCTTTCAAGTATTCTTTACTGATCGTGTTGGAAAAGGCCATCTTTCACTGGTATGTGGAAATGATCCACATTGATCTAAACCTCATTTTAAATAAACATATTTTTCATTTTGGCTTTTTGCCAGATCATCTACAAATATCTGATTTTTTAAAAATTGCTTTTAAAAATCTTCTACTAAGACTTGAAAATTTAAGCACAGATCTATTAAGAAAAAAACCCCAACAGTCACAAGTATCTGAGTCAAAGCGACAGTTTTTTCTCTATTTGACTTTACTGAGTTCACATTAATGACTTGGTGATGCCTTGTTGGGGCTACCTAAAAACAGAGGCTAGACAAAATTAAGGGAATAAAAGCAGGTATATTTCTTGAAGGGCCTTCAGGTACACTTTGGGCAGTCAGAGCCATCAGGGGCTACACCCAAAATGGACGACTGAGTCACGAGTTTTTCATACTTTTATAAGTTTGGTCCATCTGCATATTGGGGGTTAATTCTCCAATTACAGCTTCAAGTAATGAAGTCATTACCCCAAGTCTGTTCCCCCACTAACCCAATGTTGTTTACATTCCTCAGGGCCTGAGACAGTAATGTGTCCTTGAGTCTCAGGCCTAGAGAAGATTTGTTTTGTCTGACCAGAACAGTAGAACAGTAGTTAACAGGCTATATGGAGTTTTAGAATTATACACCAAAGAATTACAGGACACGAAAAATATAAAAGCTAAAATCCTAAGGCATCATTGGAATTTAGTAATCTACACAGGAGAGCTAAATTAATTGCACTACAGAATATGTTCAGCTCTTGCATTATACCCGCAAGTCTTGCTATAATAATATTAACTGAAATTTTTCTAACTCTGAAAAAGAAAATGCAAGTCGATAATGATCGTGCGATTTTTCTTGATTCTCACAAGGAACACTGTCTCATAATATTCTTGTATCTGTGTCAGGACATGGATGGACATGGATGGAAAATCAAATATGAAAAATAAAAAGGCTTTATTATCAGGCTCAAAGGGCAGTGGTTCATGCATGGTTCTCTGCCTGGGAGCCAGTAATAAATGGAGCACTGCAGGTGTCTGTGCTGTCCTGTTCAACTTCTTTGTCACTGATCTGGTGCTGACAGAGTGCTTTCTCAGCTTTGCAGATGACACCAAATTGTGGGAATCAGTTGATACACTCATAGACAGGAATATAAGAACTCTGTCTCCAATTTTGAGCTCCAAGTGAAAGGAAAGACATTGATAAATTGCAGAGTGTTCAGCAGAGGGCCACCAAGTTGGTGAGGGGCTGGTGCACGAGACCTCCAAGCTAAGAGCACNTTTTTTTGTTGGGTTTTTTTTTTTTTTTTTGTGAAGCACTAGATAATGCATAAATTTCCAGGCTACATCCAGCACAATTACTCTTTTCTAGGTTTTGCTGATCAACCTCATAGCTTAAAATGTCAGGCTTCAGATTTCATAACATTATACAAGACGACTTCTACACCTCCTAATGTAGTCCTCAGCATTTTCTCCAAAAAGAACAAAACCAAGCAAGCCATGAAATTGTGCCACCTCCTACAGTAGTTCCATCAGAAGGGGAAAAGAAGAAAACCACAAAACTAAAAATAATTTTAAAAAACCTTCTAAGAATCATGCAAATGCATCCTAATGCAATCATTTGATTCTGTCTTTCTGACATGCTGGAGAAAAACCCCATGCCACAAATTTACTCAAAAGTTACGTAAAGAGTCCAGTGTTCTACTCACATTAAAAACAGCAAAGATCCATATAAATACTGATTACTGGCTTTTAAGTAGAATAGACAACTGTTCTCCCTTTAGAAAAAAACCACACTATTGCACTACATACCCAGTCTTTCAAGTATTCTTTACTGATCTAAACCTCATTTTAAATAAACATATTTTTCATTTTGGCTTTTTGCCAGATCATCTACAAATATCTGATTTTTTAAAAATTGCTTTTAAAAATCTTCTACTAAGACTTGAAAATTTAAGCACAGATCTATTAAGAAAAAAACCCCAACAGTCACAAGTATCTGAGTCAAAGCGACAGTTTTTTCTCTATTTGACTTTACTGAGTTCACATTAATGACTTGGTGATGCCTTGTTGGGGCTACCTAAAAACAGAGGCTAGACAAAATTAAGGGAATAAAAGCAGGTATATTTCTTGAAGGGCCTTCAGGTACACTTTGGGCAGTCAGAGCCATCAGGGGCTACACCCAAAATGGACGACTGAGTCACGAGTTTTTCATACTTTTATAAGTTTGGTCCATCTGCATATTGGGGGTTAATTCTCCAATTACAGCTTCAAGTAATGAAGTCATTACCCCAAGTCTGTTCCCCCACTAACCCAATGTTGTTTACATTCCTCAGGGCCTGAGACAGTAATGTGTCCTTGAGTCTCAGGCCTAGAGAAGATTTGTTTTGTCTGACCAGAACAGTAGAACAGTAGTTAACAGGCTATATGGAGTTTTAGAATTATACACCAAAGAATTACAGGACACGAAAAATATAAAAGCTAAAATCCTAAGGCATCATTGGAATTTAGTAATCTACACAGGAGAGCTAAATTAATTGCACTACAGAATATGTTCAGCTCTTGCATTATACCCGCAAGTCTTGCTATAATAATATTAACTGAAATTTTTCTAACTCTGAAAAAGAAAATGCAAGTCGATAATGATCGTGCGATTTTTCTTGATTCTCACAAGGAACACTGTCTCATAATATTCTTGTATCTGTGTCAGGACATGGATGGACATGGATGGAAAATCAAATATGAAAAATAAAAAGGCTTTATTATCAGGCTCAAAGGGCAGTGGTTCATGCATGGTTCTCTGCCTGGGAGCCAGTAATAAATGGAGCACTGCAGGTGTCTGTGCTGTCCTGTTCAACTTCTTTGTCACTGATCTGGTGCTGACAGAGTGCTTTCTCAGCTTTGCAGATGACACCAAATTGTGGGAATCAGTTGATACACTCATAGACAGGAATATAAGAACTCTGTCTCCAATTTTGAGCTCCAAGTGAAAGGAAAGACATTGATAAATTGCAGAGTGTTCAGCAGAGGGCCACCAAGTTGGTGAGGGGCTGGTGCACGAGACCTCCAAGCTAAGAGCACGCTTGCTCAGCCTGGAGAAGAGACAGCTTCAAGTGGACTTAGCAGCATGTCAGTACCTACAAGCTTACCAAGAAGACATAGACAAGCTCTTCACACTGGTACAAGGTGAATGGACAAGAGACAATGGGTAAGGGTTTGAAAAACACAGATTCAGACTGGATATAGGGAGATACTTTCTTCCAATGAGGACCATCAGGCAGTGGAAGAGGCTGCCCAGAGAGGTTTTACAGTCTCTGTGTTTGGAAGTCTTCAAGACCCACCTAGATAAAGCCCAGCAGAATCTAGTCTGACTTCATAGCTGGCTCTGCTTGAGTAAGGGATTGAGCACTCTGAGGTCACAACCTCAATTACCCTACGATTAGGGATGTGATCCTATGATCTATGTCTCCCAGTTTAGAGAAGATTTAAAGACATAGATACTTGAAAAAATGTCCAGGTTCTTTACATTTCTTATACACAGGCAGACAAGCTCAGAAGGTTTTGAGTAATTTCCACTAACTATAATAAAAACGATGGCCAAAGAAGTGGCTGCCCTCTCTAATTCTTTGCTTTGACCTCACCCCTGGTACAAGTCAAACCTGTTTGCAGAATTGCTCTTTACTTCCAATAGCTAGACAGGCTGTCTGAAATATATGGCAAGTAAGTCTCAAGGCTTCATTCTCTGGACATAAAAGGCAGATACATCCTTTTAAGCTAGTATCTCAAAAGAAGAAAGATAGAATAAAGAAGTCAGTCCAAAAAAATTGCATCTGTGGGGAATTCATTCAAAGTAGGCATATCACCAAGAATGCTGATAAAATTCTCATGTAAATTCACGGTTCTCTCTTAACAATACAAAGAAAGCATTTTCCTCCTGCCTCTTCTTCCTTCAGCTGGTGTTAGCTTTTAACCCTTCATTAGCCATGTAACCCAAAGAAAGAATCTAAACCATTTGTGAAATATCAGCATAAAGTAGCTTATGATATCTTGGCATGCTGTGGTGCCATTAAAAATTTTGCATGAAAATGAAAGCTATGAAATCAAATTGTTATTAAAAAATATTAAATAATCCCTGTTAAAAAAATTAACATTTAAATCAAAGATGCATTAATATATCTGTTAATATATCTGTTCATGCTCAGTGGACAATACCAGAAAGAATTCCACTTATTCAAGGACACAATCTTACAAGAGATGTGAACTGGAAAATTACCCAATATACTATCAAGTCTTTCTTCCCATTGTCAAAAAATATTCTATACCATGTATTACCCAGCATTTTATTCTAGCCTGATCAAAGTAGATTGAGTATTTTCTTAGTGTTTTTCCTATCACTAAGGTGAGGACACCCAATTCAAGAGCCATGGCTCAACAGCATCACTGACAGATTTCAGAGGATCACAATCACTCTGCTATTTTAAGTGGAAGAAAAGTCCTACTGTAAGCAGAAAAGCAAACTTAAAGGAAAAAAAAAAATTGATATTGAAAAGATGAGAGTTATATGCTAGCACACAACTGTGCTTGTAGAAACTGACAGAATTTTTATAGTAAGCGATTTGCAAACTCTGGTCAATTTGTACTAGTCCCAAAAAGTTTTTAATTTTCACGTTGACAAGATAATGTTAGGGAGTTTATGTAATGGAGGATGAGCCAAGGGCAGCAACCCTGCTTTCACAGGTGTATACTGAATATCACATTTCAGAATTCTACAAAATAAAAATTACCATGTTTATAAATTTCAGTGCACAAGGAACACACCAAAGCTGCCAACAAGCCATTTAGTGTAGCACTGCTACTGGGCAGTGTCACATTTAAGTGAAAAGACTATTTTATTGGTTCATTACCATCTCTCATCTACAGCGTTTTATTTTTGACTACTTGACAAAAACAGAAAACACGTTATGTATCAGCAAGATATAACAAATACTAGTACCATCTCTAAGATATTTTTCAATCAAAAATCATTAAATCAAATAGCTCTGGATAGCTTATCTTTCTTTGGCTATTTCATTTCCAGCATTTAGTGTCACTACCAACTGAACTCAACTGTATCCATTATTTGTACTTCTAACTCCCATTTTTGGTTATGCAAAATACAGTGAGGTTGTGAAGTTTGGTGCCAGAAGAAAGGACACCAGTCTCAATATTTTCCTGAGAGTTAAACACTCCATGACAAGGAAAAATCTCTAGAAACTCTGCCTATTTCCATTTGTTAGAATTTAAATGTTAGAAAAGCATTACCTGATTCATGTTAAGCTGTTTCTGTACTACAAATGCTTTCCCTTCTAAAACTCTGAATTTCCACATTTGTGTGGGAACATAATATATAGCAGCAACTTACAAGTCCCTAAGGGAATCATGTCAATTGGCATTTTAAAAATTAATTCAGTGACCTACAATAATATGAGTTTCTTATGCATAATATTTGTCAGTAGGCAATGTGGGAAGTTCTGAATTCATTTAGAGAGCCAAAGCTTTATAAAGGCAAACAAAAATATTCTTGAACTGCTTCTTCTAACTTGGTAAGTGTCTTCTGGTGAATATTTGTAATATAAGAACAAGGAAAAGCTGAATATATGAAAGGGATCTGCATGCAGAGTAGTTAATATTTAAAACAGAAAAGAAAAAGAAATAAAAATTTCTGGCAGTATATGCCCAGCCAGCTACATTATTGACCTGCTGAGACATTCAGAGCTTGTGGAAATTTTGCAAATCTTCTGAAAACTATAGCATGGTAGGTCTTATATTTGCTTGCACAGCTCATTTTTAGTCACTATAAAGAAAATTTGCAACCATAAGCAGGACTTTGGGGCAGATGGCCCCATCTAAAAAGGCTTAATATCTAATTATATCAGCACTCCCTCCTTCTGATCTCACATGTCAGTGAAATGTCAGAGCAGCACCTCACTGAATGGCTTGTGTAAATGAACCATGCACAGAGTTGCATATCGTTTTCCACAGTTTGCTGTAGTAAGTACAAGTTGTCTTTAGAAACAGCTTTTTTCATCTTATTCCCGGTGTTTCATGAAGCATGTTACACTGTGCATATGAGTTTGGTTTATCAACAATAGAGTTAAATTGGGATGTAGCTATCAAAATTCGGGTTTAGAAAACAGAGCATGTTCTAAGCAAGGATGAGATACCTACACTATTAGAAGACACTCAAATAATGGAATATTCAATATACTCAACATTTACAAAGAAAACAAAATATTACAGTCACATGAAGACAGAAGCAGAGAAGTCACTACTCAAAACTTAAGGAAAAATTTCAACTTTTAACTTCAAAATCCTGCTTATGAAGCTGCTCTCAAACAATAAAAATGACACAGACAAGAGCCAATGTGTTTTGTTAGGAAAGCATAATAGTTTACATCTGATCTATTTAAAATGAAGTACTTACAGAAAGAAACTGCAAGAAGTGATAATTATTCCATGAAAGGATAATACAGTATGTACCGTCAAATTTCATATTTTTTCATGGAATCTGAGACAACAAACAGTTCAGCAAGCACTTTGCAATAAATTGCCATCTGTCCTTCAAGGATAGTTTCCATTTCCAAATAGTACTAAAAATATTTGAAATACTGAACAGGAATTATTTCAGTTTCTACAGAGCATTTCTTAAATCTCCATACTTATCACTGGATAAATATTACATTTTCTTCCTCAAGGAGGTAACTACAAAATGTCCCCACTCAAATACTATTCTCCATGTTTTTCCAGACTACAATATATTTTCAAAACAAGCCTCTGCCACTGCACAACATATCTCTGAAGAACACCAATATTTGTTTAGTCAAATACATAACACCAGACTGATAATCTGAAAATTAACATTCTCGCCAAAAAGAAAATATTTTAATATATTAATCAAGTACAGCACAATGGCCACTATCACAGAACAAAGAATTTAAAGAGAAACCTAATAACATAGTAAGACAAAAATAATACTCACAGACTGATTTCCTACAAAGGATTAGTTTGTGGGTAGTTTGGTGGTTTGTTTTGATTTGGTTTGCTTTTGGTTTTCATTTGCATTTTGGTTTTGCTTTTGCTTTTTGGTTTTCATTTTTTGAGGGTTTTCTAATATGTTCTTTACTTAGTGGTCACGTTCCGGTTGTAGAGTTTGTCTCACTCATGAAGAGTTGCACTCTATCAGTCACAGTTACAGTTCCAGCAGAATTACTGCCATGTTCTCTATAGTGACATCAGTGTAAGCATCTTCAGAAATAAGTACCAAAATTTCTTGTCCAAAAGGGCAAGAAAATTAAGATTTCCCTATATGGCAGACTCTTATACATAGGGCTTGAACTTCGATAACACTTTCTCTTTTAATATTTTTTTATTCTCCTAAGTGCTCCGTAATACAAAACTGGAACTCACACAAGACTGGACATACTCAAAATAACTGTTTTAAGTGCCTTCACAACCTGATCTAACATTAGCTAGACAGACACCTAAGAGAGGGAGTAACAGCAGTGCAGTAACAGCAGAACTAAAGGCCACAAACAAGCTGCAACTAGTCTTACACTGATGGATGGTAAGAAGGAAGTCAAGTAAGTATCTGACATCTGTAGGAGAAAGGCTGGAATCCACATCAAGTAAAAAATAAATTTCACTAACAACTGCATTTTTATTTTGGCTGAACTTGCACCTACTGATGACAACCAGTCTCGAGAGCAAGACTGAAAGTGCAAGCTCTGAACTGAAATTGCAATAATGCTGAAAACCTCAAAAGAGACACTTTCGAAAGATTGCAAATGAAACTCGAAAAAAAGTGAAAGAAGTCCCTGAAGAATCTTTTATTAGTTTTAAACTAATAAGTCAGACTTATAATTAAGGCTGTTGGCAGATTTCATTACAGCAGATAGATACTAACTCAGTTCAGTAATCCAAAGCTGCAGGGTTGAGGGCAAGACACACGTAACTAACAAAATATATGACTTCACACTTGGCAAAGAGTGGTAAATGATACAGAAGGCCGCAGAAATTCCTTAGGACAAAAAAGAAATGCCCAAAAGAAAAGGAAGGAGAAAAAACCCAAAAAACAAAAAAACAAATATACTTACTTTGGGGACAGAATAAAATAAAAAAATAAAGAATACAGAGTAAAAGTTTAGGAAAACCCTCACAAAATAAATACTGCTAGAAATAGTATAACACAAGCATATCGGATGTAGGGCCATGCATGGTATTTGCTAAACAACATACAACTGCAGGCAATGCAGCCAAGACCTGCCAACTCAGAGTAAAATGAAAAAAGTCACATCTAGCAAGCAGATGGATGTACAGTGCATTCAAAAAGCAGCAAATATAGCACTGCAAGCCTGCTTAGAGGTCACACTTATAAGATCCAACCTGGAAAGTAGTACTTCATCAGAACAAGCAAGCTTTGTGAATTTACAGTTGAATTTAGACAATCTTAGCTAAATGTCATTCCTGAAAAATGCTCTAAAAAATTACTAGACTCAAAGCTTGATATAGAAGATGACTAAACTTGAGAGCTTAGAGTAAACAAGTCATGTTAAGTCTTAGATGACTCCAGACTAAGGTGGCAAAACCAGAACTACACAAGCTTTCTCTTTTATTTTTTAACTGTCATGATCAACAGAAGTAATACAATCTTTTAGAAATCTGAAAGTTTTAAATCTTGTTCAATAAAAATACAGCAAAATACAGAAGTAAAAAACTGTATTGAAATATCAAGAGTCTAGTGACCCTTTATTTCTAAAATATGCTTTCTCAAAAATAGTATTATATCCTCTACTACTTCCAGCTCAGGAAAAGAAGGGTAAATTGGAATGAATTGTAACAAGATGAGTTGAACACTACGAGAAGAGCTTCAGAAAAATTCAGTCTTCTCTTTCCAGAAGAGTTATGTACTAAGTGTTTTAACCAATGTATAGAATCCAAGTACAAGAAGAAACTGCAGCCACTTCTTCTGCTGTCCATCCCATTTAATGTAGGCCGGGTGGTCCCGATGCACACTCCTGCTCTGGGAAATAGAGAGCTGAGGAAGGCCTGAGCAATGGGTCACAGCAGCTGCACTGACACGGCCCCTCCTTGCAGATCAGGCTCTCAGGTTAGCACAAGGAGCAGCCAGGGTACAAGGAACAAGGCTTTAGAAAAGAAACCAGTAGAAACAAGAGGGAGGTTCTTCCTTCTGAACTTCAAGTGCCAGAGACAAAACTATTTATCTGCCCGTAGAAAAAAAACACTAGCTAGGAAAAAGGGGAGAACTGGAATAATTTTAAGAGCTATAATGAAGGAAATTCTTCCCCAGAAAGTCCAAATTATGGAACATGCTTTCAAGCACTTGATAGAAAAATGATGGGCATTTATCTTTAACCAAGTGGCCAAAACACTGTAATATAGCAACTGCTTCTTTTGCTTCAGATTTAATATGTAATTTCAGCCATGTGTGTATACAACAACAAACTAATTAAATAAAGAACTCACATGGAAAATAAAAACTAGATGGATGGGGTTTTTCTTCTAGACAGCAACACAGCTTCGACACAAAATCAGACTCCAATTGGGAGATAATACTTACAGAAAAACTTTTCCTTTATCCTCAGGAAGAATACACATTACTTCATGTCAACTGAAAAAGTTTACAGTAAACAGTTCTAAAGGGAAAATGTGGGCTGAAAATCTCTAGGATAAATGTCTCTCTGATGAGAAATAATCCAAGTTCATTCAACTTTACACAGCACATTGTTCACTGCAAAAACAAGGCAGAGAAAGAAGAGAGAAGAAAAGAGAGAAAAAGAGTACATGGGGAGAGAGGGGGAAAGGGAGACTGATTTTTTTAAAATTCTGAAGCAGGATGCAATTCCAAATATAAATTAAGTTGAAATAACACAACAAAGTTTTCCTTATTCTGTCAAGAGAGGTAATTTCTTTCCTCCTTTACTTGTTATATCAGTATCAAGAAAACAGCAGCTGATTTTCACACCATGGAAGGGAAATTAAGCAGGCCTTCTTGGCAGCTTAATTGCTGATCATAAAAAGACAGCTTCAGTTAATAAAAGATTTTGCTCTGCATCTCAGTGAATCAGCCTCATTCTAAATTTCACAAAGACACGTGCTGATACACAGCTAATAAGCAATCACTGCTTAATTTTTTTTTCTATAAAGTAGTTTTTGTTGTGGTACTTATGAGCAGATGAGACCCTTAACTCATGCAATATTCACCTTGGTACTTAATACAAGCTAAAAACAAGCTAAAATTACACTCTGTTAGTATGGCATATCGTCAGAATAAAGATGTAGCCACAGCAGTCAAAACTTTGTTGGCAGAAATGTTTCTGTCAATCAAAATTCAAATGGTAAAAAAAATTACAGATACTGCTTTCCATGCAGAAGGTATCTTTACAGATCTATATGCAAATTTATAATTATAAAAAGGTTTTCTTATCTACAAGTAATATTTAGAGCATATATATGCTTCATATAGAGGCTCTAGTTTAAATTCTTTATGTTGTAAATTGATATGAGTCTTATTTAGCAGGAAATCAATTACTGCCCTTAATTCTATCTCAGTATGACTGGTCTGCCCAGAAAGCAATAGATCAACCATAAATTTATGGCTCAATATGGATACCAGCCCACAGCTAAAAATCTGCAGCTCCATATAACCAAGCACATTAAGCAGCCCTCCGGGGTAACGTATAGCAGAAGAAACTCACATAATTCAGCACGCACTATGGGAAGAGGTCTTTCAACCACGTCTGCTCACCTTTTTTGGTCCAATCCATTTTGAAAAGAAGCTGTGCATATTGTCAACATAATAAATGAAATCTCAAGACTCCTCATAAATTTTGAATGTCCTAAGGGGTTTCTTCACCATCATGTGAAATCTGAGTACTGTATGCTTAAACTGGGGGGCGAGAGGGGTGGGGGTAAGGGGGGGTGGTGTTAAATGAAATTATGTATTTTGATGAATGTGCCCTTTTATTGTCTACACCAACATTCTGTAAAATGCCTGAAAGTAAAAACACTCAGGAATATTATAGCTGTGTTTTCTTAGATTAGCCTTGTTTTACTGCATAATCCCCTCAAACTTCACTGGTTTTCACTGCAGTAGCAGTTCATCCCATACATCTTCCATTACGCCTTAAGAGATTCTATTATTTAGGATGAAGAACAATATAAAAAGAAAGTATTTTTAAAATGTACCATGAAATTCCTTAAGGAAGGGGTTTTTATATCATTCTCAGAAAATAATCTCTGAATTCTAGTAATAAAGAAAGAGCATCACTTCATTGTAAATACAGGATAAGAATTGCGCATGTCTTCTGTCAAGCATAGTAACACCAAATATATTTTATTCTTTGTAAAGCAAATGTTCCCTAGAATAATCCTTTCAAAGAAAGAAGCTTTCCAGGATTATTTTTACAACTGAACTAGAAAGCAATGAAGTGAGTATGTCAGTGTTGGCCAGTTGGGTATATTTAGCAAAACAAAATCTTTGTTCCTCTTGTTCAGCAGCCTTAAATATTGTCATGACATTCTTTTGTCAGTAAAAGGAAAATATTTGAGAGGCTGAGAATTTTGAAAGTTAAACCAGTATCTGTAAAAGAGAAATCCACTGTGCAATAAAAAATACAAAACCAGATTTACTTAAGTTTAAATACTACCATTTTCTTCAATATACCTTGGTCTTCTCCCAGAACCATTACTGTTTCCACTAAATTTAACGCACATCAGAAAGGTATCACAGCAGGACTTTTTAAAACAACAAATAAAAGTATTAGATTTGAATCATTAGTATCAGAAATAAAATAAAAAAAATAAAAATAAGAGCACAGGTGTGAGTTCCTTGTGGGTTTTGTCCTGTCATCTGGGAAAAAAGTATTCTGTGAAGATTTCATAGTCAACTTAGACGTTTGATAGCAGAATTTCAAATATCATAAAAACCCCTACATCTAGCCAATACATGTGTCTACAGGCATATTTCTCACTATAATAGAGAAGTGAATTTTAATTTTGGGATTATGGGAACCTTCCCCCTGCTTTCTTATATTGCATCAATTTCACAATCTAAGTGAATTTCACAAATATGAGTTAGGAGTATGAAAATATGGCAGAAGTAACTAACAGTTAATTAAACGTATGTCATTTTAAGAGCACCATCATTGAATCATCATGGATATACAGAAAAATTATGAAGGCATTAATTTTCCTGTTCCAGAGATACTCCTTCATATGCATCTTGACATCACTAAGATACAAATTTAATACAAGCTTGTAGCTAATAATATGACACAATATTAATGGCAAGACTCAACACCTGGTCTATGGATATCTTCCTACAGTATATAAAGTACTCAAACTGAGATCATCTTTGAGTATTTCTCATTTTCCTATAATATCTATGCAAAGGAAGGTGAAATATGAGCAACAAATACACAGTCTTCACATAAATGACAACTTATTTTTGAGAAAAGTCAACAGAAGATTCTTCAACTCTAAACAATGCTCTGAAGACTGTGTTCAGACTTCCATACAACCCAGCCTGAATTTTACAGAAAGAGCTAATGAGATTTGCAATACTGGCACAATTTTCACCTAAATCTGAAATTAAAATCTGAAATACATAATAAGATGTATGGATTTCTGACATTCCCTGGATGAGTAACAGAAAATACCTGATAATTTTTCCTGTTTGTTGCCACAGGAAGTTGTAGAGGAAGTAACATTTAGCAGTTTATGGATCAGCTGTCCCTGAATTTGTTTAAAAAGATGTTGCACAGATTCAGGTACTATTTAATGGAAAGAAACATATCCAATGTCTCTCAATGCTGAGGAACTATATAGGGAAGGACACACAGGTAGGGAAACCAACTGACAATGCCCACCTTGTTTTGCCAGCTTTGGAAAGAGATGCTGAAGTAAATGTTTTCTTTCTTAGAGAGTTCCAGCAAGTAGCCTTACATTTCACAGGATCACAGAATATTCTGAGTTGGAAGGCACCAACGAGGATCATCAAGTCTGACTCTTAAGTGAATGGCCCACACCGGGATCAAACCCACAACCTTGGTGTTATCAGCATCATACTTTATCCAGCTGAGCCAATCTCAGTGGTCTTGCACTTCTGCCACATCCCAGGTTTTGACTGTCTGTATAACTTTGGCAATTGCTGTGCCAAAACCTTAATTTATAAATCTGTGGTTTAAAAGATCTCCCAGCTACCCTTCTACCAGAGCCCTCAACAACGGACTTCATGTCAAGATTTACTTTGGCTTGCAAAGGGTTGGGGCTAGGCCAACTTTCTTGTATTTGTTCCTGGTTGAAGGTACTGCTCCTTTTAAACCTTCCATGCTTAAGAAGAATCTAAATTATCTTGTTTTAAAAGTGTTATTAATTTTAAATTTAATTCTATAATCTCATTCTAGTGTGGAATGAAATAAAACACAGCCTTTTTGCTACATGATGATGTTAGTTCTTAGTAATGTTGCTTTTTTAAGTAAAATCTCTGTAAGGAACTTTTAAGATGCATACAAAAAAAGTCCTTAAAATCATTTACTGTATTTAACAGATCACAAGCCCTCATGTAACACTGACACCTCTATAAACTTATACCAGTAATTTGATGGAGATTTTTCAACTTTCTTGCATCCATTTGCATTCAATTTATCATTCCTTACACTCACTTCACAGGTCTATACTGCATTTTCCAAAAACTTATCATATTTAAATACCCAAAAGACTAATTTTAAAAATCCCAGGGATTATTATTGACTGTTATTTTCAGTAAAGCTTAAAAAATAGGAAATGGTAATAATACAATGCTTAGTAGATTTACAGCCAGGTTGATGATTAATGGGGACAGGTAACCTGAGAAAGACACAGGAAGAAACTAGGAGAGAAGAAGACATTAAAAGGCATTATTTGCTCTGACAGAAAAGATAATTGATTATCCTTGTAGCCTCACTTACTTCTGATACTGTTCCATAGCCCATGTTAAATTTAGGTATCAATAAGGGAACTAAGGGTCAGGAGTTCTCAGTATAGTCAATACTATCAATGGAGCTTGGATTTTGATGCTCCATTTCTAACATGTCTGAGTTAGAGCTGAATTGCTCTCTGTTATACACACTCAGTGTTAATGCAGTAAACTATTCATTTAAGATGAATTTTCAGGTTGGACAGTGGCTGAAGCCCCTGTACAAAACACAGCCCACTGTTTCAAAGTGCAAGAGTCTAATTAAGTAATTAGCTAAACATCTATGTATTTAAATGAAAATATTGCTTTTAATTCTTCACTGATGTGAGAATTTCAGCATTCTCTTTCAAACCCTTATCATAAAATACTGCCTGAAAATCCTCTTAGATCAATGTGGTGAGAATCTAATTAAATCAAGTTACTGAACTGTGTCCATAAACAGTGGTTTTAATTCTGTCAACTTAGTATCACTAATGCCATCCATAAATTTTGTCACATTTACAAAGAAACTATGAAAAAGTCATAGTTTCACTACATAATAAGTTATGCTCTCTTGTATGACTTTAATGGGCTCTGTTAGGATAACAGCAGCCAGCCAATTTAAAATTTTCAGGCTTCATTTTGTCAGCATCTGTGATCCAAGGGGTCATTCATTAAATTATGACCTTATTTCTTCTGTGTGGTTTAACAGACAGAGAGGAAGGAAGGGAAAAAAGAAAATAACATTGTAAACACACGAACAGTATGGAAGCTCCCCAATATTACTTACTTATCTGCATGTATAGCTCATTAATAGATGCTTTATCTCAACAGGATGAAAATTTGACTGTAAAACTGAAGACCCCTGTTGGTCAGTTATCACAGTCTCCCAAAAGGAGTGTCCAAGATAGGTACAGTGAAAAGTATGAGATGTCACCCTGAAATTTAAGATATACCATAGAAAATATATTTTTCTCAGCATTAGTAAATTGCATGTAAATAATCCTTAAAACTGTATGGTGAAACATATTAAAATAATTTCATTACTATTTGATCTCCTAGTTTAGGAACAAAAATGTAAAAATTCACATAAAAATACGTTTTTATTCTAATTAAATTACATGTCATTTATTTGGCCCATCATTTAAAATAAAATGTCTAAGGATAATTGATAAAAACTCATTTCTGTAAGTACTCCTTTTTCTCCATTGACTAGAGGGAAATTCTGGTGAGTAGGCTTGATTTATGATATCTAACTATTAAAACAATAGAGATAATTGGAGTAAGTTTAATGCAGAAAACCCCCTTGAGGCCACAAAGAAATCTGTGTAGAGTTTCTTGAATAATAATGCTTTTGTTCAAAATCAGCATCCCTAGGCATGACAAAATATAAATAAGAATAAAATAATAAGCTAGAGGCTTCATTCTTAAGCCTCCATTAGAGACTTCTGAAACAGAAACAAGTCATAAGATGCTATGAAGGAAGGAAACAGGCTTGCTCACTGGCATAAATTTAACAGGTGAACTAGTCTGTTGTAATCTGTTTAAGGAAGTCTGCAATGATGAAGCACAACAAACAAAACAAGAAGTAAAATAAAGATGTCATAATCTCCTCTCTAGAACTGCTACTGAATAGAGACTCCACCAAATTGCAGCTAGGATCAACAAAAGAAAACAGTGTCAATCAAACAGTTTTTTCCGCCATGTTTCCTTCCGCCTGTTCTCAGCTTCCTTGTTTTCCCTCTGGTCTCTCTGTACATGTTTATTACAGCTGGATGAAAGAGGCGTAATTGACATCCCAAGATTTACACACTCAAGTGAAGTGGGGGATGCAAAGCAGTTCATTTTTCAGTAGCCCATCATCTGTGGCTTGGGCATGACCTTGGATACAAATACAATGTAAGAACCAAAAACCATTAACTGGAGACAAACCTAAAAATGTGTTTCTTCAGCATATAACCTCTATATAAATCCCAGTTACATTGGTTGGAGTGGTACAAATTCCCTTCAGCTTATTAGTATCATCCTGAATATAACAACCCAAAACCAGCAAGAAAATAACTTCAGGAAGAGATCTTATTTGCCACGGAATGTGTTGGATTGAAAGAGACCCTTAAAGGTCACGTAGGCCAACCCCTCTGCCATGGGCAGGAATACATAGGTCAGAACGATTTTTTTTTTTTTTTAATGGGCCCTAAATTGAAAAAAATCCCTATATGTATATATCCTATACATGACTAAGATGGTGAATTATCCTCATATCCAACTAGAGCATTACCATTCTATGCAGAGGACCTTCAGCTGCTGCATACACACTCCATGCAATCTGATGAACACGGATTTTATTTTCAAATACAATAGTGTGTCACTCTAGGATCCAAACCTTTTATATTGACCATAAACACATCTATAAATTAATATATTAAAAGAATGTAAATACAATTTAATATATTTGATCTTTTAATAAGGTATAAAATACATCCATTTAAAATTTTCCCTTTTGCTCTTTTTTAAGTCTTCTGATTTTCTGAACTGTTTCAAAATATGTATCGGACTTGGATCCTAAGGAGAAAAAGTTGACAAAATATTCTGGACTTGTAAGAGCAAAATGGAGATTGCAGTCTTTCTTCTCACAGGCAATATGAACCTCATTCGCTCTAAGGAATTCCAACAGCAAGGATTCTAAATCCTTTCACAGTCTGGGTTCTCAGCAGCACCAACCATTGCTTTTATTCCAAGTCACTGAGGGAAAGGAAAAAATTACTGATTTTCATAAAGAACATACACATTTAAGAACTTCTGCAGTGTGTGTGAGTAATATCCTGCAGTCATTCTGCTACTACACGCCAACTGTTTCAAAATCTGACCCGTGTCCATAAATAATACTTCCCAAATCAATCATGTAATCTGAAATTGTTCTACATGTATTATATACACATAATAATCATTATTAAATTATTATGCAATGCTCTTATTTGCCAGTTTGTCTATCATAGATACTTTTTAAAAAAACTGTCATCTCACCAATTCATATTTGTTGAATTTTTTGCTATTACAGTTCTCAAATTCTGAGTATAGCTTATTTTCTTCCCGAGTCAAAGATCATTTCAAATATCAGCTATTCATACAAGTCTATGTTAGTTCACCTTTTGTACTTGGATCAAATTTCCATAGCAATCTCCAAAATCAGTTTATTCTTAGAAAACACATGAGAGACCAGTCAGGAATATATGAATACAGCAATCATAACTCTGTTGTGTTCAAAAGTGTTCTTCATGAGATAACATTAAATATTGTACAACTTTTAGCTTCATGTAGATGAAGCTCATGATAAAAGCAGTATTGATGTGTTTTATTTGTTCACTTTATCAACTCCAAGTGTGAGACAAAGAACAGAACAATATAATAATAAAACCTTTACTCAGCCCATTCCAGTATCAGTCATATTACTATTAATATATCATAAAGCAGGAGTATAGCTGGTAGATTAGAGATACCTAGACTTATTACTTCTAGCCTGAAGTAATGCTCTGTGCTAATAAGAGCAAATGCTCTGTTCTTGCTCTCTGTATACCAGGAGCTGACACGTTTGCCAGCCCTGCTGCTACCACCTAGAGAATGTACTTGCTGCTGCCATGTAATACATGAGCTTCAGCAAATAGTATATACAGCTGCACACAGGAATTGAAACAAGCCACACAGAAGAGCTAAATGCAGTTGCTAGCAGAAATTTCTAGAATAGCCCAGGAGGGCTTTTACAAATCAGGACATGAAGAGTCCCTTCAAATCTAAATTTCCCTTGGTGGTTAACTGCCGCTGCATTAGCAAATCTTGTGAACTGGAAAACCCTGCTGAGCTGTCTCACATACAGTTACGCTGTTGAAATGTGAAGCAACTGTTAAGAGTCTTTGCAAGCTTTAAGTATTTTCAAGTATATCAATTCAATCACATATGTATTAGAGAGTTATATTATGCTATACCTGTCCACAAACCACAGGTGATAGCTGATTAAAACATACATAACAAACATGCAGAAAAAACCTTTTAAGTGTTTTAAAGGAGAAAAGAGTAATACAGAATTAGCTGAAAAAATGGTGGCAGACTTTAGAAGGGTGGGAGACAACAGCTCCAAAGCTGCAGACCACTGTCCTCCAGCCTTAAGGTAACAAAACATAAAATGAATTATTACACTCTGTAAATACTTACATAAACCCCAACCCACTTTACGCATTCACAAACTCTGTAGTCTTTTTAACACCACAAATGGCCACAGGATTACAAATGAGAACTGAAAAAAAGAATAAAATTTGAAGGCCAGCTACTTAAAACTCTCTCAAAGATAATCACTGAGAGAATTTCTGAAAAAGGATAGGCAAAGAGGGAAATAAAGAGGAGAAAATATCCTATATGAACATGCTCACCTGTTTCAATTATAAAAACTAAGAAGTATCTAGAAAAATTTTCAGATATTAAGATGCATTTTTTTTCTGCTGAATTTGGCCTTTGTTTCAAAGGCCTTTGTTTTGCTAAGTCAGGTTTAATTCAATGTGAGTTAACATATACTTACATCATAAATTTCTCCCAGTAAGGAATCACTCCAACATTGCACTTTCCCATCATTGTCAGTTTTAAAACATGTCTCTAAACATCATGGGATAACGTAAGAGTCTTAGAAGGTTACAAGAGGCCCATGAAAGATTGTTCTTAAAATTTCCTGGCATTGCAAAGTATTTAAAATACATTACAGTAAATGTACTTCAACTATACCAACATTCTCCTTCAGTTATCAAAGGATAACCGAACTGAACTGCTGTTCCTATGAAGTAGTGGTTATATTGGCCTGGAACAATTAATATTCTTCACAAGTTTTACAGTGACATCACTGCTCACAGTGAGGAAAATGTAGCTAACAACAAAGTCTATGGAAGCTATTTCTATTTTAATCATAAATGTGACACCATCTCATCATAAGCTGCAGGGAACAATGAATCTAAATCTCTAATTCTATCTCATGGATTCAGGTAAGCTATATCAATTAAGGATACAGAAAATAATTTGTAATCAAGTTTTCTCCAATAATGTTAAACAGGTAAGCCTTTGAACTCAAGCAAAGTGCAAGCTAAAACAAATTTGCTGTGGAAAAAATACTACCGTCAGCGTCCTGTAGGACTGAGGAACACACTGTGCATGATCACGCATTTAAAAATCTTCCAACAGTATTTCTTTACTAAGGTCAAACTCAGCACCAGTTTAAAAATAGCCTGTTCTGAGGGTGAAGGGGATCTTATGCAGACGCAAACATCACAGCAGGCCTTCTGGGTGTACAGGATGCTATTATCCTTGCTGACAACATACTTCCCTTTATATGGCAAGACCACACTTCTGTCATTACAGTTGCCCTAGTTCTTGAAACATCAAAGTTATTATTCTGAGAATGTCACTAATTTATCCCTTAAAGCAAACATATAAAACAACACATAACACAAGAAATATGCTCACTAGCTATCTCTTTTTTGCCTTAAGATACACATTATTAATTACTGAAACCCTAATAGCATGGCATTATGCTATGAATCATGGGTTTATGAGAACAATAATTTAAAGTTTTTACTCCTACCTTTTCCCTTAGTCCAGAATTTTACTTATATACTAATTTTTTACATTTCACAAAGGTAGCAATAAAAAAAAATACCTACAATAGCAGGGAAAATCAGAGCTGAGTAGTGAGAGAATTGCAGGCTAGACTGTTCTTCTCCATACTGGCAGAAGACATAGGTCAAGTTCAAATCAATTTAAGTTCTATTTATGAAATAAATGAAAAAGATTTTTGTCGATTCTTCCTACATCAAGTCATTAAATTACAAGCATGACATGAAAATTCGTAGGTAACCCCTGTCTTCGCTTCCAGTGTTCTATCCCATTAATTTTTTCACCTTCATTTTAGGTGCCTTTTATACTTTATTCCTGACACATTTTTCTCCAATTTTCAGTTCTTTATGAATGAATCCAGTCAGCCTTAATTGAAAATTTAACAAGTGAGCAAACAATTGCTTGTGTACTTTAGCAGGCTCCACTTCTCACTTGGGACTACAGTCCTCACACATTGGCAAAGCATTTCCCTTTACTATCGTATGTTAAACATGTCCCAATCTTCAGGATGTCTGCTTGCAGACTGCCACCCACCCCACTGATTGTTTCACCACACACATCTGCCTGAACCTACTCATTGTTTCTCCTTTAGAGAATTTACAATTTAGTTATAAAACCCAAATAAAATCTTACCATTCTCTGTAAGTTCAGCTATTGACACAACAGGTTTTCAATGCATGGGTGGGTCTTTTAGAAGCAGTTATAAGACAAATATCACAACCACATATACAGAATAAGAGGTTTTTAGAAACTGCACTTCCATGCTATAAAACAAATTAAAAACATCATAATGCATATTGTAAACATTAATTGATAATGTTGAATTCTAACCTTGAAAGTATATAGCTATTATGCCTCATATCTTAGAAGTTCCATTGCTGAAATTCCATTTGATGTAAACAAACAGAATAATTCAGGTTGGAAAGGATCTCTAGAAGTCATCTACTTCAGCTCATGGCCAAAACAGATGCAACTGGAAAGGCAGATGAGGGTGCTTGGGTTTTTGCTAGTCCAGTTTCAATTAAGGCTGGAGGTTTCATAGCCTCTCTGGCTAATAACCTGGCAATCCTAAATCTGCCTTTTTTTTTCCCCACGTGGCTAGCCAAAATGCCCCTTGCTGCAGTTATGGTCCCTGTCTCATCCTTCTGCTGTGCATCTCTAAGAAGGACTTTTCTCTGTAAATAATCATCAGATAGACAGTTGACAATAATAATAAAGTCCCAAATACAAATACATATGCACGTTTTTAAAGCTAAATGTTGTTCAATTGCACTTTTCAGGAACAGCTGATTGCGCATAAAAAACTAACGTTACTTTCATCAATATAATTTCCCTAGAAAATACAGTGATGATAAGGTTAATTATCATTTTAAACCTGATAATTTTCCATTCCCTTGCTTTTGCCTTTGCTAACAGGTTGAAAAAAAACAGAAAACAACGCCAAGACTGCTTATTACATGCAAAAATATTCATGTCCACAATATACTCAGCACAGGTCAAGACCCATGGTTTTTCTTCCAACTTCACCAATTAGATTGGAAATAAATATTTTTCATGTGCAAGCAAAATTCACTTCGTCAGCATACGTGTAGTTAATTGAAAGATTCCTAGAAGTAACATTCTGTAGTTAATATTTATGGTTGCTCATAATACAACTGACTAAACTGGCTTAGGGGAAGTTATTACTGAAAGATACAAAGTCAGCTGTGGCAATATTTAATCTGTAATTTGTCTAAGAACACAATGTTTGAAATATCCTGTAAAATAAAATATCACCTCAGTATTTCCCAGATTGTAAACAAAACGAAAGCAGGCTAACTGCCAAAAAAAAACCCCAAAAAAACCAACCAAAAAAACCCCACCAAAACCTACTAAAATGTATTTAGGTATCTTTTTGCATACAAAGAACCAATTTCATTTGCTTAAATCCAGAAATATATATATATATACACACATATATATATTAGGTTTCAACTCCTAAGAAAAATTACTGTGTTCTAGGATTCAAGAACTGCTGAATCATACTGTAACATCCTACATATATTTCTCTGTTAGAGCTTTGATACTACTGCAGGTAGCAGAACTTAGCATTGG
Source organism: Oreocharis arfaki (assembly GCA_013398015.1). Classification (NCBI taxonomy): domain Eukaryota; kingdom Metazoa; phylum Chordata; class Aves; order Passeriformes; family Paramythiidae; genus Oreocharis; species Oreocharis arfaki. Next base: position 655,506 of record VZRR01005147.1, on the reverse strand, counting down.
AATATGAAAGTCTTGATGCCAAGGAACTGGATCTCTTTGAAAGATAATGGCTTTATATGGAAAAGAAAGAGTAAGCTGATTTACAGAGTTATTCTAAAAAAAAAAAAAACCCAAAAAAACTTCATTACTCCCTCTCTTCATAAGTATAGAACAACTTCTTCATAATAGTTGATGCAGCATCTTTAGGTCCAAGATGTGCACCATTCACAATTCAAGTAAAGAAATATGAAAGGTAAACTCTTAATACATGAGAAGTTTATCTTAAACTGAACCTAGTGTTTCATGAATTCAGCACTCAGCATTTCATTAGTGCAGTGGAACCTAAGTTTAAGTACTTTGATTTGTTATCTTCTCTAGGAATCATAGTTGGAACACTGGCTCCACTTCCAAGGGAAGGAAATTACTTTCAACAAGTATCAGTTTAACAATCCTCTAAAGTGTCAAGGTATCTGATCAGCAGATTAAACAGAGTATGTATTCAGAGCATATAATTTAAAATTATGGTCCATCTATATGTATCATAATCGAAAATACACTTGACCTCAAGTGCAAGAATATTCATATGAGTACTCATTAATTTTTTATCCTATATCATCACAGATTTTCAGTTTCAATTTACGTAAGAAGGCAGTGTCTAATCTGAATACCCTACAGCAAATGAGCACTGGAATTCCACATTAGTTCCTGAAACAATCATATTGCCTGCCACTTCTAGCAATAAGATTGTGTAGCTTATTTCACTCACTTGTAAAACCTTTCCTAATTCTAAGTACCTACAAGCAATGCCAGTCATAAACAACCAGTAATTACTTCTCAGCAGCTGGAAATGTACCGAGAAAAAATGGTATCAAATATTTTCCTATCAGAGTTGTCAAATTTCCTTAAGGTTCAAGGAAAAAAGGTTCAGGAAACATACACTGTTACTTTTCTGTGTTGTGGGAGAGCAGGAATGGGCTGCAGGCACCCTCGACCTTGATGAGTTATAGCTATGCTGAACCAGGTGTTTCTACTAAAGACCAGAGACCAGCTGACCCTAGAGCAAGTAACTCATAAGAGAGAGGAGACCAGATCGTCACTACTAAGCAAGCATGCATGCATGCAAGCAAGCAAGCAAGCAAGCAGGACTAGAGCAGCACGAAGTGATAGCAGCCTCCTTCTTGGCCCTAGACTGAGAGTCAGTTCTGTGTTCACTATCAGGTGGTGCCCTATGTGAGGACATAGGAAAGGAGTCCACCGTCAACCATCATTTCTCTACATACATGGCAGCTGATTCTGCTACAGCAAAGCATATTCCTAGCATCTAAATTATAAATATTTCAAAAGATAAAAGTGACATTTTTCTAAACCAAGGCAAGTTTCAAGCTCCTTTTGCTCAACATGACCTTCACAAGGCAGTCAGCCATCACACTGTAAGGCAGAGTTACAGGATCAGAGACAGCTTTCCAGCCAACCAAATAACTGCTGCAATTTCTGCAACATTCTAAGCACCTGCCCACTTAGACCCAGGACCTCCAACACAGTGTGACTGCCCATCATCTAGAACAGTATAAAAAACTATTCTATGCTGTTCCTATTTCTATTGAAAAGGTAAGAATTATGTCATTTGGTAAAATAGTTTTTTTCCTCTTTTTCATATGCCTGATCACTAAAAGGTGAAGTAAAAATAATTAAATTGAATTAATAAATCAATTGATTTTGAGATTGAAAATTACTGTTAACACTCTTCCAACAGCAGAACATAGGACCTCTTTATGCATTAATCAGCTGCTAACACCTGATCACCTTACAATTTGAAGATCACAGCATAAGCCATTTTTCTCACATCTCTCGCTTTCCAAAGAATCAGACATACATATATTTTTGTGTAACTTCAAATTAATTTGTTTTTATTATTTACATCCTAATCTAGCTGAGTTGCACCACAACTATAACTCTCAGTTATTCCAGTGTAAATACAGATAAGTCAGTATGCTTACCAGTATATGCAGTACCAATGCAGTAGCACCAAAATTAAAGCTGTTGTACACACAATAAGCTACAGATCTGTATTCCTTTTTTTTTAAAGTATTTTGCTTCTAAGGTGGGCAAGACTGTAATCTCCCCCCACTTTCACTAGAATGGGTCTTAAAGAAATTTTATGCTACTTACCTCAGCAGTAAATTCAACCAAATATCACAGACTGTACATCTGACTATAATTATTTTTGTCAAGTCTCTCAATGCTGCATTTTAAATGAAACACAAAGACTATATATATGCAGGAAAACCAAAACCAAACAAACAAAGCAAACCCAAAACCAAAAACAAACCCCAACACCACAACCAAATGCACACATCCGCTCCCCCACCCCCAAAAACCTACCAGGAAAAGACACAGCAACAGTGATTTACAGTTTTCCAAAGCTGTACTCTTCAGCCACTATAAGACCATGTCCTCAGACAAGAATGGATGGAATTATCTTATGAGCAGTCATTAAGATTAAACAATTTGCTAACTAATAGGAATTCACATTTTAAACAAAATTTCTGATGACCACCCTGATGTCTAATTTCTTCATGGCATTCTCACTAGAACAAAAAAAAATTTCAAATAATGGTCTGTTATTAAATCTCATCATTTGCCTCTAGAGGCAAAATTATTGATCTTATAGCAAGGTTCTAGACCCACTTATATCTTGTCTAGTTCCTGATGTAATTTAATAATTTTATCTGACATACATTGCTGTGATTGAACAACAATTTCTTCTTATTATTTAATTAAGAGCTCATCACATTCTGGACTACGTTAGCTAAATGTGTGTAAAGTTCATGTCTGCTTTTGTCCAATCAGCTTAACTGGGTAATCAGTGAAGTGGATTTAGTAAATTTGCAATGTAGTGTTCTAATAGATACGCTAGTAAATATTCACCAAGCAACAATTTGTTTCTTAATTCAACAGCAAAGTACTTAATTCAACAGCAAGGACAATAAAATCAAAATCAACCAGAATATGAAGTTCTCACAGCACCACTTACAACACTACAGTAGTCTTAGCAATCAGTCAATCAACACCTCTTTCACAAATGGCAAAGGCCATCTGACTTCCCCATCATTAACTTTTTAAAAATAAATATAGTTATTTTTAAGTCCCCAAATTGCAATTTAACCACTAAACAATCTGTAAGCTTTAACATTCATTTATATGACTTTTCGGCCTAAAGAGTCTAGCCAAACTCTTCCAGCAGTGATTCTTGCAATAAAATCTTGTAAACTTCCCAGTCATCTCCATAGACTTTAAATTAAACAACCGTAACTTTAACTGCAACAACTTCTTTCCTCCACAACGGCTCAGTTTCCACAGTATTGCAATAATTGCCTATTAAACCCACCCTCAGCACTTCACAATAAAACCAAGGATCATGTACAGTATCTGAAAGTTTCCTTAGAAAAAGGATTTTACTTTATAAATAGAAGATGCAAGGCTTTCTTCCATCAACAGTATTAACACACTTCTATCTATATCTTAGCATGATACTCACTCTAAGAATAGATCGTAACACAGATAATAAAAGTAGAACTACATATTTGATTTTTATCAAGAAAAGACATGAAAGGGGTTTTTTCCCAGCTAAAAGAAAAGAATAGGAAAAGATTTTCTGAGGTCACTGAGGAACAGAAACTAAAGTGATTATTTAGCTTCTGTGTCAGCACAACCTCCTTTGCAGTGTCCTACCTGCCAGAAGACAGATGACTTGGTAGAGAGACCTAAGTACAAACAAAAATAGAATGGAAATTGGAAGACTTGAGAAGGCTAAGCAGAGGTATTCGTAAAAGGCTGTCCAGTATTTTAGTCAGAAAAAGCTTTCTTAAACTTAATGCAAGAACCATTACATATCCATTCATGTTATAGCTATCAGAATTTCATAATTACAACTAATTCTAATTCAAGGCAGTTCTTTCAGTAAGTACCTTCTTAGTGATATTTATTTTACTAAGCTAGTCTCAAGAATGAAATTCCAACTAGTGATCTTCTATGAATGGCATATATTTGGTTTGCACCATTTGAGAACTCTTCTGTTTTCATCAACTAAACAGGACTGCATTCCTTCAAAAATTGGATTATTCAGATTTGTGTGTATAGGCTGAAACTTGTTGAACCATCACATAAAATCATCTTTGCAATTATCTTTTCCAGTTCTCGTTTCTGAACAGATGCCAGTGAGGGACAAAGCTGCAGAAACAACCTCTCATGCAGTACTTTGATTCTTCCTCCAGAATGATGATCTGCACTGGATTTTTCAAAGATCAAACTCACATAAATGCTTAGTAGTTTGCCCAAATTAAAAGAGTTTACTGAAGGATCTGAGCATAATTTTATAGTCAGAGGAAGCAGTGACAGAGGCCGCTTAATATCCCTCATAAGGATAATAAGGACAGGAGACATGAAGTATGATTTAGGTTTTTCTTAATGTCAAGGAATTTTCCATGTAAAAAGTTGGGTTTGTATTTAAAGCAATTATGCTCCTATATGAGAACTCAAAAGAAGCTGACAAAATATACAACACTTACTTCCTTATTTTTATAGCTGACCTTTAAAAACATGTTTTTAAAAATACTGCCCATTTAGCTATTGTAGTTCAAACTTTTAAAAGCATGTTACCATTCAGAATGTGCAGAAAAAACAGCATGGTTCTCTTTTTTTTTTTCCCTCAGATTAAATTAGCATAGCTATTTTTATTTGACACATAAGAACACATTCTAAATTAGAAACAGAGGGACACCTGGCAACCTATCCAGCAAGTAGGTTCCTGCTCTCAGTCAAACCTTGGAGAAGGTGTTCTCTCTATTACAGACATAGCACAGCCTCTAAATTAACCTCTAATTTTTTACTTCAAATTTAAAATTAGTGTCTGTGAATATTTACAACCTTGACTTTTCATCATTCGAAAATCTAAGCACCAACTTTTTTCTAAATTAAGATGGGAATTTTAGAATAAAAAGACAGTATGATTGTACAACCAGGACAGGAGGTTTTCCATAAAGGCAACCAAAATTAATTCTAGACCTAGAAATCACTCTTTGGCAACATCTTTTTAGAAAAATGCCCACGTTTGTACACAGTAAAAAAGAAATTATATACAGGTAAAGTTGGCAAAAATGTCCCTCAATCCACAGTAGAAGAGCACTACTCTAAGTTCTGGGAAGTGCAGCTGCACCAGGAAACTGCATGAGCTGTACAACCTGCACTGTGATGCATACGGCTCCAGCTACAGTGCTGCTGGCACTCAAACTTTACAGAGTAAAACCAGCTGAGAGAACACGACGTGTCTTATAACTCATTCTGCAATATCTGATAAAGTTCTACACAACTGTTGAGATCCACCTCAGCTAAGCTCTTACAAAACAAAATGCCTGTTTCAACAAAAAAGTTATTGAAAAATCAAGGTCTGCCTGGCAAAAACATGCATTTGTCTTTCATGTGCCACATGACTATTTTTTCTCTTTGAAGACAAATAAACGCATTTCCAAAATTCAAAATATAACACACCTTCTTTTTCTATCTGTTTAAGGGATGGAAAGGTAGTATTCTGGAACACAGAATAACACAAATCACTTGATTTATTTAAAAATTAGTCCTGTTTTGATTTTCAATTTATTAAATCCCAGTAATAAAGCAGTACCTAAATTAAGCACTCAAGCAAGTGATCAAGTTAAGAATGGTAACATTTCAGAACATTTGTTCTGAATCAACTTAAAATTGTGAGTTCAAAAGTTACAGCATGTAACATTGAGCTCTCCTAATTCAGTATCAATAAAAATGAGTTCAAGCTAAAGAGAAAAAAATACTCTAAAGACTGAGGTAAGATATAACTATGTGTAAAACACTAAACTGCAATTGAAGAAATAATTTTTTGCTACCAAATTATTCTCTCCATTGGTTTTATCTGACTCTAATTTAATATTTTTAAAGACTAACGCCATTCTAAATATTTTGTCTAAAATAAGGTAAATGCATATGTGTGCACACAGTGGGTAATTTTACAGCTGTGGTTGAGATGAGTGGTTCACCTACAGCAGATACAGAGACTGAGATGACAGAGACACATGCAGTCTTCATTCAGTACCTTTACTAGGTATAAGTACCATCAAGTACTAGGGGACAGAATGTTCATTTGCAATCAAAGCCATAAAACAAAAATATATATGTTTATCAAGAACTAGATTATACAACAGAGGAAAAACTTTTGGATCTGCAAGCAGTATCAGAATCATAACCACAGGCTCACTGATTCTCTTTCGGGGCATCCAGAACCACCAAGACTAACTCATCTCTTGCTTTCTTCATACCATCAGAGATACCATGTCATTCTGGATGGCTGCTGTTTCTACCACAATTCCTGAAGGGATTGTTGAGATCCCAACAAGCAAAGTCCAGTGTAAGCAGAGGGTCAACAGCCAAAACATGTAGCAAAGAGATGAGTTTGGATGGCCCTGGTCAAGCTGCTATGAAGGAATATTTTACTCCAGCTCTTGTTCTGCAAAAGACCACCCTCCCACAACCTCTAAATTATCTTCTGCTACGACTTGGCAAAGAGAAGACAGTGGACAAGTGTAAAGCAGCCAAAAAGGATACAAAACAAAGGTTTACGTATCCATTTGCCTATCTCAGTCACACCAACACTTTCTCAACTGAATTTCTGACAAGAACAGTAAAGGAGCACTTGATGGGAGACTGGCCTTCCCTGTCGTGCCTTACCTAAGTCAGACTCTGAGGACCAGCAAGTAAAATTCATGCATACATGTGAGTTATAGAAATCATAGGTAAACAATCAAAATTAAAAAGACGAAAGTATTAACCCATTTGCACAATAAAAGCATTGCATCCAGAAATTAGGTCTCAAAAACTGACAAGTACAAAATCACATCCAGCTACTATATCCTGCAAGACTTTACCACACAATTAAAAACTTAACGATACAATAAGGAAAGCAGGCCAAAACTGCTTCTAACAAACCTGTATCATGAGGTACTTAACTTAAAAGTTGCTAATGGCATACGTAAACATTGAAGGATATTTTATATTAAAACTATCAAATAGATTTTTTTTACATTGTTTAACTTCCTTTGTATTGATCTTAAAATGCTTTTGGAATTCTCTGATCTCATTATCCAGTGGACTTCCCAAAGACTAAGAAAAACTTCAGTACAGTGCATAAATACAACTTCTGCTATGAGGGTATACATAAACTCCACTAAGATTAGGCAAAAGTTTCCAAACACACAAAAATCCCCACAGCACCTAAAATACTAGTTATCATGCTCAAACATACAGCAAAGTGAAAACAACCAATCCAGACGACTCAGAACTATGAACATTCAAGAAGTATAATAAGAATGAAACTATCAATTTTGTTTTCTGATCAGACAACATGCTCATTTTCTGTTCAGTCTATTAATTTCTAATCAGTTATACTGACTCTTTTAAACAATCACCAGAGCATGACTTGGATGGAGGAATTCACACACAGGCAGAATCACATTTTACAGCAATCATTAAATCACCTGAAATTGGAGCCCTTTTGCAATATTATGGGTAGCAAACATGAATAAATTCATATTTGTAGCTAGACTATTTACAGAAAATTTTACATGCCAGAAAATGAGACAGATCACAATGCAAATTTTAAGTGTTTAACAAAAGAAGAATATGTGAGAGAGTTGGCTTTAAGAGCTGGTAGTGAAAATTGTCTTACAAATTACCACTACAGTGAAGAGGTAGGCAAAAAAATGGGACAATTAGAAAAGATATATGACAAAAAGGCAGGCAGATAATATGGCTTCCAAAGACATTTCTGTTACAATCGACATACTGTGCATTTCACTTACAAAACTAAAACCATAAGCTTAAACTCTCCAAGCATATAGTATGAGTATGTATTATATCCCTGTGTCAGTTATGAGCACTTTGACATTCTATTTCTATATTATATTAAGGCTGAAATGGAGTTTCTGTCCTCTGTTAGTCTTGAGTGTTTTCAACAGCAAAACACTGCCACCTTTTGGCTTGATACACAGACCTCCTAATTTTAAATGCAGAATTATATTTTTTGCTCAATTTGTCCTTTATGGAGGTGGTTGAATTCTCGTGATCCTATCTAAAATTTTATTCAGTAGACATACTTCACTGGGAAGAAAAACGTACAGTATTAGTCGATATGGAAAGTTTTTCTCATAAGTACGTAGCCAAGCAACTTAAAACTATACTCCTTTAAGGAATGTAATGTTATATCTATTTTCTACCTCACAACTCTTTGTTCTTGGCAGTTTTGGTTCACATAAACACTGTATCACATCTTGCACAGCATGCCTTTCAAGTAAAAATTCGGTAATGCATTCTTCGAACATCTGAGTTTTGAAAACGGATGATAGAAATAACAATAATGCATTATTAAAAGTGTTATGTTCCTTGCTCATGTATATAGCTACATTATTGTAGATGAAACACCGATGGTTCAACATCTATATAAGCATGTATTGAAAGGTATGCAAAATTACTTACACCAGGGACACAATGTCCCCACGCTGCACATCATAATTTCTAATGCTCCAGTGGTTTAAGAGTACTACATCAGATGCCTGTCTTCCCCCAGGATTCAAAGAAGGCTGAGAGAAGGAGAGGAAAAAAAACATATTTAGAGCTACATTTCCTTTATCAATCTTCCACCTAATTCTCTTTCCATCAACAGGTGAAATCCATTAAAATCAGTAAAAACATACCCACTTACTGTAAGGAGCCAAGAATCTGTTGTATTACAGGAAATACATTTCTTTATTAAATGACATGTTAAATATCATTAATTTATAACAAACTATAGTTCACATCTTTCAATGCACTACTGCATGCAAATCAGATTACATGGGTTACATACTTATGGCAAGCCTGATGAAAAGAAGGGATAGCCTTTACCGTTTATCATTTAATATTAAAATCAAAGGAGAACCAAGCACAGTAATTCCCAGAGAAAAAAACAAACATGCAAACAAACTTTTTATAGGCATCTTACTCTTTATAAAAGCATAATACACTAAAAATGAAATAGGTACTTTTAACAATACTAACATCAGCATCCTTTGCAAAGATGAAAAACAAGCCCTATACCTATAGCACACACTGACACTGGCAATAAATGTGGGCCTTCCATAACAGGACACATAAAGGCATGAATTAAAATAACCAAGTAATTAATGCATAATTAGGAGGTACATCCAACCACCCAAAACTATTTTGTGCGATATGAAACAAAACCAGGGTACCTGATAAATGCTGGTTCTGAGTTAACTCACGGGAAAGGGCAGAGCAAGGAAGAAGCCCATCACAGTACTGCCTTTATTTATGTTTGCAAGGCTTATTCTAAAATAGAAACCCCTTTTACTATATAGAAAATGTTTAAGAGTATTGCACACTGAAGTTTTCTTACAGTTTATTTCTCAGAAAGCTTTTTCAGAGTCTTCAAATACAATTACAGTATCTCCCCAGCTGGCCGAAAGATAACCTCTAATGTAGATTCTCGAGTTAGGTGATATACGCAATAAAGCAGTGTTGAAACTAGGCAGTCTCTCATTTGTATGGTAACTGCAATATTAGCTAAAAATTGTTGTTGCTGTTGTTTTTTTAGAAGAGGCACTTACAATATAACTTGAACCATCACATGAACCACTGGACTTTCACTGCTGATATTCCCCTCTCCAAACTGATGGCACCTTCGACTAGTAAAACAACAGGGAGGACTGAAATTAACTCTTCTCATCCCTAGTAATTACACAGTGTCGAATTTCATTCTATTGTTATTCAATAAACTTAGCTCTCAAGTAAAATGGTTATTTAGTATTTATCTTAAACTTCAAAAGCAATTTAGAAGTGCTGATTTCTCTTTACTACAGTTTGTTCATTCACCACTGCTAAACAGATTGGTTGAGAAAGACATACTTCAAGTGGGATTTGTGAAAAATTAGTTTTTCAAGGTGCAAGAAGTAGCCATGTGGTAGGGTCCTCAGCAGGTGTAATTCCCATGAACAGTAAGCAATATGATAAGTCAAAAGAACATGGTAGGGAGAGGGGGAGGGATATGACAGTATGTTTAGTTAAAGAGCAAACAAGGCTAGTTACATTTTGGGCTACGGACTACAGGCAAATTTCTAGTCAGGTAAATCAGGGGCTCAAAGCAAGTCACTTTACATCCATAGAGATATGGTCCAAGTCTAAGCTATAAATATATTAATACTCATTGCTGTTTTATTTACTAGACTCAATGCACTGCAAGAACCAGATAAATGAAAACCAGGAGCTAATTAGCAATTATTTTATTATTAGTTTTTAATCAGGACTTCCAAAGTTATTTATCACCTTTACAGGATTTTCCACCAAAGAATCAAATATTTACATACAAATGACTAATATACAAATTCACGTACAATTCAGTCATACTCGCTTTGCCAAATGCAGGTGCATATGGGCCAGAAACTAACAACAGTACCAAGTATATGGCAGAGGCCAATCTTACAAAGCACAAATCATATATATGGCATATTCTCACAAAGTAAACTGCTTAGTACTCAAAAGTACCTGCCTTAAATGGCCAGAAGAGAAGGATGAAACAAATAGAAATCTTAAAACCATTGTTCCAAAAGATAATGTATCTCACAGCTGATACTTAGAAAATATCTAAATGAGTGTTCACACAGTTTTTGTACCAAATAAACTTACATCAGCTGCATCTTACAGAGAAATACACCAGGTAGTTACAGTACTGCCCTAGTTGCACTATCCCACTTGACTCCTATTTTTTTCTGCATTTAAACAAAGTAAATACCTTAGAATTGAAATACATTTAGATATTGCATAAGCTTTTTAACTTAAAGCACGCTAAATGCATTTTTAACAATAGCTGATGTCATTTTGACATATGAGTGGATATCCAACTCATTATACATTAGAATTGTGTTTGAGAAAAATACAACAGTGTTGGCTTTTTTCCTTCTCTCTCACAAAAAAACCTGACAAATGTGCAGTCAATAATACTATTTTGTTAAAAGAAACTGAAGGAAAACTAGGAGACAACTTTCCACTTACATCAATAATTACTATTGTCTGTTAAAAAAACACAAGGTTATATCCCTCAACAAGCCTTTACTATTGTAAATAACACAAATTGAGATTCCACAACAAACAAGCATAGAAACAATACAACTTATTCTTCATTATATTTTTATAGTAGTAAGGTTTAAAGTCTAGAAAAATCAAAATACAGCCAAAGTAGTCAGCAAATATGGTCACAATGGCTTTTCATAAGAAACAGAATGACACAGAGGCTTCTTCCCTTTAGTCTGAAGCATTATAACTTCTTTGCTCAAGTTTTTGGCATAAAAGCTTGCTACAAATGAGGCACACAGGTCTTAATTTAAACTGTGGTGCAGAAGCCACAAAACATTACTCTTTCCAATTACTAACTAATCTAATGCTAAAAGCATGCAAATTGAGATCCCCAGCCATATGACGAAGCCTCATAGGACATGAGGTTCCATAAGTAGGAGGGTAAAAACATGCCCTTTTGCTATAAATAATGATTAACTTGATAGTTGTTATGCTGCTAGTGAAGGTCACACCTTATTTGCTTGTAGCTTGGGGAACACAAAGAATATTCACATGAGCATACAGGCTTAGGTACAGTAATCCTAATAATAAAGTTAGGAGGAACTGCCACAGAATAATTACAACTGCTATTATGCATAATGGAATAGAATATTCAATAATGTTTGCTGCAGAAACATGAGTGCTTTGTCAGAGATCGCTCATCAGGCCACTTCCTATAATCCTTGGTATTGAACTGTTTGCAATAGAACTTGCATACAAGGCTGCACATATGCTGCCATCTTCTATCCCACTTGAAAACAGTCCATTTGATTTAATGAATTTACAAATTTATGTATCCATGGGGCTTTCTTTTTCCACATCTTTATGTACGAGCTGTTCATATACCAGACAAGCAATGAAACTCAGTAAAAAATAACATAAATCAATATCAAGATGTCCATATGACAACAAATATTTAAAAGTATACAGCCCACACTATAAAGTCACACACAAAAAATCCACAACAGGTAATTAAGAAATCTTATTACCAGTTATTTGTGTCACTTACATTTAATGTTATAAACAGATTACAACTCACTAGAAACCCACTATTAGCAGAATGCCAGATGAGCACATCAATCTAAAATTCTAAAAACTACCTCATGTGATGATTTAAAAACCCAGTAAATTTGGAAAGAAAAGAGAAGGTAATGAAACTATTAAAACTGTTTAAATTATAAACTGCAACAGTTCACTGTTATTCCCTACAGGTTAGAGTTAATACACACATACACTGAAGACAGCACAAGTGAAATTACGACAGGTGGCTGAAAGCACTGAAAAACACAAAATCAGCTTGAGACAATGGAATGCATGAAGTCTGTCTTAATTGATTGGGTCAGAAAATTTGTATTTTCATTAGAAGCTTTATTCATATGCTTGCCAGGATGTTAAAAAGCATTCCCACTGTCAGTAACTATGAAGCAGCAGTAAGGCTGGTCCAGGACAAAAGGAGAAAGTGTGGGGGTAGAGAGAGAGCACAGCAGAGAACAAGAGTAGGAGAGCAAACATGACACAGAAAGATTTATTTCTTGCTTCTTGTCAAAACTTTTAATTTCAGGCTCAGCAGGAGCCACAATTATGAGTACATAAAGCCAGCTAGACATTTTAGAGGTCTATTACAAACTAATTCTTGAGAATCTTACCATGGTATCATATTGAGACAATACGGTATCATTGGAAGCTGTGTCTGAAGGATACAATCTGACTACAAACTGACTGAACTTCAGTCTTCCTCAGACCTATAGCTGTCAGATACATTTAACACAGATCACTTTCCAAAGAACACAGTTAACAGACAGAATTGCAACATGATCAGTACTCCTTCAAGCTACTCTTGGAGAGGGATATATTCCTTATAATTGTGTCCCTGTCAGACTTGCTTAGATGTCTAATGAATCTTGGCAAGGAAATTAGTATCTTATTAAAAGCACTAGGATTTTTTTTTTTTAATCTGAAAAACATCCATGTGCATAGAAGTTTAAAACAAACCTCTATTTCAGTTCGGTTTCAGAATAAAACCAGAGAGTTTTACAGACACTGAGGAGTCAGTAAAATTACACAAATGTCAGCTTTCAAGCTATCCATATTTCAATCAACAGACGGAATGTTTAGTTAACAGATTCAGCAAGGGGAAAGCTTCAATTTTAATAATCCAGTGAATATATATTGTTTTCCCTTTTTCAGGTTGAATAAATCTAAGCAAATAACTGTAGCGCTTCTCAAATCTTCCATGGATAAACCACAGTTAACTATATGCTCTTCAAGTGCCTAGAGAAGCAACACTCCAAAACAATACCAGAGCACTCCCAAACACTTGAGACTGACTTCAAAGAAAACATAAAACTGAGGTTTTAACCAGAGGGGCACAACAGACATGTGGAAAGGGAAATCTAAGAAATTTCCTTCCAGCTACTGAAGTAAAACTATTAAGCAATAATGGATGTCAAACAGAACATTACGTCTGAGACAAAAAAGATTAAACCACGAATGGCAATGTGGTATGCTTAAAAAACCCACACCTCAAGATTTAAATGCTCAGGTCATACTGACTAGCAGCAAAAAAAAACCCAAAAAACAGAAACAACAAAGAAAACCAAAACCAGAGAATCCAACATGAATCTGCATCTTGAATGTTCCATGTGGCTCTAGACCTGCAACAGAGGCAAAAAATGGGAAGGTGGAAAATAGGGGAGTTGTACTCATCTGGCTGATTTTGTACTTCTCTAGATGCTGTGTTATAGACTTGAATTTCTCCTGTCTGAAGACAGTAAAAAGATAACAAAATAGGTTTTTCCCAGTTTTCCCCTCCTCTCCTTTTTAGTGCAAATTTCTGGCTCTTTTCAAGCCCTGAGATTTTCCTCTCTTTCACTGGTCATCAATGATATTCAGAATAACATCTGTGAAAAGGGCAAAGATAACTTATGTTACACCTAGCTTTTGGCCTTGGATTGTAGAATTACTGGAATAACATGATTTTACTTTCATTCCTGTTCTTGGTGTGAAAGCTGCCTTCTGAGGTTTCTTGACAGAGTTTAAACATCAGATTACAGACCATCACAAAAGACACAATGCCACCTTGCCATTCCCTCCTCTCTACCACATGCTTTTTAGAACATTAACCACAAATCAGCCAAGTGCAGGATCAAGCCCAAGTTTTCTACCCTGTGTGTAAATTCTGTATAATTCAAACTAAAGCAGCTGGTCTTAATTACTGCGAAACCTCTCTTCAAGGTTCTGAGCTTATTAAGACAATCAGAAAAGAGAGCTTGACATCTAAGAATCAAATCCTTACTCTCTGCTAATTGGAATGTTGCGACACTGGAACAAAATACATCATAGTTATCAGTGGTGATGCACACCAGTGTGCAGTGGATATGATTCAAAATGCAAAGTAACAATATAGAAATTGTCTATCTACGTTAAAACATAGCTTTTTCAAGACCAAATAAACAGTGAAAACAAAATAGTGTTCATGAGTATTCACTCATCATCTAAATATTACACACCCTATCTATATTTATTTGCTTATGCTGTATAAACATTCAATACAACCAAAGTCAAAACAGTGAACTGATACCTATTGCCTGATAAAAATAAGTAATAATACTAGGTTGACACCACTTTCAGTATTCTTCCCTGCAATAGTGCCATATGTGTTCATTAGTAAGAGCAAGCATAGCAAGAAACAGTTTTGCCATACAGTTACTATAATGTAGCTACTAAAAATTAATAAAGCCTCTTTGTGAGTCATCAATTCAATGCCAAGAGACAAAAGGTATTGCTCCAACTATTTTTAAATGTCTAGGAAGATATCAAAACAATCTATCTTTATCACTATTTCTCCATATATTTTCCTTTTACTGACACAGAATTTTGGTACGTTTTTTTCTCAAAATATTTACTTTCACACCACAAAATATTTAACAAAGTAGAAATTAAACTAGTCCATACTAGAACATGATTTAACAACAATTGAGAAAAAGATTTTTTTCACCTTGCTATTACAGTGGAGAGCCACATTTTAATTTCCTGACAGACAAAAGATATTTCCAGCAATACCTGCATGGATGCTCCTTCCACCCTTGCAACACAGGCAACTCTATCCAGGAAAGTCACAGTTACAGGAACGGCAACAAAGAAACCTTTAAAAAAGGCTTTAATGTATTTCTTCCCCAAACCCTGAGCCTGTGCCATAATCTGAAAAACATGAAGGAAAGAAAAAAGTTTGTTATAAAAGAAATTTGAAGTAACATCAACATGTAGCAATTCAACACGGAACAATTAAGAATAAATTTATTATCTGTTAGAGTCTCACAATTTTCAGAGTGAAAAAAAAAGTATGCACATGAGCATGGAAAAAAACCCCAAACCAACAAACCAGAAATCTTCATCAGAATTTAAATATCTATCCTACAGAACAGAGCTTGATACTTGACATTTACACTTTAGCTAATTTGAACATTTCTTGTGATCCTGTGCTAGCAGAAGTACTTAATAAAAATGACTCAATGTAGCAGGTAAGCAGGAAGCAAAGTGATACAACCAGACAAAATTTAATGATGCATTTTGGAAAAAATAAAAGCATAACTTTCTCTCCATACACCGGTAATTATTAATTAATCACCCCCAAAGGTGGATATTGTTAAACACAGGAAAGCTATTTGCAACATATTACCTTTTCTTTATTAAATATTTTCACAAATGAAAATGCACAAATGTATCATTTCCACACTGGTGGCAACTGCAAACATAAAATCAATTCAAATTCTCACATATATCATGGGGACACACCATAACACAATGACTGACTCCTTGTTCACCACTACATCACAAAGTTAAAAGCATGTTGGCGGACCAGGCAGCTACGTAATGACACATGGGATGATTCCACTCCAACTCTATGTGTTATACTATCTCCCATCTATTTATTTAGCCCTGACCATGCTTGGAAAATACCTACAAAGTGCACTGAAACACCAGCTGTGTGATCACATTAGTCATACCTCTGAAAAGCAAGCTGAATATCCAGGTACTACTGCATAGACACAAACCAAAGTTACATAACTGCAGTTTCATTATAAGAAGTGCTGCCTTTCACCTATCGGCAACCCCCTCTTAAGCAGCTGCTTTCACCTAATGAATCCCTGGTAGCCCTCACTCAAGACGAGCTTGTGATCAGCCTGCTCCCCCTGTCACTCCTAACTCAAACAGACAAAAGGAAAAAACAGACTGTGCCCTGAATTTTTGAGTCTCCCACTGTGTTTATATTCAAGAACATAGAGTTATTTTTCAATTACAATAATTAAAAACATAAATATATACAGTTTCATTCAATCCTCTTACAAAGTATTTAGAATTTCACAATATAATAATTTTTTCTTCATTGCATTTTCAGAAACATGGAAGTGATGAACTATTTGTATGCAGAATACAAACTGAAATCACTACGATGAAATAGTACTGGAGGTAGTATTTCTGTCACAGATAAAGCTTCTTAATTCCAAAAAGGATCAAACTTAGGAGAGAAAACTCAGTTCTACAAAGTAAGCCATCTGCATCTTCTTCACTAGAATTCTTTATAGATATTAATAGCTTTGCAATGACAAGATCTGTCTTCTAAGACTATTACTTCTGACATTCACCTCCAAAAGGTTTTAATTTTTTTTTTTAAGTGGAAATATTTCATCATCTATAATGTGCTCATAAGTTTAAATTTGCATAATGCTTGCAATTCAGTCATTTTCTTTCTGAACATTTCATGAAAACATTTTCAATTTGCATCAACCACTTTTAAAAATAATTTGAAATAGGTTGAGAAACAGAATAAAAACTTTACCATTTCAAGACAAATGCAATAATGATTTACTCTCAGCTTATCATTTAAGAACTTGTTATTAGAATCAATCCACCAAAAGAGACTACTGACTCAGTAGAATCTCTAAAAATCAGGATTTGGTCTGCTTTCTAACTACATCATTGCCTATACCTTAATACTCTTCTCTCAACCTATTTACTTTGAACTTTACCGCTTGAGTTTTCTGGCTGGAACTCCTCTGCTATGAGGTCTGGCATCTCAGACCTCCTCCACTCTAACAGCAAAGTCAGCCACAAAACCGCATTTGGAGACCTCACCCACAAATATATTCACCATGTTCTCTAGAGCAACTTGAGCAGGAAAACATTGTCTGACACGTATCGAAATATGGCTAATGCAGGATTTTTTTTTTAAATTCAGAAATCAGACAACTTCTCTTAAAACTTCTCAGAGTCAAACCTCTTTTTCACTAATAATGAAACATGAATATTCATCCCATCCTTTCTACTAAATCCATGGACAGATCTTGTTATAAACTTCTTGCAGAAGTCCCATGCTAGTATCTACAGAAAAATCTAGTATCTGAAGAGAAGTAATTGGTCAGACAACCCACAGGAGACTAACCATATGCTTCCTATAACTACAAGCTAATTAATAGTGACAGAGAATCTAGCAGCCAGGTTACAACTGCTAAGACAAAATGCTACATTATCAGTACACCACTTGGACAAGGGAACACCAGCAGTATTAAGCGGCTCTGGACAACGCTGGGAATTAAAGTCCTACTTTTGTGGGTTTGAACACATGCAGCATTACACGGCATGATATGAGAAAACATGAAGGGAAAAGCACCAGCAGCACCCCTACAAGCAATCAATTTGCAAAGCCACCAAAACCAACAACAGCTCATGTGCTGAAGGACTTCTCTACTTGCCCTGAATTTTCTCCTCTCCTCCCCTCTCCTCTCAGCAACTGATCAAACCACTGGTTTCATCTTCCCTGTACACCAAAACGATGAATCCTTCATTTATAATGACGCGCTACATTCTGAACTTTTCCTGGTTCCCCACCTCACACAGCAAAGGACAGCTTTTCCCCATGGCCAGCCTGCAGAAGCCTTTCTTCCCAAAACACAGAAAACATTTGCACACACATTTCAAACAATTTGAGAAGAACTATTTATAAACAATCCATCTTTAACCTTAAGTCCTTTCCTATAGCAAAACATTTTCAACACAAAGGTTAGTTACTACATATCAGTTATCTGACTTAACAGTACACACATTTTTGCCAGGTCTGTTTCATAAGCTTTCCCCTCTAAAAAGCACAGACAAGTAAATGCACGTGCAGAGCTGCCATGCAACTGTTGACAAAATAGTTCACCAGCCAACTGCCAGTAAATGGGAAGTTACCCCTCACTCTTTCAATCCGAGGGGCTTCAAGTTGTCTTGCACCACCACAGGGGAAGAGCTGGAACACAGGCAGCAGAAGGGCAGTTTGCAGCATTACCTTCTGCCAGTAACTGGACGTGTGAATGGATACTCCTCAACTGACAAACACTGCTGGATTAAAATGTGCTGAGTTGTCTGTTCTTATACTTTGATGGTCATAGGAGAAAAGAAGGGAAAAAGGTAATGGTAAGCACTTCTGGCAGTCACAAGAAAGAATTTAGGGTCGTAAAGGGTAGACACAAAGAAGACCCTTAAAATTAAAAGAAAAAATTCTGGTTGGAGTTTTTTAATAAAGAAAACATAAGATAGTCATCACTCCTAAAGATAATATTCTGCTCTTAGACATTTCTAAAACATCTGTAGATTTTAAAAGCATTATGTTTCTGGAGTTAAATTCTGAAATACAGTGCAGTGTCTGGTTTACGATGACAGGTTTAAATGCATGTCAGTGAGGCAAGCAAAGTATTGTTTGCTGAAAAAAATAACTTCCCTAACATACATTTCTGGATCTCTGCCCCGTTAGACACCTTGAATAAGATCAACAAATCACAACACTTAAAAGATGGGGGAAAAAAAGAAACAAAACCAAATACCAAAAAAACCAAAAAAAAACAACAAAAAAAACCCACCAGAATAAAAATATTTTAGAGATGCATATGCTTTTCAGCTATTGTAAGTAATACTTGGCTTAGGGAAAAAAAACACAGAATAATTCAGTAGAACTGACAAACTTCAAACCAACAACCTTAAAAACTTGTTTGAAATGAAAACATGGACAAGAAAAATCCAAGATCAAAAATGCTAGCTGATAGCAGGTCAAAGCATTAAGAATTTCATATTGTGCAGCTCAGAGATTAAGGCAGATGGAGCACAGCATTATCTGGACTGAAGTATTTGGTGCACAAAAGGTCCAGGGATTATAATGAGCCTCTCGTGGGTACTACAACATATGGAGCAGAGAAGCTATTCAGATAGGTCTCTGTATAAAATGTTTATTTTTTCTTACACTTGCCTGCACATTAGAAGACACTGTTTATCAAACAGCTGCAGAAAATCAACAAGTAATTCAGAAAGCCCCAGGTTACAATACATTTGCAAACCTAGGTAGTTAAAAATTACCCACAGAAGTATGATAGGAAAAATAGCTGTAAAAACAAGACATTAGCAGTCATCCGCAAAGGAAATAGAATGGCCCCTGATGTGCTTCTACAAGAAGGCATGTGAGGGAACAGGAAGGAGGGAATTACAACCTATATGCAAAACAACTACCCCACCAAGACTGCTACGTCAGTTTGAAATGACCTATTTGATCTTGTTCAGGAATTTGTAGCTATATTACACATAGTTCAAGAATCCAATGAAATAACCAACTTCTCTGTCAATCACAATATGCATTTTTCTATAAATCGATGGCATCACACTAGAATTCAGGATATATGGTTTGAAAATAAATAAGACTTTCATAACAGAAAACACCACAACACATAAATAGGCCCGATTTTATTGTGTCCTATGAAACATAAAACTGAGGACAAAAGCTTTTGTTTTAAGACTGGTCTAACTTGAAGACGAGGTTATACCTAGCCTAACAACCATGATTAACAGGACACCACTCAGTATCAGAATTTGGACGATCTTTTTAACACGTGCTTTTTCTACAATCTTTCATGATATGAGGCCAGAGCTAAATACTGCCATGCAGCCTCTCATTTCCCACTTTAGTCGTACATTTCAATAACTTTTACATTACAGTGATTACTGTAAGGGTACAAGTGTGCAGGCTTTTCAGTAGGCTGATTTAATTCACATATATTTACCCAAGTACAGGCTTGGACATGATGGTGATGAATGCCACAGAAAAATCAAAATAGACTAGCCCATGTAAGCTTTCGGTTAAAATAATCAATATAGATCAGTGCATTTAAGTTTTCATGTAAAAATCCTATCTACTTCCAGAAGGAACTCTCATTTATCCTTCAATAAAGCCAACTCTATCCTGGTATTATTCCACCATAGTGGTAACATGTCTATTCAATTAGTGTATTTATACTCTGCACAGGTTTTACTCATCCTATTCCTCCATCATATTACTCTCCTTGTATCCCCTAGCATACAGACTTTAAAGAACACTCCTCTATTGTGAGTTTGAAAATATCACAGGTCATGAAAATGACTGCTGCATTACTGAAGAAGCAAATCATAACCTAATCTGCAGTTTCAGCAACTGCACACGTACGCCCTGCTGTTCTTTTTTCTTTCCTCTAAATTAGTCATTTTGTCCTGACACCCAGATGTTATGCTTGTTCCAAATACAAAGCAGCAGATTTTGTTAGCTTCAACTCCATTTTGTACCATTTTCTTGTGCCTTTGCTTGAATTCAAGCAATAACAATTTCCATGTAATAGCTCCCATCCCTATGAAATATGCAGAATTTTTCCAGTATAGCACAATAAAGAAAAACAACAATAAAAACCCATTTTTCTAATCTTCTCAGTGCTGTAACACACAGAGAAGTTCCCAGAAGCAAACAAAACCAGATCAACCACAATGAGCTTTCAGTTCACAAACCAAACAGAAAAGTTTAAACCACAACAATTGTCAACATAATCAGTCACAGAATTATTGCTGGGGGCAAAAAATCAGTTTAATGTAGAACTGATTCTTCTTTTAATATAATATTACTATATCCCATCACTGGGATCTATGTCATGCACAAAGGCTTAGTTAACATGTTGGTTGTAACTAGAAAGAAATTCATATTGTTTATTCTTACAAATTAATTTTGTGTTTCAAGTACACAAATTTTACCCTCGTGGACAATCTTGTACTTCCAAACAAAACATTTCACTCTTCAAATATAAAGCAAAACTGGAAGAAAACACATCTGTACACCAAAGTTACTCTCAGCAATCAAATTAACTAGTTACGGATGGTGAGCAATAAGCCACCCCTCAGTTCTGACAAGTTATTCAGGATTCAATTTTATACACACAAGCATCGAGAAAAGGAAATTCAATTAAAAAAAAAAAAATTGTTACAAATCAGATTTTTTCCCAGCACTTAAAAACTTTAGATGTAATGAAGTATCTTCCAAGTACTATCACACAGGCAACTGGCAGAGTACCAGTTCTTCTAACACAAAAGTTACAATATTTGGTTTTATTCATGTTTCTGCACCTTCAAAGAAACTAAAAATCATTAATATATACTGTACATAAAGGAAAGTACTAAACTACATCAATTTTTGGAACTCAATTGAGCAATGTAACATGTTCAGCTTCTAACAACTGAAAGTTGTGTGTTGTTTTCAGCCTAAGGATTCAATGCCTGCAACCAAAGTTAATTCTCTAAATTAATTTTAAGTGTCCTTTGCAAACGACTACCAGCTGCTACTACGCTTTGCTCTCAAACAGACTGCATGAATGAGGAGTTGTTTTAAAACTTACTGAATTTTTAAATTATATTGACGTTAAACAATAGCCTAGCCTTTGAATTTCAGTAAGTTTGTACACCTATCTAGTCAGCTCTCTGGATTCTTTCAAGTACCATGGAACTGTCATGTTAGTTTTGGTTATCCAGAACCAAACTTAGGCAAAAACAACAACAACGAAAAAAAGGAATATTCAGTTTTCACCAAAATACACAACCTTAAGTATTCAGATAACATTCAATGAGCAGCCTAAGAATAAAAGCATTCAGCTTCAAACATGAATATTGTCAGAAACAAATTCTTCTGAAAGGTTTTGCTCCTGGATTAAGAAGAACTAACTTCAGTACAGAACAGGGAAGTTTCTTCTAGCCTAATGGAAAGCCAAATGAATACAAAAACAAATTAATACAAGATTCTCAGCTATGAATCTTTAAAGCATACCACTATGCACTGAGTATATGAGGACAGAATAATAACTGAAAATAATATTTATTATGGTATGAACAAATGATGCCAAAAGAAAGAATAGAAAATGCTTTTCCTATTTGAAAGGTGTTTTCCATTTTCAGCATGCTTCACAAAAATTAATAGTTCTCCCACAACTACTGTAAAAGCAGCTTTGTGCATCCTTGTTCAAAGCGGAGAAATTGGGACTGACTCCCCAACAGAACATTCCTGTGAAAAACAGAAGTGAAACCTTATGAACCAACTACATACTATCTACTGCCTGGGGCATAGTAATAAACTAAATGTATGAACTAATACAGAAAATTATGCTTTCAAAAATAATTCCTTTATTTTAACAACTCAGGTTTTATCCTTGAACATTAGAGGTCACTGTGGGACTTGTTAAGAGCAGACCTAGTGCACTCTAACTATCATTCCCCACCATATTGATTTTGAGTCTGAGATTTGTGCCAACTTCAACTGCCATTTAAGTTTCTCAGGTCTCAAGAATAAGCAAAACAACTGAACAAGCACAAGAATACAGATTTCCAGAAACAGCTGAAGTCTGTGGTACACGAATCAACTTATAAAGATCTCACCACAAAATTCCAACTGTGGTTGTGAAACCATTTGAATCTTAAAATTATTGTTAGCATGCTTAAAATATTATTGTCAGGGATCTGGATATCAACCACTACTATACCACGTGTATAGTTATTTACCATCAGTTCCAGGAGAAAATTTATTTTGGTAATGACATACAAGTTAAATGAAAGACTCCTGGAAAATCTCTCAAATGCAGTAGTTTAAAATGTTACATTTTCTAACAAAATGCATATGTATTCAGTTAAAAAGCTGCATATTGGAAAAATCAAGTCTAATTCTGAAGTTTTCTGGAGAAATTATTTAATTTAACCTGAAAATCCCCAAGAGGTTCTGTCTTCCTAGTATATTTTGTTGATAATTTCTATGCTCTTCCTAGCTGAGTAATGAACAAGTATGTGTGGCATACACTTTTAGGGGAGAAAAAGAAAATAATGATGTGCTGGTACAAGAAAATTATTTAGAGAGTTGTAAAGCAGCTTTGCCTTTTCTGGTACCTTGGTGTGCTCAATGAATTCCAGTTCCACAGAAAAAGGACGGTAACATAAAATTTAAAACTTCTATAACGGAATACTGACTACTTAAAAGATTTTACAAGGTTAAAGTCTACTTGTTGTTCAGCTGCACTTTTTCTATCTAAGCTTTTCGCCAACTTCCAAGAAAATTAATTTTCCTTTTAAAAAGTAGGAACACGAGAGACATGTCTAGGAACTGCTGAATCTCTTCAGCTTCAAGCATTGTGGCCTTTATAAGGAGAAGCATTTAACTAAGAACAGATTGCGGGATAAGCACAACACGTGGAAAAGCAGCCACTGTTTATCATTAAAGTTATATCATTACAAACAAAAAACAAACAAACAAAATCCAAAAACAAACAACAACAACAAAAAATTCTCTCTCAGATGTCCAGGATGTAGTGTAACAGGGAATCCACTCCACCAGGACACTAGAGAACAGCCTTTAACTGTAGTCCTCATAGGACAAACACAAGATCTGATAGAAGTTTAATAAAGCAGAAGAATATGTTGAGTAAGAACTGTATTCAGTCCAAGACCAAGAGCAGTGCACAGGACAAGTCCAGTTGCAGACATGATGCCAATGAACGGCAGCAGAACCCCGGAGTCGCTCCAAACCCGTTCCCCCGCCCAAGCTCCCGCTGCCCTCCCACCAGCAGCAGGGCACGCCCGCCTGCCGCACCGCCTCTGACAGGCGGAGGATGCGGCGAACAGCGGTGCTTCTCACTATTGGCTCTGCCGGTTCTTTTTAACCCAGTCCCTTCTCACTGGAAACAGATAGCTCGGTAATCTGAAGGACGAAGGACCAACACCCGACAAGCGGCGGGGAAGCAGCAACGCGCGTCCCACGTGAGCGGCGCTTCCGTCGGCCCCGCGGGGCCCCGGTCCGGGGGCGGGGCTGGGGCGGGGCAGAGGCTGCCGCGAGGGCTGCCGCGGGCTCG
>VZRR01005147.1:617862-631054 GCA_013398015.1 Oreocharis arfaki | reverse complement strand
AGGCCGCGGTGCTCCCAGAGCGGCCGCTCCGGGCTGCCCTGAGGGGCCGCGGCTGCCGGGCTGTACCGCGCGTCGGGCTCGGCCGGGCGGCCTGACAGGCTCGCCTTGGCCACACACAGAGCAGGACAGGCCCGGCGCGAAATAAGGTACTTGGCCTGATCCTTCTTCAGCCTGTGTAGTTACAATTTGAGTCCCCAAAAGCTTGAGGATGCTGCATTGCAGTGGCTGTGTTTTCCTTCGGTGAGGATGGAGATTCAAATACATAATGAGTCTACTCTTGTGGCCATTTGTTGGCAATTGGACAACAATAAATCTCTTGATATTCATATATGATATTGGGCATTCAGTATTTCAGTACAAAGCAGTTCTGTACCTTGCATATATTGTAACCCACACAAAATGGCAGCACTCTTGTTCAGCTGATGGCTTCCCTAGTGTACACCAGATTTGGTCTGGACTGATGTCAGCCACATCTGCTGCCCACAGAGCTGGATGCATTGTACTGCCAGTTCTGGCTTCATGGATGGTGGGTTGGGTTTTCCTGGCTGGTGCAGATGGATACACTAGGGCTTGTGTTTTCATTCAGTGTTTAATTGTTTTTAACAAGTGCAGGTGCCAGTATAGTCTGAAGCAGGAGGTTTTTCCACATTGTTCACGTAGCTTCAAGAGTCAATGGGCAAGTTCATGGAGGGAAAATCCATTACAGATTGTCATACACTTAGGAACTACCTCTGGCTCAGGGAGCTCCAAACTGGATGCACGGAGATAGTTCTACTAGTCAGGCCACTATTGGAAACCAATGTAAGATGACACCTCCGCCTGACTGTGCAGTCAGTTATTTGCAGTTTATTACTAAAATGTTATTTTTAAGCTCAAATATAAAATTGTTTATAATTTAAATGATCTTGACTTCGAGGCTGCGCTATATAAGTATGAATGCATAGTTGTCTCTAATCCGACCATGTATTTTTACAGAAATAAAATATTTCCACAGTTGTTGAGATAGGAGTCAATTATCTTAGAAGACAGTGTGGTAGAGTACTTATTAATAAATTGAATTGGAAGGCACACTGTAAGACCATTTTTAGTACAAGGACACATAATCTATAAAATTTATTTCCACATAATCTGTAAAATTTCTTGTTACACACTATTCCAAACACAACATGCCCAGCCTCTTGTAAAATCCGAATCTTTCAGCAATGCTTACCGCTTTTAATGCTTTGTCTTGGGAGGGTGGAGGGGGGAGGTGGCTCATGGTGATGGGGTTATCCCACAGTCATTTTGTGCCCGGAATTGGCACTGCACTAACTGCCTTCCCCCTCGCCCCACCCCACCACGGCTCGGGGGATATTGACATAGGGGAAGGAGGGCCCAGGATCCTGCAGAGGTTGGGGCCAGGGCTGGTTCTTCCTTGCAGTGGGGGATTGAGGCAGCAGCCACGCAGCATGGTGAGTGGCTCTTACCCGAGATCTACTAAAACTCTTGAGCTGAAACTCTTTTCAGATTAAAAACTTTTGCTATAAACTTCACAAGATCAAATAATGGCTTATCAGTTCTCTTCATTTTGAAATCAGGTGTGTGCTAAGCAACTAGCAGGAAATGCCCATTCTTACTCTTTATTTAGTTGTGGATAAAGTTAAATTTATCAAAGCTGATACTAAAGTTATGAGGTGCAAATGATACATTACCAATGTTTGCACCATTTTATTTTTCTTTCTTTAAATAAGTATTCCTACCATGACTGCATTGGTACCCCGACATAAATGACAGGGTTTTTTGCTTTCAACTTTAACAAGGAGGTACTGAAAATGTTTTGCTGCTTCTATGCTTTGATGCATCTGTGACTGAAATAAAGAAAAAGTGAGCCCTTTTCACCCACCTCTTCAATTACTTTTCAGTTGAGAGTACCATTAAAGCATTCTTGGCAATCCACAAAACTTTTGCACTACAATATCCATTTAAAAGGCTCTCAACAGACTGCAGCAAGTTTTAAGCTAAAAACACATTTAGTTCAGTTTCCTCCAGGTTAATTTCATTTTGCATTTTAAGAGCACAGAAAATCTGTAGGAGATATTCAAGACCTGCTTTGAGTTAAAATCAAGTTCCTTACGTTTGCAAATACAACTATCTGTAGGGTATTTAAGGCATTTTTATCTTCCTCCATATAGCAAAGGAATGAATGTTTGAGTGGTGTTGAGTGTACTGCTCTGAGAGAGTGTGTTTTGGAGGAAAATACTGGGCTGGATCCAACCGCCTCAGAGCACAGAAAAGGTGCTGTAAAAAAAGGGCACAGGATCAGAAAGTCTGATTGCTTAATGGATATTGCAGATAAGCACTTTGTATAGTCCAGCTGTGGACTTGTGGCTTGAAAAACCTGTGGCCCAAGGGCAGCAATCAATGGTGTGGCACAAAAGAGGGCAAAAAGTCTTAAACTTGCTATTGTACTGGAAAAAACATGATTGCAGCATCTTCAGTATTGTATTATTACACATCTCCATTTCATTACATGACTGGGAACGTAACTCCTGCCACCTTTGACCATCACATACTGTTCATGTTATGCCTCATACACACTGAAACACAATCTGGTCAGAATAAAGTAGGTTTTGCTTCCAGTTGGTCAGGCAAGCCACAGAGCATAAAACTCTGTAGTGACCTCTCCATCAGGTAAAAAGAGAAGAATTGAAACACAAGAAATTTATTCTTGAAATCCTATCACTGGTCAGTGAAAACATAAATCTCTGAAGGCCAGAAAATATATCAGTATATATCAATACTATATAATAACTTACGATAGTCAACTTAATTGTGTTGGCTTTCCTCAAGGAACAGTTATTCCACTCATATTTTTGCACAGGAAAGAAGAAAACAAACAGGATTTGCAAAGTCAAGAGTTTGTTGTCAACATAGGTAAATTCTTGACAGACTCATGAAAGATTTTTAAGTTCAGATTTAATAATTACAGAAGAAAGAAAATAGTGCTATTACAAGGAAAAAAAACCTCCATCTCTATAATAGAGAGATAAAATTCTTATAACAACTTCCTAACATTCACCTCTCTGTCACTGGTGTTTTGCTCACCCTTCAGTTGCTTCCACTCTTTACATGGTTTGTGTGATGGAACTTGTTTATTTGCTTTGCTACCCCTGCAACTGGCTTTTCCCAACTTCCCAGGTCAGTGTATTTTTAGCTGACCAACAGTGACTTGTTTACAGCCCTGAAGTTTCCAGTGTCATCTTGCACCTCCCCCCACTCCTGTCATTCCAACACTGTCATCCCCTGCATTGCATTATTATGGTAACGGCATAAACATTTGATTCTACCAACTGCTTATTACCACTTGTTACTACATTTTGTGGTTGTATCACAAAATTATATAAAATTACCAAAAAGTAAAACACAGAAACATAGAATATCTCAAGCTGAAAGGGACCCATAAAAATCTTTGAGTCCAGCTCCCCACTCCTCACAGGACTACCTAAACTAAAGCATGTGACCAAGTTGTTTAGATGCCCCTTAAACACTGGCAGGTTTGGGGATGTGACCACTTCCCTGGGGAGCCTGTTCCAGTGACTGACCACCCCTTCAGTGAAGAACCTTTTCCTTATGTCCAATCTGAATTTCCCTTGACCCAGCTTCATTCCATTTCCTCATGTCCCTGTGCCTAGCACTGGTCACCAGTGTGGAATTCAGTATATAAGACAAGTACCTCCTGATCATTATAAGATTGTTGTTAGAGGTAAGCAAAGTCAAACAGTTGCAGGAATGCTATAGTAAGCTCAGCAAAGCCTGAAAAGATGATTTGCAAAATCAGTATAAAGTCCATGTTCTGCTGCTAGCCGTAGCAATAATGTATTTACTGAGCCTGAGCTACTGGTCTACATGGGTCCTAAGTATTTGGAAATGTGAAAGTAACTCAGCCTAATATTACCTGTAACTTGATAGTCTTCAATATATTTAATCAATTAAGCATCCAATTCTTTTAAATCGATTTACACATCCAATGTGTAAATCCTTATCTCCCTGTTAAATGAAGAGTAGAGGTTACAAAGGTTACTAGCAAAAAACAAATGTAGAGCAGTCATCATAGATTAATGATTATTAAATGCTTAGCATAAAGCAGATAACGCTTACCTTACTATTACATGCAGTACATTCTTTCAGCACGGTCAGGTTTAAAGGCTTAAATTTACCTGTATGGAGTTCAGTATTTCTGTGCTGCCCTTTCTCGTTACAGAAACTTTTTTCTGAATCATTTCTCCTGCACATGCATTTTAAAGGTGTGTAATTAACCGGTTGCAAGTTGTTAGGCAGTTGATGAAGTGTGAACAAGGCGCTGATTTGTTTTCTTTATTTACATGTTTCCCATAATACTCTGATGAGAGGAGGATGTGAAGGCATTTTTACCCTTTATATTATTCTTTCTTTGTTTCATCAGAGTAAGAAGTGGTTTGTGAAACCATTTGAAATTCCTCAAATTCCATTAAACATTACTATCCAGAGAAGCCTAAATCAAAAACACAGTAAATGCTACATGAACGCAGCATTGCTGTCCCTGACACAAATAACCAGGTTAAGGAAGTACTTTTTTCTGACTGTAGCAGTGCATCTGACCACTCTCAACTTGTTTAATAATATGCTGGTTTTGAAGACTTAGACAATTCAGGAACTGTATCTTGTTTATTACTCAGTCCTCCCACACCTATTCACTTTTAACCAGAGAGAACAATAGTTGTGTGGGGCAAGGCACCCTTAAACCAAGCAGTAGGGAGGGAGACATTTTAAGACAGTTTCATTGCTAGGGTCTCAAATGGCCCCCAGTGTCTACTCTTTGCAAAGGTGTTTATCCTGGAGTGTTTGTTGCCACCTTTATTTTAACATTGTTTCTAACAAGCATAATAAATAGCTTGCACCTTGGAAAGTCCATCCTCTTATGCATGTACCTCTGAAAAACTCTCTGAAAAACCCTACCTTTAATTATACTGTATTAAGTAAAATCAGCATGAGAGGTTTTCAGTGAGTAGGAGCTGAATTAGAAGCAGGGGAGCAGGCGGAGAGCTACCGAGACAGAAACAACTGAAAGAGCATAGGCACGAGGAAATTAAACCGAGGCGTGCAAGGCGGAGTGTATTGAAACGGCAAATAATACTCTGGAGAAATTGGTAGGGGACAAGCGGGGGACAAGCAAGCAGAAACATAATAGAAAGCGTGGATGAATATGAAAGACAAATGGCAAAAACAAAGAGCCCTTTATAATAGGCAGGAAAAATTAAGCTGTGTAATCACAAAATCCTGCTGTGACCGAACTCCTGTGCAATTAGTGAATGGACACATACCCCAAGCACAGCACTTTGAAGAGTACGTCAACACTTTCTGTCTCTTGTCTCCAACTCACACACACCCCCGCCCCCCCACCTCAGTCAGCAGCACCTTGTGCGGTATCTTTGTTTTCTGCACAAGCAACAGCAGTGCCGGCCACACACAGCGACAGCAGCACATGCCGAGTAATCAGAACCTCCCTTCCAGCAAACCCAAGGCCAGAGGGGCAGCTGTAATTAGTTCCTAGTCAGCACCATTAGTTCCTAGTGGCACCATCAAATCATTCTTAAAAGGTTTTCTTTATTACTGCTACACATAACTTCGTTGATTTTTTTTTCTCATCCATTGTTACTATAGAAAGTAGAATTCATTCTTTACTAATGTATTTAAAACAAGTATGTGACACAGTGTTACAGGAGAACAGTGGGTGTCACTGCTAAGGGCAATTGGCACCTCCATTTCCCTCTATTTAGTATGTATTTTGAGGACCTTATTACAGGTTGTTAGGTCACCATGTTCTGAGCACATCTTGTTTGCTGAAACAATTTTTACTTGTAATAGTATAGCCTGGAGTTAAAATGTTTTCTAAATTACATCAGCACCATCTGAATCCAGAATCTTTAAAGAATAACTAGCTGCAGTCTTTTTGAAACCTCCCATGGGAAAAATTCCTTCCAAACACATGGAATTAAAGCCAATAAACGACTAAGTCATCAGATGCAGAATTGAAACACTTAAATCCAGTTACGGTCCAAACATTACTGCTCAGCTATTGTATAACCTTGTAGATAATTCCTCATTTGATCTGCAAGTTCTTTGTGAAATCCTCCTTTCCTGCAAGCTACAGTTGCACATACCTAAATCAGAGCACTGAACAGAAGAGGCTTTTAAATCTGATATGAATTACCAGAGTGTGACTTACACTTATCCCAAGGGATCAGAATTGTCAAAACATCTAACTTGTTTTAAAATAGCAGCATTTAGTGTACAAGCACCAATGTAGTTAGTGAAGTCTGTAGGGAAGGCGAAGATTTTGATCCCAGTTTCTCACTCGCTCTTTGGTTTCTTTCTGGGCTCAGGAGTTCCTAGGGTTAATCCATACACCCCGGATTGACTCCATGTACAAGAAAGATACTGACTGCTGTTGCTAAGAAGTAAAAGAAAATGGTAACTTAGTCCTGTAATTTACACAGCTCCTTCTTCATTCAGAGTGCTCAATGCATATTCTAAAATTTCCTGCTAGACTTCAAACGTTGCAGACAAAACAAGTCATTGCCAAAACCTGATCAAGTTGGCATAAAGTTTAGCTGTGGTATTTTGTAGGAGGCAATTCTCAACTGTATAGCTTAATTTCATACCTCTGAGTCACATTCATGTCCTTTGGATAGAAATTTTGAGTCATTAGGGACCTCTTTTGTAAAACACTCAGTCTGAAGGTTAATGAGTTTATATGAGGATACCTGAGATAACAATGATTATATGACTAAGTGAGTGGAATTGGGTCTTTTCTTGCCATCTATTCCCTCAGTATCTTTACACACATACACATATATACTAGTAAAATTTCTGTGTGTAACTTACCCGGCCATTCATCTGTCTGACCACTTTTGTCCACCCAACACACCCTGGTCTGGCCATTCTGTTGGGGTTCTGTTCCCTGGACAGACAAACTCCTTTGTGCCAGCCCTACCCAAGCTACAGGACAGCAACAGACAAAGGAGACATGATGGAGTTAAGGCTTTGGCTCACTTGTCACTCTCTGTCTGTCAGTCACACCAGTAAAACACAATGTAGTTTTCAGGGGCACATAAATTAGTCAAATCTAATGTGGCCATTTTTTACTATACTGCATTTCAGTTCCTGTCAGTCAACCTTGCAGCCACTTCCTTGAGACCTGATGTTAAGATTTTTCTTACAACAAGAAAAGGTCTCTTTTCCATTGCATACTTCATCATTTTAAAACATTTTATAGACTCATTTTTTCAGGCCTTCATCTTGACATTCCTGCATGAACCACTAAAGCTGAAACTCACAAAAAACAACCTCATCAGGAGCTAAAAATATGAAACTTAATGGTAGAAATTAGGAAAAGCAATGGAAATTATTCTAAAGCTTTTCCCAGACTCAGTTACATGTATGCCTACATCTCCTTGCCTGAAGGCATTGCAGAGCAGGTGTTTGGGTCTCTCATTAAAATGAATCTCAGTGATAGCATCCCCTTAAAAACAGTCCTGTTTAAAATTTGCTTATATTTGTACATTCACAAGTGAACTTTCAGGGCTCATTTTCTTTTGCAAAACTCATCTCAGATGTCCATTAAAGTTCATACACATTAAAACTTTTAAGGCTTAGCAAAAATATTTTGGAACTTTAAGATCAAAATATTATCATCTGAATATAATGGGCTTAGCTTAGCATCTTAGAAAGATGCTAACACAGTGAAAATGTGTTCAGTTACGGCCAGGTGAATTCTTCAGCAAACCAGTCAATAAAAGGATATAAATCCCTTGCAGGGAAACAATATTGTAACATATTGCAATAGATTGTAATATACTCTGGGTTTATATACTTAGGGCTAGCTCTAGTACCAACTGCAAGTACCTAGCCTTTATGTTTCTGCCTTGTCTCCTTCCCAGCCCCAGGAACGCATTAGCCTGACGGAAGCACCCAGGGGCAGCTGGTGCTCAGAGTGGCCACTTGGAGCTGCCTGGTTTCCTTAGTCAGTACTAAAGCTGCAGGACAGCTGTGGTTGGAGCGGCACCATTGCTAAGGCTCAGGTGCCTCGGTGCACTCAGGTGAAAGAATCTCAAGTGCTGTGCCAAATCCTGTGCCGATGACAGGCACCTGCATTAGCTCTTTTAATGAGCTGTGTGCTGTGGTACTTTGCTACTGGTGGCGATACAGGCAATGTCTTATTCACTGAAATGTTCACCCAGGGAGCTAAAGAAGTTGTGAGAGCTGCTCTCTGACTCTGCTTCAGCACGCAACTTTTAAATGAAAAATGAAATTATCTAGGCAGAATGCAGACAGGTATGTAATCAGTGTCCTGCTCCCCCCCCGAAACACATCAGTGGAATCATGCGGTGTTTGACAATATGGCAAATTGCTGACTGTGTCACCCAAACGGAGAGAGCTGCACAAGGGGTGCTCTACCCTGTGCTGGGAGCCTGTAAAGGAGAGAGCATTTTCATGTGCTGGGGAAGCTGTAGATGACAGAGTGCAGCAGAGTTTTTTCCAATGAGAGCAACCAGCACACCACACTTACAACAATTGAGACAGAACAAGACATGTGACAAAGAAGAACAAATGCACATCTTCATTCTGCTGGGTTTTACATTTATATGAGTTTAACTGGGAATCTACATCCCAGGCTCACCAACTTAAAATATATTACACATAACAATAATACATGCCTACTAACCTGACCTAGGTTACAATATAAGATGCAACCAACAGTATGTATTCTATTATCATCTTCACAAGCTGTTAAAGCCAGGTGGGGTAGTGTTCGTTGTCTCCTGCCATGACTCATCCCTGATAACTCCCTCCGGGGGACTATCTCTGTTTAACGGGCAATCAAGGACCCACCACATGACTCATGGAATTACATCAGCTCATTGTGAGATGCTCCACCCAGGGGGAAGAACCAAACATTTCTACCTGGATGTAATCTGAGGTTTGGAGCACCACACTCAGTCCTTACCTACTGGATTCCCAGAGGACAAGAGCTACCACTGGACTTGCAGGTGAAGACCAGACCCTTTTCTACAGGATCACTGCTTCAATAGGACCACTTTATCTGGAGTTCTACTGCCACCCTGACTAAGAGGGTGTCAGGTTGTGTCCTGAATCTGTCAGTGTTCTTGTTCTATTGCATTTATTTTAATTTTCCTATTAAATTATAATTCTGACTTGTGATCTCCCACTGGTTTGTTTTCAAACTAGTACATAACCTCAACATAATTAATAGTACATATTTAACATAAAATTTGAGAAGGGACTACTACTGCAGGTTTGCCCCAAGATGTGGTATGATCTCCACAACCTTAACTACATTATGAGAGTCTCAACAATGGTCCAGGATTTACTTGGAAACTGCATATGGATCAGCCCCAGACCGGCTGAGTGCTTTAACCATGGGATTACTGTGTGAAAGAGGAGGTACTGCCTCTCCTGGTCACATTTGGTTAGTGTCTCCCTTCTAGGAGGAGTGCCATGGGAACTATTAGGTTGAGCACTGCAAACCTGCATGTGAGCTAAATGCTAAGCTACTTACATAGTGCTGACACCAATACATCTCGGCCATGGCAGTTTGAAAACGTAGAGAATGCTAAATGCAAAGATATATGCTCATACAGACTTTTAAGTATCAACAAAGAAGAATGAGCTCAGGCCCTGTACTTCTGGATCTCTTATTTGAAAACTTTGAGTGACTATATATACCAGGTTCTAGTTGAATACACGTATCCTTTCAAATGTATTGCATTCAATATTCTGTGTATAATTAGGTAAATTCAATAGCTCTCTCCAGGTTAGACTGTTCTGTTTCAAGTTGCAGTGCTGTAAATCCAAGTAACTGCACTGAATCTGCTTGTCAAACCTCTTTTTTAAAATCAGATCGAGATGACTGACCCCAGTTTTGTAACTAAGCCACAGCATGAACTATTTCTTCTAAAGAGGTAGTTTGCATAAGAAATGCATAATTTTACAGATTTTCCAGGTGCCTGAGACCTAGGTTTTAAGCAGGGGGAAAATACCAACCTCTGAAACATTAAATGTGAACTTTCAAGCTTATAACATACAGTAAAATATTTATTCTTAACAAAGAATAGTGCATGTCTTAGGGCTCAAACTAATTTGGAAACACTAAAAAGTCAAAAGCCTAGAAAAACCTATCTTCCATAAATACCACCACAGATTGTCAAAGTACCATGAAGGTTGTAATGTATTTGAACCCTGATAGTGTGCCTCAGCCAAACCATCTTCAGTTGTTCTTATCAGAGCCACCTCCACCCTCTGTCCAGGTGGCTCTTGAGCATCTCTACACCCTGAGCACCTGAAGGTATTTATCCATTAACAGGCTCCCTCTGAGCCTTCCCTTCTTGAAGCCAAACAGCCCTAGCCCTCGGCTGCCTCTTGTGAGGGGTGCTCTATCCACATCCCCTCTTCCTTTACTGCTGAAACCACGCTGTCAGTATTCCTGGCAGAAAACGCAGCTACAAAGAGCCTTCAGGAATTCATCGAGGTTACTGAAAAGTAAGACGCACTAAACTGGGAAAGAAGAAGCTGAAAAACAGAATACCAAGGCACCAAGAAATAGATAAAGAAAGACTGTGCTGCACTGGACTAGACCCAATCATTTTTTCTGAGAAGTGCGCAGAGATCGCGTGGACAAGACAGAGGGACCAATCAGGTAATGCGTGATCCCATGTACAGCAGTTGTAAAATGTGTAATTAGAGTGTTATGTAAACCATAAAGGGTCTTCTGTGAAATATTGATTAATTGTTCAGAAGTCCTGAGCTCCCGCACATGAATATTTTGTGCAGTTAGTATGATGATGGTAAAGCATCTTTATACATCTTGGTTGAAAAGTGAAACACTATATCCACTTGCTTTGTGACAAGTAGGAAACACATTTTCACATGATGCACAGAGATTATAGCATGAACTAAGATTAAATATCAGAACAAAATTCCTGTATATTCTGGGTAACACTGTAAATCATATGAACTGAGCCCCTTTACAACTTTGATTGGGAGACTCTAACATATAAGCAATCAGCTCTGCTAGGGAAAATTCTGTGTGGGAGGACAAAATATATATTAAAGGTAATAATGCTAAAATGCTGGTCTTTTAGGGAGCAGAATATATAGGTTTGAAACTTTGGGAGTGTGCTTTTGTGGGTTGGGCTTTTTCACCTCTTTTTTTGTAGATTGGTGTGAAATCAACATGGGAATGTAAGAAGTTTTCTGGTTTTGGGACAGAAGAGGTAAAAGGTTATTATTTATTTGTCTCTTCCAAATTGGAAATAACTACTCTGAAGTCTGTGGAACAGCATCCAGATGAATCCAAACTTTTGCTTTCACAAAGCTACTCTGATAATCATTCAGTGGCATAAAACATGTTTTTTCAGTAATGATGTGTGTAATACTTCACCGGCAGTTAATGAATTTGGTTAATTCAATGCATTAATTGTGATTTTAGACTTATCAATTCACTTCAGATTTTACATGATGGGTTTTTTTCTGAACATGTGAGAAATGTGTGGATTATGACATGCCACATTGATCTCATTTATTTCTGACAGCTTAGAAAGAATATGAATTCCTTTATTTTGCTTTCTTTTTACTAATTGTATGCAGTATATCAAGTCTTTTAAAAATTCTAATGTGTAGCATCACTTGATTTCAAATCACATTACAGAAATAAAACATAACTATGTAGTAATTGCAATTTTATGCTTCAATTCTCTACCACATCCAAGCATTTCAAGATTAGTCTATTGACGATGATTGCCTCGAACTATCTGATTGTAGATGGTTTACAGAGCTTTCACTTTCACCCCAAGTATTTACCTGATCATATACACTTTTTTCATACCCTCGTTAAATACAGTAATCTTAGAGGAAGGAGCTTAAATAAAATTATGTTGGTTGTAATCTGCCTAAAGCAAAAATATTTTAGTCTTCAAGCTTAAATACTTTTTGTTCCCATTCTATGAAGAATTCCAATTATACAAAGAACTAAGAGGGTATTCCCGAGTGCATAATGCATAAGGCTACCCCAAACCCTTCTTATTAATAAACCACTACATTTAAAACAGTCTTTAGTCTGAAGAGACAAACCAAAGCAAAAAGTGAGAACATAAGTACTGGAAAACAGAAATTTATTTTTGCTTCAATAATTTTATAAATATTAAAATTAATAAGTATTATAATATTTATTAATATAAATAAATATTTTATTAATATTAAAATAATTTTTAAAAACCCACTATTCTTTGACGCATTCTCTTAGTACCTTCATTATCCACGAGTCTCTTTACAACTCATTTGTGCAAAAACAAATCCCTTTTGAAGAACTCATTATCTTTTTGACCTGAATATTACCTGCAGTATTTTTCTTTGGATGCTGAGAACTCATACAGCAATGTACTCAACTTAATAACCTGCTCACCCAAGAGCAGCCTCTGCTGTGGAGTCAGTATTTCTGATATGTTGTTTATTCACCTATTTTCTGGCTCTACTGTGCCGTGATTTCCAGATGGAAATACGCTTAAGGATGGGAGCCTTCCTTTTTGCTTGCAGCTGCGCTATTCTGACTGTGCTGTGCAGAAGCATCATTTAATAGGCACTTTCTGAAATGCAGGCAAAGCAGGTGAGGCAGAGTGCTCAGTCTTCCCCTGAAGACTGAGCTTGTATGACCTTGTCAATATGTTACTTTATAAGCGGGGCGCACAAGACATCTACAGAAGACCTGAGAAGGAGCCACAGCAGTTTGTCTGGTCCAGATAAAAATAAAACCAACTGCAGCAATACCCTTAGTGAAGTGCTGCTGACCGAGTTGGAGCCAGGCAGATGATTCAGCAGTGAGATTAAAAAACTGCCATTTTCTGTCATTTTTAAGTGAATTACTTTTAGTGCTGCTAAATATATTATACAAGGACAGCATGGCATGATGCTTTCTTGCCCATAAGATCCTGCCTAACTGCAAGCACTCGCGCACATTTCAAGGCACCACTTCCAAACTGGCTCCTCAAAAGAAAGACGGGGGGCGCAGGCAAAGTTAGCCTGGTGAGGAGTATGGTGCCCAGGGGCGCCCTGGCCATGCGCTGAGGGAAAAACCCAGAGTGGGTGAGGCGAGAGCTGC
>VZRR01005147.1:296495-617670 GCA_013398015.1 Oreocharis arfaki | reverse complement strand
GCCCGCGGCTCTGTTGGTGCCCGCGGCTCTGTTGGTGCCCGGATCCGGCGCTCAGAGCTGCCCAGCCCGCTCCAGGAGCAGCACCACGTCCTGTGCTGGGAGCACTGCGCGTCCCTGCCGCCGTCTCGGAGGCTCCTGGCCCCAGCCGCTGCCCGAGGCGACGTCGTCGCCCTCGTCCTCTTTGTTTGCCTTGCCCTCGTCCTTGCCCTCATCCTCGTGCTCATCCACACCCGGGTCCCAGCAGCCCGCTGGGTGCTTCCTGCTGCTGGTCACCCCCAGGAGGGTCACGTCGTGGCACACGCTGCAGAAGAGAGTCGGGGGCGCTCCTCAGCAAGAAGCAACAGCAGTTACGAGGCAGCGCTTCAGGGCAGCCCTGTGCCGCCGCCACCGTTGTCTCTGAGCCCAGTGAGAAGGTCCAGGCCAGGCTGCACCGCGCGGCTTCCCGCGGCAACCAGGCCTGGCTGAGGCGGTGGCGCTGGTACCTGAAGTCAGTCAGCATCGATGGGCGAGACCAGGATATGTAGATGGTCAGGCAGTCGAACAGCTTGCCCCGGTAGTTTGTGCAGCTGCATGCATATAGATTTTGAAGAGTAGTGGAAGGAGCCCTGAACAGCATGGCCTGTCCTCATAGTTGAGGCTGTACTGCAGAGGTACTGGGCCTGGAGACCTCCCAAGGTGCCTTCTAAGCTGAATTCTGCAAGGCTTCTGTGTACTTGGCTTTGCTTGCAGCATGCTCGTAGGAAACTGGGACAAGCTGGACGAG
Organism: Oreocharis arfaki; assembly: GCA_013398015.1. NCBI lineage: Eukaryota > Metazoa > Chordata > Aves > Passeriformes > Paramythiidae > Oreocharis > Oreocharis arfaki. Next base: position 616,907 of record VZRR01005147.1, on the reverse strand, counting down.
ACGTGTTTTAAAGCGTGCTGTGTGCTGCCAGTTGGCTGGTGGAGCAGCAGAACAGAAAGTCCATGTTGGCATCTGGCATAGCAGCAAATGCCAACAGTTCTGATGGCATTTGGGGGGTGAGGGGTCTGGTCTTCCAAAGGGACGAGACAGAAGAGGTGGGGAATGGTCCTGGAAGTCCATCACGGCAGCCTTGAAGCGATCATCTCTTGAGGGCTCCAATGGCCCCCGCCCGCTCAGGCTGGGACTTGACCCCACCCCGAGCCCCATTTTGGGGACCCTTTAGGAGGTGTTCGTTCAGGAGTGCTGCATGGATAACTACTTAAAAGGTTAAGTTAATAGTTTGAAACTTGTCAGCATTATGTCAACAAAAAATTTGTAATATGGTTTAAAAGAAGTCTCTTTTCTAGTTCAGGTAGACTCCTGAGACTCCCTCCTCTTGACTTTTTTTGTAGAGACCAAGGTAGAAATCAGGAATAAACCTGAGGTTTCCAGGGCAAATTCATGTTAATATAGCTGTAATATTTATTCATTTATGTATAATCAGTGTTCCTAGAACAAAGTATTACAGCCCTGTGTTTCACAACACACAGAGCTAGACCAAAATAGCGAACTAGCCAGATGTTTTGTCAGCCCGGCATACTTTCACAGAACAGCTTTCCATTCTGCCAGCAGCAGCCACAGCTTTGGTTTCTTTTGCCACCCAACCAAAGCAACTCACCTCAGCAATTATCATTTGCTGATTAGTTTGAGGTATGCAATCATAGCTGATATTTTGAGAGCCTGTTCTGGAACAGATTTATTAACGATGATCAATTAAGACCAGGTGGAATTTCTGACAGATTTTTTTTTTTCTTGTTTCCAGTAGTGACAATATATAGGAAGTCTCCCATTAGATAAATGCTGTTAATGAGCAGACCCTGCCATCTGCTGTCATTTCTGATGCTGCTTCCACGGTTTCGTGCCTGCTCAGAGTCTCCCAGGTCGCTCCCTCTCCTTCAGCTCAGCATGGAATACAAATCTTTCTAATGAGCCCACGCAGTGCTGGGGACTTGTCATTCAAGCTATGCCTGGTTTCATGTAGCACAACTGCTGAAAGCTTCACTTGCAAGATCTTCAGTAAAAATAGCACTGAGCCAGAAAAGGCCCACTGAGAGAATTTGCAAAATCTACCAAGTTTCCCAGTTTTCGAGATAAATAAGTATAGAGTTGGTGAGAATGATAAATTGCAATTTTGTCTTAAAATTTGACATTTTGATTGTTTCTGTGTACTTTACAGAGCTGCAGCTCATTGCAGGTGAGACAACTGCATGCAATACTGTGATAGCTACTTGTGATACTCAACGTACCAGAAGTACATCATTGCTGCAGCAATAATGACACCTAAGAGAGGTGTCCATGTCCATACCTCACCATGCCTGAGGCACATAAAGAAGCACACTTCCCACAGCAAGATGGAACTCGCCCATTTTTTGTCCTTGTGCATGGGTGTAAGGGCCCCACAGTGAACTGAATTTTAGTCTTTGAAGGTATGGGTTCAAGAACTACCTAGAGAATATAGATGTTCTTCTCTGAACATGGAACCATGGAATGGCCTGGGTTGGAAGGGACCGTAATCATCTGGTTCCAGCCTCCCATGCTGTGGGCAGGGACACCTTCCACTAGACCAGGTTGCTTTAAGCCCCATCCAGCCTGGCCTTGAACACTTCCAGGGATGAGGCATCCACAACTTCTTTGAGCAACCTGTTCCAGTGCCTCACAGTAAAGAATTTCTTCCTAACCTCTAACCTAAACCTACTCTTTTTCAGTTTGAAGCCATTCCCCCTTGTCCATGACCACCTCTGGTGGTTCACTGACCAGTCTTTTTTATCCTATTTCTGCAATCCCACCCTGTCACAGGACTGAAGAAAAACAAACAAAACCCTGAAAACTACTTTCTTTCGGTACAAGACAAATACCGTAATTCAATACACAGACACCAGAGAAAACCATTTCCCAGCATTATCTCATACAGATTAAAAAAAAAAAAAAATAGAAAAACCCAGTAAAGCATGTGGTGAAAATACAGTACTTCTCAAAAAGCAGCAAATATTCCAGAAGTCAAAATTGATCTTTATGGCCTGAAAACCAATTTTCTTTCTTTTTTCTCCTTGCTTGCTCCCCTATAGCCCCTGTCTGCATGTTCAAAGCAGCAGGTTATGACTTGCTTTGATTTTGCTTGCTTATCATCATGCAGCTCAGGTTTTACAGCTATAAAAAGTCCACTGAATTATAGCTTCAGGGGGATTGACAAGATGTGCTTCAGTTCTGAGACACAACTTGGAGGGGGAACTGTAGATGCAGGAAAACTCTCCTTGGCAACATAAAAAGCCTTTGTCCAGTGTGCACGATCTTCCTTTGCTGAACTTAATGGCCTGAGAAGAGCGCAGCACAATAATATTTTGTTGCTTCATCTCCTAATACACCAGCTGAAAAAAAGTTGCGTTTATTGATATGTTTTGTTCCTTGTAAAGTGTTTTGTGGTCATGTTAGACAGTTTTATTTTCGTCAGGTGGGACCAAATTCATTAGATAACCAGCTGCCTTCACCCAACTCGTCTTAGACACATGCCATTTCTAAAACCTTGGTGTGAATCTTCAGATTAATTTTACTGGGTGCTGTATCACGTCCTTGGATTTACCACAGCACTGTATTTACAAAGGTGAACTGAACATCCCAAAAAAAAGCACAGAGGTCAGGCCGCATCAGACTCTGTTCCAAATAGCACTCCTGCAGCAAGCTCTCCTCTCACAACACTTGGCAAAAAGAGACTGGCATGGGAGTTCAGATGGACAGCTGGCTCTCCAGGGCACATTCAGAGCATAAGGGCAAATCATTGCATGGGTTACATCCCTTGAATGTAAGGTGGTGCAAAGACCCAGAGTAATGGTCTCTCAAATCAGCTTAGGTTTAAAGGGTAGATTCAGCATTTCTTCCCTGCCCCTACCCGTGCTCAGCAACCCTAAAATAAAACCTACACTTCCCCGCCATGTGTCTACCTGGCATTACTTTCTCCATGAAAAGATCAAGAAGCAAGGCAAAGGATTTCCATTTAAAGGATATGCTAGGACTGAGCCTCGCCCTTTAGCAAAGCCTGTAGGACATTACCTACACCCCACCTCCTGATTTTAGTAATTTAGCTTAGTCTCTGTCCTTGAGCTATTGCTCTATCTGTGAACACAAACTTCTACAGGAATAGCTTTATGGGTAAACTTCCCCCTCAGCTTTTGTTCCCAAAGCCCTTGCTGATAGTTCCCCCTGGGAACAGTTGCTCTGCTGCATCACCTTCAGGCTGTGCTTTTGAAATATTCCCCACAGGAAAGGCTGAAGTAGCTCCTCGCTGGTGGTCTTTCTTTGGAAAAGCCAGAGGAAACACTTCAAGGGAATTCAGTGAGGTCAACAAAAACCAGCAGCAATAGCAGTCTCTCACAAGTAAGCAAGAATGTAATGCAGAGAGTTCCTCTGCAGAATTTTCCAGAAGTAAAATAAATTGGAATACATAAGTGGATGTAGTTCCAATAGCAAATCAATGATGTAAAACATTTAAATATTTAACAAAAATTTCAGCAGCTTATAAGCTATCAGAGAAGCTATTTACTATGAAATTTGGACATTGATTTGCTCCCTAAAATACTGAGATGTTAATTGCAAAATGCACTATCAGTTACGCACCATAGGTTAAGAAAATAACTGTTTAGCAGGGAAATATTTGAATATTTTGCAGGGCTTTGCTATTTAGAAACGCTTTGACTTTGCAACTCATGAGAGTCAGTCTTCTCTATCCTCAGGTGAGCCATAGCAAAAGAGAAGGCCTACCCCAAGGCCTTTTAAAGTTAAAAACACTCTCTATTTTGTCAGGACTTCCAGCTTCCCTTCCACTTCCTTCAGCTCAACCAGTAGTTAAGCTGGTATAAAATCATGCCACAAAATAGCCTAAAGAAATTATACTTGATGCTTCATTTTCAGGTAATATTTCAGTTTCTCCCACTATTATGTCTCCTGGCTGAGTCAAAACATACTTGGATTAATTGGCCATCAAGGGTTTTGCCCAAGTTTTACTTGCATCCCTTTTTATTTTTTTTTTTTCCTACTGTTGACCTTCTTTTCCCTTCTTTTAAAACAGTCTTCCTGGGATGAGTATAAGTCAGTTAAAGAGGAGTTCTGAACTGTGTCCTTAACACAAGTTCTAACCTGTGTATGTTTGCCCAGCTGTGCCTGGAAGGCTCATGTCATAGGTTGCATCCCCACTGAAGTCTGACAGCCTTCAGCCTGTCAAAGCAGACACACCAAGTTCCTCACTGAACAATAATTTTTTTAAAAAATATGTAATGTTCTTTCTTCAGCAGCCTTATTTTACCACCCAGGATGAGTCTCTAACCTGGTGCTTATTGCATACATACGGTGTGCAGCTCTAAACCTTTCCTATTCCTGAGGTTTGAATAGTTCAGCTGTTAAACCCCCAATTTTTATTTTGTTAATGTTAGCCAAACTAATCATTCTAGTTTCTTCTATGAAGTGAAAGTCAAAAGCTGAATTAAAATGTTAAGGAGAAGGTAAAGACAAATTAAATTAATATGAAAAGGACTTTCACCCACAGAATCTAGTTCAAGGTCAGAATCTCAAGGGATCCAGTGGCAACCATCCTTCCACAATGTCCCACCAGATGGGACTTTGTCCTTTGGCCAGCATATGTCAGGGCTCTGCCTCAATCATCAGAAATTCCAGCAACCAGCCAAGTTCTGGAGGAAAGATCTGAATCTGTGAGCACCTGGGGTTACTGAGACAATGCTGCTACATGCCTCACTGACCACAGTTACATGCAAGAGAAGATGCTTTTCATCATTTATACCTCAGGCACTGACTCCTGCCTATTGGTGTGGTTTTGCTCCATCACTGTTCTTTTTGCAGGTGCTGTTGGACAATCAGTGAACAAGAAGGATGGTCGGACAGGACAGCAGGGTGCCACTTTCATACAGAAGATTTACACATAGCTATACCCCGTTCCCTGTGAACAGGGACATAACTGCACTGCCCTGAAGCCTTTACTACGAGGGGTAACTTCAGCTTTGTGCTTCTTTCAGGACAAAGCAATTGGCCTGATACAGCATCTGACCTGGGATGTCATAACCGAGTTCACTCACACTACAGAGCTATTATGCAATCATAAGAACCAGCCTGAACTGCATCATTTCAAAGCCAGCTGCTGAGTTTGAGGATGTTTCTCTGGCATCCCAGGGACACCAGCATCTCAAATATGGTATTTGAATACAAGATTAAGTCACCTATTATGCACACATTGGCTGACATTCAAGCTATTGACTGGTAAGAGCAACTTGTTCTCACTGGTCTTCTTGTATGAGCTTATGAATTACTCACCATCATCCAGAAAGTGATAAAGTTATAGTTATGACTACTACATAAAATTCAAACAAGACCTTTATTTACATTAGGTTTTCAAGCGGTGGGTGTTGCAACATACATAACAAAATTTCATACTACATTTTTTATGAGTAATCAGGTTGAAAAACTGATCTACAGAATCAATTTGTCCAAACTGGCTAAGCAGAAAATGTGTCAACTCGGCTTAAGAGTACTCTGTCAATTTTACACCATTTTCTATCCTTCAGAGTATTTCTGATGTTCTGGTTATAAAAACAGAATGCTCATGCAGGTTCGTTTACAGTGAACTCTCTAATAAATTTTACGTTCTTCAGCTGCTCAGAGGAGCATGTCAATACTCTCCCCATCTTGTTTCACAAAGCAATTACAAATCCAAATAGGGAAAAAACTCAATCTATCAGGAGATTTTTAACAGAAAAAAAAATGGATTCAGCAAGACAAGGAGTCAGAACTTTCATTCTGTGACTAACTGAATTAGAATCTCTCATTCCGTAGAAAACAAGTTGTACTGTAAAGATTAATCAAGTTCTTTTATTTCATACTAACATTATGCAGCAACCAATATGAGTGTCTAGGTAAACAGAGACTTTGTGAAATGTTTTGCTGCAAAGCTGACCAGTAATGCACATAAATGATAAAGTCATCAACTCTGCTTACTGCCAGAAATTTAATAAAAAAAAAAAAAAAAAGGCTTCAGGAACAAATAACACTGATTCATACTGTACTGTGCTCAGGCACTAGCCAACAAAATCTATTAAACTACATGGGTGGAAAAAAATCAGAGCAGCTTTGTTATCTTACTTGTGACACCTTATTTAAATTTCAGGCATTACTTCTTTATATCAGCATAAATATGTAGCCTTCTACAGGTTTTATGATGTGGTTACAGACATAAAAATGTTATAGTAGAAAGCAAGAGCTAGTTCAAGGAATTTCAGACTTTGAAATCAGCAAGATACAAAGCTAAAATTCATATGTTCCTTTTCAAGTTATGAATACTTTCACTAAAACATAAATATTTTAACATATATTATTTTTTTCTGACATTCAAAATTGTAAAGTCAATATGGCAGAATTATTGTTAAAAGCACATATTTACAAATATTCTTTTTTCCATACATAAAGTATTTGGCATAATTATAACAATCTTACTGCATACACAACTGTTTGCTTCTTTTTCACATAATGGTACACTCCTTATTAAAATTTACCAATTATGTACAAAAATACTTGAACATTTATTATAGAAAACTTCTATAACTACTGTCAACAGCTTGTAACTGCTGAAGGTTTAATTGAGAGAATATAAAAAAGTGGTCACTTTCTTCCAGTTAAACTATCAACAAATCAAACACAGCTAAGATCAACATGAGCTTCCCAACAAAAGAGGGAGAATATATTTAACAATATGATTTAAAATGAAGTTCACACATCTGTTCCCAAGCACATTTAAACAGTCAATAAAAGAAAGAGGATACAAAACGTACATACAGAAGGTGCTTTTTTTTTTTCTTTCCCCTCCACATTCCTATGTCTTGGCATTGGCTTTCCAGAGCTCTTCAGATGCCAGTCACTAAAATTCAACCTAAGGCCAAACACCAGTCTCAACAATAAAGATGATGGTGATGAACTCAAGCTAAAAAACAAATCAAAAACCTGGCTCCAATGGCACATACACATCCAAGGAACTGTTCAGATTTTTGCTAGATTTTTACAGAACTATTAATGACCTTCGCAATTAGCTTTTGAAATGTATGGACTGAAAGCCAGCCATTTGTATTTTTAAAAATTGGCTCATTTAGTGAATTGCCTTGATACTAGTCAGTACTGACTCTTGTACATAAGTTAAATGAACAATTCATTTGTACCTGTTTCATACACAGATTGTATTCTAGGGTGAACTTTCAAGAACAGCAGAGAGCCTTCACTAGAAAACTGCTAGCTTCAAAAAAAACCAACCCCAAAACTAAAAAGACAACAACAACAAAAATACATTAACTGGAAGAATAAAAGTAAATTGCACCTCAAAAAGAAAAAAGGATGTGTCAGGTACATACACTAATGGCACAAAACCTTATTGGGATTCACCAGAATGGTGCTGTATGCTGAATGAAATACAGGTATTTTCCCATCTTAAAAATAACATAAGCCAAATGTGTGTTTCAAAAATTCCAAACCACATTCTTACAACAGTTCTCTGCTGTATAACTTGCATTATATCTCAGTTTTGCCACATACATTTGAAATGACCAACCTGTTCATCAGATAAGAGAAACAACTTCCAGCCTACTTGCAGAAACATCCTAGTCTACAGACTACTTTGTTAGAAAGCGTGCATTTATCTCTAGTAGTAAAGATCCAGTCAGTATATTCTGCATTTTGTAAGAAGCATTCAGCTAACTCAGATGAGAGTTGTAAGGTATTAGATTTAATTTTTAAAATAAAAATAAAGTACAAATAAAAGCATTTATCAGTATTCACCACCATGAAATGAAAATAAAACCTCTCATTCATGCTTCCTATAATATCTGGCAACCTAAATTAGTAATTTCATTTCAAATGTGCAACATGATATTAATAGGCATTTCAAAATCACTCAAAAGAAAAGGTGGACAAAATATTAAAGTGCCTAACTAAATGATTTTTACCATTTTTAGAAAATATTATTTCTTAAACAGTAAAGAATGTGTTGCAATTAAATATAAAAGTGGCTTCTCATAGCTGAGAGACTTTGCGGGGCAGAGGCCTGGGCCGGGGAACCTGCTCAGTCCTCCTGCTGCTGTTTTCCAGGTTGTTTGGCCGAACCAGCTGTGGCTTGGGTGGCAGTGCCGGTGGGTCTGCAGCGGGTGGGATGGAGAGGCTGTGAGGTAGAGGAACGGGGCGCTTCAAAGTCCGCTCATACACGCTGTAAGGTGGCGGGGTTTTGCTTTCTTTTCTCACAGGCTCCTCAGAAATGCTGTAGCTTGGGACAGTCACTGCTGGTTCGCTGCCTTGGCTTTCAAAGCCTGATGTCTCTGATGTGCTACATCGGCTGAGCGAAGAGATGCCGCTGCTGTAACTCCCTGACAGCGCCGGGGAGTTGGATATGAGCCCCGAGGAATGATACTCCACTGGAGATGGTGTGAATGATTGCACAGACCCCTGCTCAAAAGAAAGGGCAGAAGAAGAATTTACCCAGCATATAGGAGGGAGGGTGTTTCTGTGCTCAGACTGAAAACATACATAGATACAGTGCATGTACTCTCAGCTTTGGTAAACAGAAATTGTTGTGTCCCTGTTTAATCAAGACCTGGAAAGAAACTGATAAAAAGCTCATTTCAGTAGTGCCTGGCACTACCACCTTAGACGGTGGTCATGCCAGTAATTCATATAAGTGGAAATAAAACTGTTTTTAAATGTTATCTTCCTATCATAATACCCTGGAAAAAATCTGGAAGTCTTTAGAATGCACTCTTAGTTTTCCCAGATGGAAGTGGAATGCAGCACTGGGTGCAGGGTAAACCTGGGGATGTCCTGCCCCCTAATGCCAAAGCCCAGCCACTGCTGGTACTGCAGGATCTCGTATCCCAAATTCAGTTTTCAAAGCTTTTCCTCACAGCTTTTAGTGCATTGCCATGCAGTGAAAAGTGCATTTACATCATGGCATCATTTCCAAGTGTACCATAAAACCAGTGTCGGAGGGGTAGCACAAAGCAGGTGTCAAGGGAAGAGCTGCTGCTGGGTGCCAGCCCCCTTCTCTGCTGTTCCTGCTCCCATTCAGGGCAGCAGCAGAATGGTAGGAGATGAAAGCATCACCAGCCTTCCTCTCTGCATCTCCCAGGTGTTCCTTAGACACACAAACAAAACACACCATGTGTGCCTCAGGGACAAGGGCCATATGGAGGGCACAGGTGGACAGTGGCTGCACCAGCAGCCTCACAGGTCAGTGAGGGATGGTGAGGGATTGGGAGCTGAGGGCCCAAGCAGCAACAACAGTGCTGACGACGAATAAAAGGCAGGGACAATAAAGGCCTACCTAAAGCCACCAAGCCGTTCTATTCCAGTGTAGCAACTTCAACTGAAAACTGTAAAAGGTTATCCCACGTTTTCCAAGTTGAAAAGTTTTTGCAACATGTCTAATTATGACTGGAATCATCTGAGGCAATCAAGACTTACTGGCCTCAGGCTAAAAAAGGGACGGAGAAATCACATTTAAGACAAATGTCTCACTTCCATTCTTGTTAGACTGGTTGACTCTCAGCTGCTCAGCTTGAGGTGAGAGTGTGAGCCATGCAATAAAGGGTGAGAGTGGAGGAAGAGGAGAGGGGCAGGGGTGTACAGAGCTGACTGCACTGACTTTATGCTGTTGTGATAACTGTAGTTATTCATCTAGGACTGGATCCACAGAGCACTGAAATCAGTGGAGAAAAAAAAAAACTTCATTTACATCAGTGGGTTTTGTGCTAGGATGGTTTTCTCTGGAAGCACATTGTTAGAAGAAAGGCTAAAATCTGAGCCCTGTATATGGCTATGGAAAAGCAGAGCAAGTTTTATTTACATCTCAACACCTGGTGAAGACATTTCAGACTTTCTGAAGAGCCTGTTTAACTACTTCTTTCATGTTCCATTCCTGTGTATGTGAGGAGGCTGCAGCTGCACTCCTACTCCTACAAACATCCAGGGTCAAGGTTTTCAAATAAATTGTGTATTTGGCTCCAGTTTCAAGAACACTTGGCACTTGGATCAAGTGACCATATATAAGATTTAGGACCTTTTCTTTTGTCATTCAGAACAGCAAATACATGTAAAGCCTGCCCAGGTAAGCACTTGGTTCCTGACAGCAGTGCACACTGCTTTTACCAGTAGCAAGTAACAGTCTAGACACCAAAACAGTCTGGAAATTCATGGATGCTCAAAATGAGATCCAGCAATTCTCAGAAGTGTTTTGGGCCAGCATTCCTCTTCCAAGCAGCAATCCAGACTTTGGCTGTAAAATGCTTAAATTCTGTCCAGACCTATAGAAGAAGAATGTTAGGACAAGCTTCAAATATCCCTATGAATCATCAGTACTGTGTCCATTCAGGATGAAAAGGAAGAGTAACTCATCTTTGTACAAGATCCTAATGTTCGAAAGAGCTTCCTAGTAAGCAATTAGGGCAAAACCTGGGACTGGTGCTCACTTCAGCAGAATGGTAATAGGACTATGGGGCACTCTGATGGCCAGCAGAATTGCTTTGTGATAAATTTGCACCACTGTGCAGACACAAGCAGAAATGTTACATGCCTATGGGAAGGCAAACAGGACAATGACTGTGGACTTGTAATTAGGGATCTCAAGGGGAAAGGAAATATTTTGGGGTGTTGTTTTCCTCCTCAGGCAATGTCTACCTCTGCAGTATTAGTTAGGCATTGGGTTGCTGAGGGGTTACTTTGGCAGGGCTGCCTCCCTCTGTCCTTGCATCTGAGTGCCTGAGGCACCAGTCATGCTCCTTTCTATTTGCCCTCCTTCCACATTGGTGACTCCTGTATTTCTACCTGCAGAATCATCTCTGCTTCAGTGGGGTGGCAGAGGCTATTCCCAAGACCAATGTCATGTGTTCTGTCAACACCAGGGTTTGCCTGGACTAAGCAGGCTGCGTGTTTGTGTGCTCCAGTGCTGTGGAAAACATAGATTTCCCAGTCAAGTTTTCCAACAAAAAAGCGGGTACCAATATGTGGGTACCAACACATGCAAATATCTTGAAATAGAAATTAAACCTGCTCAGTTTAGCGTGTATCTCAAAATTACTTTGGATGTTTATCTGCCAGAGAAGAACCAGTGTTTATTCACAGCCTATGCTTAATGCTTCCTACTGGCAGGTGTTGAACTACTTGCAACTTCTGAAAACCTCCCTGGATACAACTTCCCTGCAGAGGAAATGGATATTAAAATGAGTGAAGCAGGGAATACTGTCTAACAGACCCTCTAATCTAACAGCTCTGAGTGCTGGAAGAGTAAGGCAAATGGGTTGCACAACAGGTTTTCCTTTGCTGGCACCTCTCCTTCCACACTGGAGACAGAATACTGGTTTTTGTATAGGTATATGATAAGAAAAAGAAAACATAATGCAATCCCAAATATTGTACATTAAATATATACCATCTACCCCACAACACACAAGATCTGTCCCATAAAGGCAATTCACTGCAAGACGACAGTACCTTCATTGGTGATCTGCCAGCAGGAGAAGGGGAAATGGAGGCTATGTGTCTTGCTGGTGATGCTGTAAAGTTAGAAAGATTTCAGTGCACTTGTGGCATTACAGTTTCACTAGGAAATCATTTTAAGTGGATAGGAGATCATTCGATACATAAACATTATCTCTAGTTTCCTTGGCCGACGGCTGGAAATAGTTTTAGAGGTTTTGTTTATTTTACTTTGTTCTCTGGATTATCTTGCAGTACAACCAAGTAAAAGAAATTTCTGCATCTGCCTTTTCTGACAACTTTTATATCACTGTAAATTGATTTATAGTCTACCAAATGATAAGTTAAAAAAGAGTCAGTATAACAACTTTTCCCTTTTTGTTCTTAAGAAATATATCATGTATTTGTAAGTCAAATAAGGAAAATAGAAAATGCATACTACATTTATATCAAACATTTACCTGCAAACGTACTAGAAATATGCCTGAACAAACCCAGAGGCATAAGTATAATATGCAAAAGGTCTACTCACTCCCTTGAGAACAACTATATTTATAGCATTACTTGAGCAGCCTTTCCTTTAAATGGAAATTAATCTTTTGAAAGGCAAAATGGTTATAGTAACAGAACTCGTGTACTTTCGTGGTTGCTGTGCATTTTCTGGCCAGTGAGATTCTGTGTGGTTAATGATCATTTCTGATTGCTAACCTCCAATTATCATAAAAACAAAAGACTAAATTTGATCATCCTTCCTCATACTAGCATGAACTGTCTGAAACTACTCATTCATTAGTGAAGGGGAGGAGTATTGGAAACTGTGGAGAACATTAATAAGATGAAAATACCTGCAGAGGCAGTTCTACAGCCTTTCATGTAAGAAATCAAATAATAGGTTAACCTGCCCAAGAAGTTAAACGGAGTGGAAAGAATCTAAGCCCTCAAGTACTGGAGCTTTAACTCACCAGTCTGTGCAGGTCTTGGTGGTACAGGAGGAGATATAAGCTTTCCACTTTCTGATGTGTTTCTGGCTTCCTTCCCGCTATCCAGGCTCCAGCTGCTGGGGGTGGAGTTTACAGCTGGAAGAGAATGAAGAAACTGTCATAGGCATCAACACTTCCAGTTCTCTGACTTGCCTTTAACCGTGAGGGTAAAAATAGACAGAGTGAAAACGCCTAACAATTCAGTAAGCATGCCTGAAAAGCTCTCGTGATTACATCTGCACTTGCAAACTCTTAAATAGCAGCTGTCCATCTCATGGATGCCTGATGGATGCACCTGGCCATCAGGTCAGTTTGTGACCAGCAGTGAGGGCCATCAACAGCAGCAGGAGCTGAGATTGCACTCTGGTGCACTGCAAATCCAACCACAAAGGGAGATAAGCTTGAAGCCTGTTAATACCATCAGTTTATCTTTGCTCCAGACTCCTATTTAGAGGTTTCCAGGCAGAGGGGAATAGACTATTCATAATCTGTTTCCATTAACTCATTTTATATACAGAAGAAACTACAGAAAGGAACTCACCAAATTCCTATCAACATCCTTCATAAAGCTTTCTGTGCTAACAGTCTTGTGTTTCCTGCATAGACTACAAATTCAGAATTGAAAGAAGGTGGAAAGAAGGGCACAAAATGTAGGGAGTAAAAACTGGAAGAAAATAAAAGTGTCTGACAGAAAATAATATCTTATGGACTGAGAAAATTTCTATACACTGTTTATATCTGTGGTCAAGGATCTCTGCTTGATCATGTAAATTGCCTATCACCTTGACATGCATAAAATTGGCTGTTTTCTTTGTCTGTGTTACCCTGACCGAATTCTATGACTTTAACTGAATGATCCCATAAGGTCTGGAACAGCTTCCTTGATAGAACTGGATTATCTCATGTCATTAAGAAGTCACCAGTATTGAAAAGGTCAGACAGAAACACAGGGAATTTAACATGGACAGGACAAAAGCTAATTTGAAAAGCACAACTTTCATTATACTTCCTGAGAAAAAAAAAAAAGAAGTTGAAAATAACTGCTTCAAACTTTCTCATTCATCTCCCAAATACACCACCAAAAAAATCCCTCACCTTAAAAGCCTCAAATCTCTTGCCCTGCCATGACAGTTTGCTTCTTGTTTACTTGTTTCAAATTGTGAGTAGAGAATCACATGCAAGGATCCTGTGTTTATTTACAAAACTAAAATGAAAAAACAAAGTATTGTTGCTAACTTATGACATCAGTTATCACTATTGTAGCCACTCTGAGAGCTCTCAGGACTGCAACCCTACTTCACACCAGACTTAATACAATAAATACAGTAAAAATAACACTGGTCTCATATCTGAAACAATATTGTTATAGTATAATTGCACTTTAGCTGACCCTGGGATCAATGCACAGAATAATCTGTTTTCTAGAGGATCATTTTGCTTTGCAGTATTTGCTTTTAATTGTAAGCTGTCACCTAACAATATGGCTTTGCCCTCATCCTAAAACCACCTGTCACCAGACTTAGGTACTTCAAATGCCTGAATCTTTTGACTAGCCAATTTTTTTCTTTTAAGTCATCCAAGCAGTCAGTTCTTTGGACTGCTAAAGCCTTCAGGAGAGAATACTTCATTTTAATAATTGTGATGTACTTGGCTGCATAGGCCAGTGGCAAACTTTTACTATTTCTGTGTTAAATTATTTCATATGTTTCTCAGCCCTGTGAAAAAATTCCACCTGTGTTTTCATAAAAACGTTAACACAAAAATACCTATAAAACCCAGCTCTTATTAAAGAAAATCTGAATCCTGATCAGTTCTTATTACAATATATTCTTCAAATAGTTACTTTCTATACACTGATTTTACTGTATCCTTTATTCAGCATACCACAAAGGTACCCTAATGAAATGATATGGCATATTATAGATGTGAGGCACATAATGAAATCATAGCAAACAATTATTATATCAAAAATACTGGATTTCCCCATGTGCAAAATTATAAGAGGCAATATTTTTTTCTATGGAAATGCATATATTTCTCGTTTAATTAAAAACAAAATCCCCCAAAAAGCAAGAAACCACAAACTAGTGTTTTCAATCCAAGTGTAAGCAGAAGCACACTGAGTTATATTTGGTAAAGAGGACTTGCTGGTACCAAATTTCAGGACTCTGTCCATCTCTTTACCTTCTCTGTGCCCCATTCTCCAGAAGTTGGCTTTTCACCCCATACACCTCTCTTGAAAAGCAGGAAGGACAGGGCTCACAGGCAGCCTTCTGCAACCTGCTGCTCCATCTCCCACTCCTGCAAACTTCTGGGCCTTATTTGAGTGCAACACTCAGTTCAAAGACCATGTTCTTCCCTTTTTGGCAAAGTGTTTTGAAACTTAGATTTGTTAGCATAACTTATTTAGTCAATTAGAATGTTTTGACACTTGGAGATGACAGTATGCACTGAAAAGAACTGGCATTCTACAGGAACATGATAGAGTAATAAATTTTCATTCTTCAAAGACTGGCATGTTGCAGGATTTCCACTGACCTTTGTCAGAGCCGGGTAGATTGGAAT
The DNA here is from genome assembly GCA_013398015.1 of Oreocharis arfaki. Classification (NCBI taxonomy): domain Eukaryota; kingdom Metazoa; phylum Chordata; class Aves; order Passeriformes; family Paramythiidae; genus Oreocharis; species Oreocharis arfaki. The sequence continues at coordinate 601,761 of VZRR01005147.1, read as the reverse complement.
CACTTCGTGGCAAAGCACCATCTCCAATATGATTAAACAGCATTCTCTGTAAATTGAAAACAGCATGGTTTACACATAGCTGCTGTTGTATTTCAGTAGCCTTTAAGAAAACAATTTTTTTTTTAAAATTATCTCCCCCTCACCCCTAGGTCTACTTTGGAGGTAGAGCGATAAACGTCACATAAGTATATAAACAGTGTAATAAAAGTATGTATATACAGATACAGAGTAGACTGGTTTTCTGAAAACTGTACACACCGAAATTGGAGGGAGGATTATTACATACTGAGTTCTGACAGTTTCCAGCACCTTAAAAAACATAATAAAGCTCATTTCTAAAGAGATATCTTAATAGATTACTAAACAAATCAAAGGATAGATTTGCAATAATTTCATTACCGAATCAGGATCTGAACAAGATAATATTCAAGTTATGGCTGTTACCTAAAAAAAGCATTGTGTACTGTTTTCCAACCCTGACTTTTTTGGTATCAGTCTTTTCTCTTGTGGATAAGAACTGACCCATAAAGCATGTTTGTCTTGCCTTTTCTTAAAATTCATTTTGTTTATAAATCACAGTAAATGTATGAAAAAAAAATTAGACTTCTACCATTTATTTCCTTTGGCAGCATTCAGATAATCCATGGGTCACTAGGTTGTCTTGAAAACACATGTAAAGAGCATACAGTTAATCCTACAATTCAGATGTACTTTCCAAAGGAAATGGGAACAGATAAACTTTACTTTTTTTTCTTACTATTTTTTTTCTTTAAAGGCAAGATCAGACAATCAGTGAAATCCAAATAAAATCCTATTATTGTGTCTTTCCACTGTTCAGAGAGGACCATGCCAAATGGTGAGGCACTATGCTGTGGTTCCACAAGATGGCAAACCCAGCTGCAAAGTGATCATCATTGATCTAATATGTTGCAGCTTCCTGTTACAACCTGAGGAACAAATACTTGAGTCCAATTCACTTTGAACATCTCAGAGACAGAATGCTTTGGTAGACTTTGAGCTACAGTAGGTGTGCTGTATTAGAGTCATATCGGGTCACGTAATACCTGTTTTCCTTGAGTTACCATTAAACCGGGGTGGTATAACTACATATGTACTCTGATGCGACAGAAAATGTGAAAACATGTTCCTGCCTAGTCTGGATTGAATGTTCACTGCCTAGTGAGTCTGCAACGCACTAGGATGTGGTGGACAAGTGTTACAGTCTGTTTTCTGTTGCAAAGGTAAAGAGAAACGGCTGAAAAAGCAACTGAAATTGGAGGAGATAAAGAGACAAAAGCAGAATGAAATACAGAGAAACAAAGACATACTAAAAAGAATGAGATATAAAACCATATGGGAAGAACAAGAGCAATCACAGGATGTTTAATGACACGCAAATAAAAACCCAAAAAAATGAGAAATTCGAAAAGCTTCATTAGGAAGAATAGCAGCACAAAAACTAAGGAGGCTTGTTGACCAGTCAATGACAGCAAGCATTCCTCTTCAGAGTATGGGAAGAGCTGGAGAGACACTGTACAATCATTCAGCCAGAGATCACAAAGCAAGCACAAATGGATGTTGACTAAAACCAGCGGTACATAACCTTGAGCATCAATTTCAATGAGGAAGTGGATGCAGTACTGCTGTGGCCTTGTTCTGTGAAGTCCATCAAACTTCCTTAAATAAGGTAGCTATGGCCTGAAAGACTTGAAGTGCAGGAATTTGCCTCTGTATCTCATCTCTCCCAGTTAAAACAGTAATGTGAAAATTGCTCTAAGAAAGTAATTCATAAGTGGGTGGTCCTTTCCTCTCAGTGTAAAGCTCCAACCAAGTCTGTTGAAATGGTGTTAGAATAAATGTAGAAAGGACAAGGAACAGTTTGAGCAGCTAAATTTAAATGAGAGTTGCAGGTATCTCTAAGATATCTCCTTACAATTGTCCTGAGGAATTCTTTTCCCCTTCTTTACCAGAAGGCAGAGAATCAGGATTTTGTTTCTGATCACAGTCCATTTTTACTGCTGAGGGACCAGCACACCAGAGAAAGAAATTTCACTTTTCCCCAGAAAGATATATCCTCATTTATAGTTATAAGGGCAGAAAGAAACCATCAGACCTTCTCATCTCTGAAATATACTTCACTGTATGAGCAAGTTAATTTTCTACTTACCCTCTCATGGGACACTGAGGGTAGAGACAGATTGGGAGATTTTCCTGCTGGGCGAGTCTCAGAGAGAGCGGAGACTGGGCCTACAAGCTCCTCAGCCTCCTTTATGCAATCTCGGATGGAGTGGGGGATAGAAGTCGCATTCCACTTGGCAAAGCAAGAGTTTGTATTCTGGGAGCAAAAATGGGATAATTTTTCTTTGCGGCAAACTGTAAAACCGCTTTATTTAAAGAGCATCTCCTGATCTTTCCTGTCTGTTGTCTTGGCTCCACTACCCATGACGAAGTGCCCAGTAGATCTATCTGCTGGAAGTAGTTCCCGAGAACTGTCCTTAAGTCTGGCTATGCTTCAGTATTACCTCTTAAGCCCTCGGGTAATAGCATGAAGACTTAAACAGAGAAGAGATTAAAAATTAAATCAAGAGCCAATTCAATAACCGAAGGAACAAGGGATGAGAAAAGAACTAATGAAAAATGAATAAATAATTTCTTAAATAGAGAATCCTGGAACTCATTTTTATCAGAGGCAAAACTTCTGGTAGACATGAGAGTGTTGAAAGGAGAGCCTTTACATACAGAACACTGTATGTATGTTCTCATCTTTCTCAGCTTCAGCAAGAGGTGCACTGTGTGATGGCAGGGATTAAAACAGCAGCTGTGTTAAAGAAAAGCACTTTAGGGAAATAGGCCCATTAAGAAGAAAAGATGAAATAAGGATTCAGTATTGGCCAGCTTACCAAGCTTATGTTGCACTTCAGAATATTCAAAAAATACATGTTTCATACAGACCTATGTAACAGTATTTTAAGGAAAGAACACAATATATTCTTTTCTCTGGAGTAACAAAATTTTTATCATTCTTTTCTGAAACTACATTGAAAAATAGGAATTGCCACATGGAATGGGTTATTATGTCGCAGTGGCTAGGATTAGCTTTCTCAGAAGAAATAAAAGGGACCTCAACAAGGACAACTGCCATGATAACAGTTTTTCATTCTTTGTATTCTTCCCTAGATTGAACAAATGCTGTTGTTCCACACAAGCAAGCTGTGTCATCTGGTACGTCTCTGCACCTCTCTCTCACTTCAGTGAGTAAATGTAAAGAAACAGACCTACACCTAAAGAAATCAAGCAGAAATGTGATCAAGCACTATGTATTCTATTCACATCTCTTACATCTAAAATATTTTAGAGTATTTGCTTATAAAAACATTAAAAAACCCTTGAAAATTTACAACAGTGAACAGACACTGAATCTGCTCAAAGTTTGACATGTGCCTTTATTGTCTTCTGAGCTATTTGTGCTCTGGGGATTCCCAACAAACTTCTTACCTGCGACATTTCCAAAGGAGTAGGGTAGATGGCACTGCAGGGCCTCTCTCTGGGAGACAGGCAAGAGTTTTCTCGGGAATGCTTATGTTTGTCAGACAACAGAGGAGAAGCTAGAATATAAATGTGTCAAGTGATTAAATTCATGCAGTGAAATCCAGGTATTTCAATTCTACGCTTATGACAAAAAAATCTTCTGGCTCCAATAATTCAGATTCCTCAGATAATTGGCTACATTTGATGTCTGACCAGTGACATCATGCAGAAATTCAGCTGTGTAATGTATCAAGAGTCGTTTAATATGGTTTATCACAGCAGATGAGCACTGACCTCTGGCACTGGATGGAGCAGAACTGGTCACGTTAGGTGAAGCAGAATGAGTAGAACTCAGGCTTGAGGTAGACGGACTAGGCTGTGTACAGAAGACATGCTGTTGTTACCATATCACACTTACTGGTTCGGAAAACAAACATTTATAGCATAATTTTCACTTGAACAAAGAATTTGTAACTTCTTAGAGTAGTTTATCAGTAATTCAAAATAGCAAACCAGTATAAAGAGCATTAATCTAACTATACAAAGATGTAGCAAAATACTAAATAAAGAGAAATGTAATTAATACAGTAAAATAAATATATCACAATGTAACAACTGGATAGAAAAGTCCACTTTTCTGTCCAGTTGTCACATTGTGATGTAATTATTTTACTGTCAAATGACTTTGCATCATAGTCCGTTGCTACTTGTTACATTTATAAAAAATTAATGCTCTAATTTAAACAAGAAAAAATAGTTACATAAAAAAGTTATTTCTAAGTGAATGAAATTAGTATCTCATTTAAAGATTTGGTTTTTTAAAGAAGCATCAGTAATAGCTTTGAGATTTCTGAATGAAATAATAGAAGCATTAATTTAGTAAATAGCCTTGTAAGAAAGATTCTGTATAGTTTAAAGAATGACAGTAAGTTATACCTGCATGTTAAAAACTTCATCTGAGCTTTCTGACTGCCCAGTGATGTTGCTGACTTCAGCAGAAGCTTGGGATGACAGTGATGAGGACGAATATCGATTGACAGCTGGGTAACTCAAGGGGCTATTATAAGAACAATGAAGTATAAAATGGTTAACTCTAATTGTCAGTCATTTCTCATGTGGGAACAGCACATGTTTATTAGTCTTTAAAGTTTAATGAGGGGAGGGAGGGGGAAGGGAGGGGAGGGGAGAGGAGGGAATACATATACCAGCTATTCGAGGCTGAACACACTTCAGCCAGACCACACAAGGAAGCATGCACGTAATAGAAGTATTTATGGGTCATCTTCCATGGGTAGGAAAAATATGTCATTACTAGTATTTAACTTGCCTGCGTCGTGGTATTACCCTGGCAGCATCAGGGCTCATAGAAACAGGTATGGAATTCCGGCATACACGAGGACTTCCATTTGGGAAATGAACAGGGCTAGCTTGTACACAGGCAGAAAATTCCTGGCAAGTTATTAAAAGAAGATTAATTAAAATGAACATAATATCATTAAACATTTTGTAAGATAAAGATATGTAGATAACTAGATATAAATGTAGTTATATTGGCATTTTGGATCAGCTTCATCATTAATACAAAAAATATTTTAACTTTTCACTAATGATAGTAAGATGTGACTATTAGTAAAATGTGACTACTTTTCTCTGCATGGTATGGGAAGTTTATGTTTCTTTTTGCTTTGTGGTACTACAAGAAGGCTACAAGCTGTAATGGGAACGAACAACCAAAAGATGTCACTGTTTGTTGCCTGGGAAAATGAACCAAGCCTTCATGCAGCTGAACAGTCTCCTGGTCTATCCAACCACCTGCTCACGTACCTGTATTCCCAAGCTTGACTTCATCACAAAGAATTGATCCACCAGCTTTTTGTGCAATGGCCTCATGTCCTGTGGCACCACCTTCTCATGCACCGCCAAACCAAATTCTAGAATCTGGGCCTGCAGAAAGGGAAAAAATATTTTGATCCATTTTCTTTAAGCTCTCATCACTGTTTTCAAAAAAAATCCAACAAAATGCACATTGCCTTAAAAACACCTATCTAAATCTCTGAAAGACCTGTAACCAAACAAGGCCTAGGACCAAAAGGAGTAACACACCAGAGGATATAACGCCTCTTCCCATTCAACTTTCCCAAAGGCTCACCTATGCAAATTCAACTGTAATATTAAAAAACACTATGGATAACATAGTGAAAACTCTGACTAAATGGCAACTTTACAAAGGAGCAGTTCTAAATCCTAAACAAAAGCAATTTTCTACAAGAACAGCTGTAAAAAGCATGAAACAGCAGCAATGGTCACACCCACCAGAGACTCTGATATATTTGCAATGAAGTCCATGGTCCCCTATTCTATTTCAACTCCCCAGAGACATCTGTTAGTGGTGGCTTGATGTATATCCTTGACACAAGGCATGACAGGCTTCAGAATTACAGTGCTCAAACTTTAATCTTGCTCAAATTTGGTCACATGCATTCAAAATATTGAATTGGTTACATGAGGAATCAGATAAATTTAAAAACAAAATAGCTACAGTGTGCTGTAATATCTTTGGATGAGAACTCCTGGCTGATGTTTTCACACAGTCTGAGAGCGGGCACGCAGCTGCACAGCATCCCTGACCTCAGGTCAGGACCACAGCGCATTCATTCACACACGCAGCCATTCCGGCCTTTCCGAATGCTCCGTGTTAAATCAGCTGTGGGTGCCAGAGAGGGTTTAACTGCTATTGCTTGGAAGCCACATTTTCATTACAGGAAGTTATTAACTCCAGTTTTACATTGTAAAGGTTAGTGAGATTAACTATAGCTTGAAAAAATAAAATTATTATGTCAATTACTATACATTGTCTCAGTGAAATTAAAGTAAGCTCAGTGGATCTATTCTGATTTATACTGTGAGGACCTGTCACTTGGCTGATCTGACCAAAAGATACCACAATGCTGATGAGAAATGGAATTTCCATCTTGCCAAATTACAATACTGTGACCCTTTTTATTCCAAGCTGGCAATAAAATATGAAACTTCAACATGCTGCATAGAACAAAAGTAGATAAATGCCAGTTAAAAAGCTGAAATATTAGTAAGATTTTTTATTTAAAAAAAAAAAATCAGCATTTTCAAATGAAAATAGGTCATATTTGAGGCTGGTAGGTTATCGGCTTATAAATGAATGGAGAAATAATGCAAAAAATATACAATGCATAAAATATTTGTCTGCTTCATTTAATCACTTTGTATTTATTTTACTGCCTACCTACTTTGCTAATTACTGCTAGATATCTTTCATGGCAATAAGATTTTGAATGCTTTTTTGCTCTTATGGCAAACTTAGTGAAAATATTTTTCTGTAATATTGGTACAATACAAGTATATGCTGAAGCCATCAAATGTTTCAATGAAATGTTTATTCTGTAGCAGTGATAAAATATTTTGTGCAAATATTTGTGTAGGACCATGACAAGACAGGCCTCTCACTTAACCTTTATTTTACACAAAACAGTTTGAAGTGATTAAGGTGATGATGGAAAGGACTAGGGAAGAAATATTAACAAGGCGCAGAAACCTGTTTGTATAGAAAGTTACTATCTACTTGTAATCTAATTCAGAAAACAGTGAAGACCACAGGGCAATTATTAACCTCCAATATTTTTTATATTATCTGGGGACATTTTTAGCTAGAACAGCTGAGCAGGTCACCTTTTCATTCTTTTCCCCATTTTACCTGTTCCAGCATTAGTTCTCTCAAGCGTGTGATCTTCTCTCCATCTTCTGGATGGTTCAAGACGTATTCTTTGACAAAGAATGCCTAAACAGAATAAAATTACAAAGTAAAACAAAGTGAGTAAAAACACACCACTTTTCTTCCCTTTTTAAAAAAACAAGTTTCTATATAATATTTTCAAATGGTTTCAAAGTTCCTTTCAACTGCAATAATGGGTAATACATGTTAAATAAGTAATTAATCATATAGTCACTGGTGGAGACTGTAGGCAAAAAAATGCAGCCACTCCTGAACAGAATTTATAAGTTGTTCAATATCTAGGACAGATCCTGAAGCAAAATCTGAAACCTGCAAATCAGAGTTGAAACCAAACACAGGTCACACGAACTAAGTAGCCCTTCCTCAATATTGTGACATATTTCCTCTCTTTTCACACTAGGAGCTTCATTACTCCTTAAATGTAGAGATATCTTGACAACAGTGTGGAATTGTATGCTATTACGTGCATTGGAGCTGTGACATTATCTTCTTATTCTCTCTTAATATAAATAATGTTTTGAAGAACTCACAGTGACAAAGATGTCAAAAAGATACACTCTGCACTTCAGGAGCATCTGACCAACATCCAGCTGTGTTCATGAGTTTACATGACTTTTCAGCCCATCTCCAGTGCTCAAATTCCACCAGCTATAATACCCCAAAGTCATTTTACCCACCAGCAACGTTCTGGACATAGCACTCCCCCAGCTGGTTCGAGACTGCATCTTTCTTAATTTAGCAACTAATTTCCCTGCAAGGGGATTATATTGACTGTACAACAATTCTTGACAATATATTTATTTCACATGGTCCTTTCACTGCAGATAAGTAAATTATAAGAAGTCATGTTTAAACTGTTAAAAGGAGCCCTCTGATACTTGCTAAAATCCCAAACTTCTGCCAGCTGATGGGTTTTTTCCCCTCAGCTACAAGCTAAATGTTCTTCCAATATCTAGCAAGTGGTGTCCTAGTGGTTTTGGCTTTATACAGATCTATAATTAGATATAGATATGTGAGTTAGAGACATTTTAAGATTATTAGAGTAATAATCTAACTTCAAACAAAATCACAAATACTTATCAGAATTTGACTAAATCCAATAAATTTTTTGGAACCAATGGCTTCCAATAATTAATCATTAAAGGGCCTCTACTCTTATAGCACATGCAAAGGAGTGAGAGGAAATGTAAGTTATAGTGCAAATTGCAGTTAAGAGGTGTTAGTGGGCACAAAAACAACTCTTCATGTTTTCTAATATCGTTTAGAAAGCCTTTTTTAAAAATCAGTGGTTCAGTCTACAGCCATTTTTAGCATACATAAAGGTGCTGCATAGCAACTATTACTTGTTTAAATTTCCCTGGAATCTGTTCCAGTACAGAAACTAGTGAATGGATAGCTTTAACATCTGCAATACCAAGGTGCTGAATAAACACAGATAGCTGCTTTTTCCCCATCAGAAGAGAAAAAAGAACACAGGTAAAAATTTCGAGAGGAGAAAGTGGGAAGAAGGAAGACAAAATCAAGAAGGCAGCAGATGGTCAAAGGACACTTCTTAAAACTTTGAAGTTGCCTGAAGGGAAGGAAGGTATTGGTAAAGATATGGTCACTCTTACCTCAAGACCAAATGCTCCAAGAATGACCGAACTTGGAGCTTCGTACAGGGCAGAAGGGAAAAGCAAGTTAAACACATGGGCAGGGAAAAGCATTTACAGAGAACGGGATAACAAGAAAGGCAGAAGATAAGAACTGGCAAAACAACAGGAAGACATATAAAGACTGAAAAATGGAATGCAAAGAGAAGAATTAGAGTGAAATGGAAGGAAAAAAAGCCTCACAGTTATTGCTAACAGTTTCGATGTATACAAAACTAATTGCTGAAAACTCCTATTTTAATATAGTGAGAGACAGAGGGCAGAAGGGAATCGAAACATGAACACTGTCTAGGAGATCAAGAATTACAGCCAAGGACAACAATAAGGAGCAAGCTAGAACCTTTGATATGCTTGTGAAGAATGGAAGCTGTGCAGAGACACTGAGCTAGCTCTGACATTGCTAATTCAAACCAGACATAGTTCTGACATGACTGTATTTCTCCAGGGACTCCCCTCATGGTGCTTCACTATGCTAAACAGTTTTGTTGTTGTTTAAAGGCAGTTAAGAAACATCAAAAATGTTACTTCTTTGCTTCAGTCTCATAATTTTCATAACATTGCAGTTTTGATGACAGATTCTAATACTATACCAGACTCAAATTCTTGTAGTTTAATTAAGATGCAGTTTTATCAAATTTAACACTGTTGAGTGAATATTGAATCTCTCAGCCTTTGAGACAAGTGGCACAGAATGTTATTCCACTCGACATTTTCAAAGGAAAAACCAGCATACTCAAGTATTTCATAAGACTATTAGGAGAAAGAAGAAGATCAAGTTGGACTACAAAAGGAAAAATAAACCTTTCTTTTTACTGCAGTTTCAAAATTCCACAGAATTTTGTGTAAATACAGCATCCCAAAAATTTAAGGTTCTCCAGTGATTCAGAAATTATAATAATGAGGAGCAACTGTTGGAAACAAATCCAGTGTTAGACATTTCTAAATTATACTTATTTTTTTAAATCCCCTTTCCCCCTCCCCCAAAAATAGCTTTTCTTAAAAACTTGGAAAAGAGATACAAGAACGATCTAGAAAATTATGGTTCTTCAAGACAATGAACTTCTCGTTAAGAATACATCCATACATATACATATACCTATATGTGCATACCTATATATATCAACTAGAATGTCAGCACAAACAAGTAAATTTGCTAGCTGGCCAGAAGTAGCTCCTGGGCTAGAATAGGCAAAGTATTATAATACTTTTTTTTTTACTTACAATTAAAAATTTACTTGAAATTCAATTAAAAATTTAAACAATTAAAAAACAATTAAAAATTTAATTGAAAATCTCCAAACAAATCACTGAAGAATGCACAGTAAGTGTGAATTGAGTCATCATTGGAGTAGGTTTATGGTACTATTTGCAGCAAAATGGTTATGTCAATAAACCACGTCCTTAATATCACCTAACCCAAAACTGCAATATAGGTATAATTATAACTATTATTCATATAGTACTTTCTGTTCTTAATTCATACAGAGGAGCTGCATCTGTACAGGGGAAGAAATCAGATTTTTAATAAACAGAAAGTAAGTTGCCTACCTCTTGGTATCTAGCAACTCCACCATTAACTGCTGCATCAATGACCCCATTTAGACACATTGTGAGAGGGTTAATGTTCTGCATCTGTCGAGTTTGACACTGACTAATCAGTGTTCTTAACTGCTGGTTCTTATTTTCTAAGACTTCAATAGCATTCTCAAGAGGACTCATTTCCACCTGAAAGAGCAGTGAAAAACATTGCAAACAACTTAATCTTCAGCTGAAAGATAAAATATATTGCAGGTAATTTTTGATTTCTTAAAATAAAACTAATATTATTCTATACCCTAGAGTTCTGGGACAGAGAAAGTACTTCTCACCTGGGGGAGAGATTTGATTTTATCATGTAATTAATGATCAAAATAAACAAGTCATTCTTTTGTACATCCATTATCTGACCTTGAGAGAAGACCCAGCCCTTGCCGCAAAACATTCAGATACTTTCGGCCAGTGGTGGAACTCCTGGAATTCAGGATTGAACTGTCATTGGTAACTTTACCTAAAATGGGCTTAGGGTTGGGGAGCTTCAGCAGTTTAAGGGTACAGAGCTGAGCTTAAGCATGGGTGAGTTAGTTTCCCCACCCAAAGTGAAGTCAACAAGAAGACTTTATGGATCAGGAATTCAGATGTAAGCTTTGAGCTAAAATGATGATCAAGTTATAGTCAAAGGCATCCTTGAGCAGGATGTGCCTCTCATCTCTCGAGGGTGGGGAAGTTCTTCCACAGCTACCGCGAACTGCCAGAAAAACCAAAAGCTGAGCAATGGGAAGAGTACAGGCCTGCAGCTGCTATAATTTACCAAAACACAGAAGCACAAATCTGAGTCATGACCTCATAAATGCCCAGGAAAAAGTGTTACAGTTTACTTTTGGAAATGGTGACTATAATGGTAACATGACAGTAAACTGAAGGTCTTCGTATTAGTGGTCATATTAACCTAGTAAGGACTCAGCAGGAGTCAACTAACAAAATTTCTCATGTCACACACAGTTTTTTGATTTTTACTGAACTCCACTTTTGGTTTTCTATGGGAGAATGTCAAGATGGTGAACACATGACATTTTCCTGCTATTATAAAAGAAAAACACAACAGAGTTTTAGAGAAATCAATTGTACTATGGTATCCTTATATTTAATGGGACTATTCTAAGACTGGCTTTGACAAGAAGGAAAATAGTTATAGATGTTACACTCCAGGGCTCAGCAACTGCTCAATTATTTAGAGAACTTTATGGGAGGAGCACTCCTCCATATATATCTGGAATCTATTTAAGGATTTTTTAAGGAAGAGAACAAGCAAGGAGAAGAAATTACAATGTGTCAATTACAGACTGGTACATTAGACCCTGTTCCTACAGGTTCTGTTCAGTAGCTCATGGCATTTATTATGGTACAGGAACTTGGAGAATGTTTACTTTTCAAGGACACTGAAGGATATATTAAGCTATAAATACTTTAAGTATTAAATGTTATATGGTGCTGAGTTTTAAGGAAGTAATTTTCTGACATTAAATGTTGCCCATTCTTGTTCTCAACTTCTTTTTCCTCAACTGTTTAATGAATCCTAAGGGTGGTTCTTAAAAATAATTGTCAAGACAAGAGAAATCCAACTCTATATACTTTGTAAATAACTTTGTTGTAGCCACCTTGAGACCTTGGTCAAAAAAATTACATACGTGTAATAAATCTTAAAGCAGTTCATTGAATAACATATGATTAAGGAAGTAAACCAACCCACAATATGCATTGACATGAGTCTCATACTCACCACTTCACGTTTTTCTACTTCAAACCAGCGAGATATTCCAGGTAAACTCTGCACCAAGATCAGTGTGGTTCTCTCTACCCATAGACTCTAAAATATATAAAACCATTTTATTTCCCTATTTGACTCTATATCTTCCTTAATTATTAACAGTTTTCTTTTGAATGCCTTCATTAAAGTAACAGTATACATTAAAAAAAAGTACTAACATCCAAATTCCTACTGAAATGTCCATCCTAAAAGCCAATGACACTCACTTTTCTCCGGGCTTTTTAAGTCTCAGTACTAAGCAGTAATTTCTGCTGATCCTTCACTCTTAAAATTTATTGTATGTTGTTCCCAAATCTCCAAAAGTGACTCATAACTGAATTGATATTTTAATATTTCTTTTCCAAATTAACATCTGAGAAGAACTAGAGTTCAGAAGGAGAACAATTTACAGATCACAGAGCATGATCAGCTCCCCTCTGTGAAGCCCTTTCCGAGATTCCAGAATGCATAGCTGATGGGATACGCGAATGTACTACTGGTAAATACTTTGTGCAAGAGGTTTGTGAAATGACAAATCAAAACACAGGATAGTGCTTACACAAAATATATTTGTAAGATTTATAGTTAAGACTAAGCCTAAACTTAAATTAGAAGACAACAGTGCCTCCATTTAGCTAATTTATTACCCTTACAGTTCTTTCTTCTAAATTTATAACAAAATTATTATGGGATAACTCTTTTTGTGTCTGACTACCAGAATATATTCTGCATCTAGTGAGTCAGAATTAAAACTACATCAAAAGATGAATTTTCACCGTGACATTTTTATTAGGAGGAACAGAAGGGATTTACCTATTAGGAAAGGAATTATTGCTTTCCCAGATTACCTACTTAACAATGTTTTCCTATCTGCCTAAAAAACTTTTCAGAGTACTCTGCTCTCTCCAGTTCTGCCTTGTATATACCACAGATGCAAAAAACCAAATGAATTTTTTCACTCCTAGTCACATATACAGCAAGACCTTCGCATCTCCCGTATATTTTTGATATTATTTTACTAAAATAAGAAGTGAAATAGTCAAACCTGAGATACCATCTCCTCTACAGAATTTGTTGTACCACACTCAGTTGAATAACGCAAATACAGATGATGTTTCAGTAAGGCAGCTGTTGTTGATATTACGAACAAACCCATAGGTGCAGTAGACCAGGAAAGGGCATGGCACTTTACCTTGAATTCATTTTCCTTGTCCTTGGTCCCTTTGTGGAATGGTCTGTCATATCGGAATCGCCAGATGTGATTTACTTTGTAAAAGCTCTTGATATTATCAGGAATGCCATCTCTCTGCAAGACTTCCTGGTTTTCTGGAATTGGTGTCACAGCATAGATCTGCAAATCTATGATTTGTAAAGAGTTAAGGCTAACCCACTTTATTTGAATTAGCAAAGTACATTGACTCCCGAAGCATTACAGAAGAAAAATTCTTTAAAAAGTGTGTATCATTACACACTTTTTAATGGTTTGGGAAAGGAACCAGAGAGATTTTTTGATTGTTTGAGATTTCTTTGTACTCTTTCATTGAAAATTTCATCTTTATTTTTGAAATAGAGCTACTTACATGGAATAGTACATGAAGTAAAGGGATTTAATTAGATATATTCTTACACACACAGTATGTCTTGCCATGCTAACATAATGTTGTATTGTAAGAAGTTAAATTACTGTAACTTGAAGTGCTACACCATTATCACAGTGGTGATAGTTCTATAGGTATTTTTAGCTGAAGAAATAATGTCAATAACATGTCAAGGAATTTTTAAATAGAACCAAAATTGCACAAAGAACTTCCAAACACAATAGAGTGAACTGGGACAAAATGCAGGGGAATTCTCACCTACCATTTATTTCAGGGGAGGCACCATGTGATTGAAATTGGCTATAGGTGTACCTACATTTTTTAAAAGCATAGATGATGTAAGTGCAGTGTATGGCTTTGTGATTATGTGGATACACTGTGCTTCTGCCTGAAAGATGGTCTCATCTGGCTGATTAGCATGTTGCATAGCAATGGCATGTGGGAACTCATTCAACATTCGCTGCTGGAAGGCCTCCAGCCTTTCATAGTCATGTCCTCGGCAAACAAATTCCTTGTTCTGAGCAGAATAAGAAAACAAAAAGCAAGAGGAAGTTAAGTGAAAATAATTGGGATCCAAACACATGCTCTTAAATATAGATTTTCCAGGCAACTTTTGCATCATTTTAAGATGGAAGGAATAGGAGTAAAGGCAAGAATAAAAATAAGGAATATAGAAAGAACAGGTTACTTAGAAGAAGAAAATTTTATCATATAAGTTCTGTTTCATTCAAAAGTCTGGAAAAATGGAATAACTACACTTCAAAGTTTAATAAAAATCTGAAGGGAGAAATCAAAGTATGCAATTAACATGATATATCAGACTGTATAAAATATGTAACAGAAAACCCAACAAACAGTTAAGAAAATGAAATGGGTTGGAAGTCGATTCCATGAGGAACTAAGAAACTTTGCTCTGATGTTACACAATTCTGAAGAAAAACATTGCATAAGAAAATTGTAGAAGGATTCAATTTGCCTTATCCTCTAAATGTTTATCAATTATCAGCCTGGAAAATTAAAATGAGCCAGTTTTTACAACATGAAGTAAAAGAATGCTCCTGGCATTGAGTTCTGAGAGCCGAGACTTTCATGGGAATTGCTACAAAAAAAAACCCCCAAAAAAACCTGTAACAGTATTATTATTCAACTACAAATTAAAATGTGAAAGCTTTATGATGAAGTTTAGTCTTTATTCCTTCTACAGCAAACACAGCCAGACTTACAAACTGCTTTGCCATATAAAAATTAAATCAAATGTATTAAGTTTGTCCTTGTTGGTGTTGCAAGAATAAATCTGTGCTGTGTATGTTTAACTTGAAAAATGCATAAGAAGATGCATAAGCAGTGAAAGACCTAAATTTTAAAAGTACTGCATTATTGTGCAACTTCTTCCACTACTTTTACTCTATCAGTTCCTGTTTAGCAATCTAAACATTAAATTTTTTCTGATTAATATTTTCAAATTGGTTTATACAGAAGTTATATTCAGATGACTATTAGGCAATATCAAGAACTATCTTCCCATCAGACTCTTTTTGAGCATCACTTTTAAAGGTGAGAGTTTCATGCTATATTTACCAGTTAGAAATTGTCATTTTCCCCACCACTAGGGCAAAGACAAAGCAGGCTTTTTAGGCCTCCACCGTACAGAGGAGGTTCCTTCATCACTTATTTCAATTACCACAGGAAGAGAGGCTTGGATTATGATTGCAGCAGCTCCATGAATAAGATGGATTCTGTCCTCTTCCCGAGGTGACAGTCAATGCAGCTAAACTACTGCAGACTGTGGAAGAGGGGAACAGTGTAAACACCACTAACATTTTCAAGGGCACTTCAGAAACTTCAGAATTCCAGATTAATGATCAAGAGTAATAACTTCATTATTTGTCAGTTTTAGTATATTAATAATAAATGAAATTCTGCGTGTGGAATTTCTAAGTCATTAAAAAAAAAAGGAACCTGGGAATGTAATTGTTTAAGTGCTAAATTGCTGATGATACCACCACCAATGGATACTATTTCTGACATACAACTACTTCTGGTTCTCTTTCTCTGAGCACCCACCAGCAGAAACAGAACAGGATAAAGTGAACAAACTACTGTGAACCATTGGTCTGTGGAACAGTATAGGTGCATGGTTTCCAACATATACATGGATATTATGTTTATGTGGGACTCTAGAAGACTAGCATTTGTCTTTTCATTAGTCAGGACCTTTTCTTAACCATGATACGTGAGGGTAAAGAATTTCTCACAGGATAAGAACTTGTATATGGTATGAACAAATTTTAACACAGTGAAAGTGATTATGAATGACAGTATTACTCCATTCTGTTTATTTTTATTTCACTTACCCTCAAGAAGAATGGGAACTTTTTCCCATAGAAACCAACTCTGAAAAATTCTGGCTCCAAACGCTGTTGATCCATAATTTTATCATACAAAGATGCTTCCATCATCTGTTTGAGATTGAGAAGAAATGCAATTATTCTTTTTTGAAAGTGCATTTTTACCATAAGATATCACAAAAAGGTCTGGGATACCGGAATTGCAATATATCTCTGAGCAACAACTAGGACATCCAGAAGTTTCTGAAGGCATCAGATTAAGTAATTTTGCCTCTTAGGGATCTGAAGGTTTCCAGGATTAAAAAAAGAAATCCCTTAAAATGTGAAGTACCTATATTAAAGGGGTAAAATAGAAAGACAGTTTTAAATATATGACCCAGTAATCTGCTAATCATCCAAACACATGGCAGTAATGTGGTCAGTTAAATCAGCAAAGTCTGATTTCCATATTCGAGACAGTTTTGTCCAAATCATACCAGATTCCAGTGATTTAAGCATCAAACATGAGTTCCTTTAAAATGTCACAATAGCAATTAGCAAAATTTTTGATCAATACATCTGTTTTTTATTTCACTCAAAACACTGACACAAAGGGATCTTAATGCCAAAGTCCCCTTTTTCTGATGATATTTTCAGCAAAGTTTTTAATACTGTGGGAAAAAACCAAAGACAGCCTTAGCCCTATTTTAGGTAATGCAGACAGTTATTTAATATGCATATGATATCAACAGCTGCCTAATTATACTGCTATGAGAAATCCCCACACCTCCATTTTTGGATTAACATCGGTGGCACAGACACAATAAAAGGATATTTCAAACATATAACACATTCAGTACAATTAATTAAATATGCATAAACTAATCGTTTTATTCACATGATGATAGTCAATTTGCTTTTGCTTATAGGACTCTGCCATTGCCATATCTAAATATATATGGAATAAGCAGATAACGGGGAGTCCTGCCACACAGCTCTGTGTTGAGAATTCTGCATAATGTTGTTAAGCAGCTCTGGATTAAAGGGACTTCACTCAGTCCTAGCAGCAAGCATCCTACATGTACAGGAAATTTTAAAGGGAAGTTGCAATACAAAATTGAATCCATCAGAAGCAGATAAGAAAAGGAAAGACTGAATAATCTTTAAAATACACTATCTGAAAAAATGAGAAAACAATGTTTAGAGTTCTAAAGTGAAAGAAACAACAGGAAGACTGTACCAAGAAAGATTCAATTTTACTATATAATATTAAACAGACCATATTTTTAAGCAGTAAATTGAAAAAAATGTAAAGGTGTACATTGTTTGTGGTGAGCTCTTTGCTTGCAATCACAACTGCAAAGAGATGCTGCTGGTCCTAGTGAAGGACTGCACAGAGCACATTCCCTGGATAAACTGTAGGAAACTGATGGAAGTGAATTTGTAGTATTATTGTTATGCGTAAGTATGCACACAGAAAGGATGCTGTACAAATATTGGAAGAACATTAACTTTATAATAAAATAAAGCAACCTGGTCTAGTGGAATGAGTCTAGCAGGGGGGCTGGAACTAGATGATCTTTAAGCCTTCCAACCAAAACCATTCTATGAAGACAGGATTTTCTCATTTTTCTTTAAAATGCTCACACTCCTTTTCTATAATTCTTATTGTAGAAAAAACCCCTCAGTATGAAAAAAAGGATTTGCAAACCAAACATAAGGACCAATCGGTGGTAAATTCAATTTTCTAAGTTATATTTTATAACCTAAATTAAAAATCTTTTGGATTCCTAATTGATAAAAAGTATTCAAGTACATTACCCTCATCTTGCTGAGGTTTCTGTAGTCATAGTAGCTCTCATACTGTTCTGCAATTTTCCTGCATAAGATAATGCCATTTTCCCAACACTGCAAGCAAGTAAAAGATGTTCAGTAATTCAAAGCAACCGTTTGACAATTTGTGATTTATTAGTGGTCTGTTCTATCTATACTAAGTCACACTTCCTGTAACTGAAAATATTTGAACAAACTGTCCACTAAACATACTGATAGCTTCTGAGTAATACCAATGAATTCTCTGAAGAATTAAAAATATATTTAGAGACTTATTTAATAAATTATTCTTTATGGACTATGAACAAAATATAAGTCATTGCAAGAATGATGAAACTCTTCTGACACTACATGAAATAGATTCAACACAGTATGACTTTAACATTTTAAAATTGTATTCTTAATACATCTTCCTTAATTTTTGTAGGTTGGAAAATACTTCATTGCACCAGGTAAGTAAAATTCTATAATATAATTACAGAATTGTTTGAAAAACATGATAATCAGCATACACTTGATTACACTGATTAGGCTTACATGGATTTTACACTAGCTACACAGAATTGTAAGGCATTGCTTGTTTGTCAGCAGGACAAATCAGAACACTAAGTGTATATAAAATTTTAGACTACAGGATAATTACACTTGCTTAATTCAGAATAGGCATCATTAGCTTTATAAGGCTCATCTTCACCACCTTTAAAATGGGGAGAAATTATATCACCTTTTATAAAGTGCTTTGACAGTTACAAAGCCAATTGCTACACAAGTGAAAATTATTCTCATATATAAGTGGGGGACTTCTAGGATACAACCACAGGATTAGAAGAAACCTACTGCATCGCTAAGTCACTGCTTAATCAGGCAAAGACAAGCACTTCCCCTGAAATACAAGAAAAGACTGCAGCCCTGGAACTAATATCCTAAAATGAATAAACTACCCTTCCCGGAGCCACTCAGTAAAATAGGGCAATTTTACCTTTCCCCTATCAAAGTTTTGAATGATGGTCAGATGGAGACACTCCTTACGTTGCCACTCTGTTTGCATGGGGTAGTTGAGAAATTCCCTAAGTGGCCGATCAGACCACTCCAGCAGCTCATCATACAGCAGGAGTGTGTAGGCAGCCTCTGCAAGACAAATTACAGCATGGCACTGTAACAAATAAACAGACACCAAACAAATAAAACAGACAAAGTACACAGTGATGTGAATGCTTTACTTGAGATGCACCTTCTTAATGGGTAATTGATTAATTTTGAGTATTAGGCAGACGGTAGTGCTGGTTTTGGTTTGGAATAATAAATTCAGCTTAAAATTTTCATGCACTATTTTAAGTGGAGTCACTGGGACAGTTCTCCTGGAGTCTGACAATACAAAGGAGACAGAAATCAAGTAACCATTATCTGCTTAGCCTCAGTCTTCCCTGCTGCTAAGGAGAAAGTCTCAATGACAGTGCTGTCTGAACAAAGGAACAAGGACTGGAGGATGAGGAACATCAGTAGTGAAAGAAGGAAAAAGACAAGACTGTGGACACAGTCCAAAAGAGCTCAGGGCTGGGAGGAAAACAGGCAGGCAGGTGTGTGCTTAATAGAATCCACTCCTTCCATAGAGAAATAAATCCCTTATAGCTGAGCCTTACCAGCTGGCCATAACAAGCAATTTAGAAGTGCAATATTTTTCTCTTTTCAATTTTAAAAATTTTATTTAGTTTTTGGCTTGACAGGAATCAAACCTATTACTCTCTAGTCAGAGAGCTGTGTAGTAATCTTTACATCATGGTTGGTAGAAATTATCTGGGAATATAACAATTACTATTATTTTTACTTTGATTTCAGGAATTCCTCAGAAACAACACACTAAAATAATATTAAATTAATCTTTTTATTGGAAAGTCAGACTTTGGCAAATTACAAAACACCAGAATTACTACTGGCTATGACAATTCAATTTGGCTAACTGAGCATATGTATTATTGAATTCCAAGTTAGTATTCACAGTTTATGTTTCCACTCACAGGACCACTTTGCATGAGTGAGTCAGTACGAAGATGGGCCATGTTCTGGAGATGTACTGCATTGGAGAAAGAAGTTCCCAACTGGACTTATTTCATTGTAGGTTTTATAGGTTGTACATAAGGCAAAAAAATAACAATAAAGTACTAAAGTACTTTTTGTGCTAAGCTAAGTTTGCCCAAGACAACCATACCCTACTTCTGCCTCTACCATGTGAGTTCCCATAAGACAAGCAACTTAAGCCAAACTCTACAGTATTTTTTCTAGCAGTAGTGTTCCTCTACACATCCAGCTAGGAACCTGTGGATCAAAAAACATCACAGCAGCAGGTATTTGTGGGAGAGAGTGCTTTGAATCCCGGTGCTGTAAAATGCTAAGGATGGTGCAAACTGATGCTGCGCTGTGATACATCTGTGCAAGGGAGACGGGCTCGAGTTGCACAGACAGCCTTAATTCTGGCATCACACAGCTCTCAGGATGCTTGACTGGTAACCACCTTTGTCATAGTTTCAAGCTACATTTTTTTACTCAAGACATGAAGCACATCAATACACCAGATTTAAAAATCCATGAAGTTGATAATAGCAAATTCATTCAAAATCTTAAGGAAGCAAAAGATAGCAGAACATAAGTACATGTTCAGGATGGCTCACCCTGACCTTTCCTTTCCAAACTTGGCATCTAAGTCCTTCACTTTAACAAAATTTTGTCTGCCATAACAATGTTGCTTCTTTTAAATTATAATAAATTTATATATAAGGTTTCTAAAATAAGAAAGACCATACTGGATTAAAAGTCTGAAGGGTTCCTCTACCCAGCATCCTATGTCTGGCAGCGGCCAACATAACAAATAAAATACTGGTACCTCAGGGAGAGGTCTGTACCTACTGACTTGCACCAAAGCACTAAGGAGAGACAAACAGGGTTATGATATGAGAAATTCAATTTATACAGGAAATATTCAAAACACTAGACATTTCCAAGGTGGATAGGTAAAAAGACAGTCTCATTGCAGTTCTCAGGGGTCTTAGAGGACACAAGGAATCAGTGCCTTTATGTGATTCGGCCTCAAGAGAGGTATATTTATAGCTGTAACTGAGTGCTGTGTAAAGAAAGATTTGAAGAAACGATTTGTATAAAAAGGACTCTTTTTTAAACGAGCATTTTTAGAAACAGTCCAGTAAATCATACTATGGAAAAGAGAGAAAAATAATTTCATCCCTAGGATGAAACTATGCAGTTAGCAAAGTAATGCTGCAAGATATAGCAATGCTGCTGAAATATCAAACTTTTTTCCTAATCCCAGCTTCTCTAGATCAGCTGATTTACAAAAGTCTCTGTTGTCTCTGATAAGGCAAGGCAATTGACTACACAAGTGCATTTTCTAATTATGGGTGTGAGACAATTCTTCTTTAAGGCTCTCATAGCAATAATAGTAGTAATAATAATAATAATAATAATAATAATAATAATAATAATAATAATAATAATAATAATAATAAAGTGGTGAAATCTACCACAGCAAAGAATGCAAAAAATCACATGTTGATAATAAACATATAGGAAATACAATGAAGTCCTGGAAATAAATTTTGAGCAAAATACTGCTTAAAATCAGAATGGATGGCAAAACAATTTAAAAAATTAGGTTCGTATCACAGTTGGAGGTAAACTGGACACAGAGTAGTACCCAATGCATAAAGGGAACTCAACACTGCTCAAAGAGTTACTAAGATCTATTATGTAAATTAATAGCTTGGCACAAAAACCAGCTGTGGCAGAAAGACTTCTTGATAATCAAAACAGTCTTTTGACTCACTATTGCCAGGTCACATGAGGAAATTAAAATCTCTTCTTAACACATCCTGCTATCTAGTCTACACTTAAATCCATGAACTGCAAAGGCATTGTGGAAATTCCAAGTGAACAATCTTTCTTACAGATAGCAGAAAAGCATACAATAGTACTGCAAATGTGGTATGTGAAGATTTAGAAAGACATCATGAAATTGCAATAGTTGTCACAGGTTTTAGGGTCTCTACCTCATCACGAGTAAGTGATATGGGTCTTCCTTTCTTTTATTTTTTTTTATCCTAAAAATGAGGTTCTGAAACACAGTTGTGTAGAAACACTTCACCAAACAGATAGCCAGAGCATTACAGGAAAGGGTATAGGCTCACATGCCACTAAATGAACTCATAAAAACTTGCTCTAAACTTTACTCCTTTTGGGTGACAAATGACTGTATCACACATTTGTTGCTAGTGTGTATCAACAGAAGTCATTTACCTTCAACATGGCTCAGCAAATAGTAGAGCTGTGAGGCTGAAAAAAGCAGTATTTCAAGAGACATCAATTAGGCAAGGAAACTCAGCTGTTGCCTGGGTTGGTGTGAGGATACAGATTACAGGTTTGCAAAAGACTGCAAACCACAGACCTAAATATCTTTTTCTAGTTTATATTCAGTTACCTGTGAAGTTTTGTGCTTTCAGATGTAGGTCATAGAGCTTATGAATATAGCGAATATACATCTCTTCCTTGTTCAGTTCAGTCTTGTAAAAATTCTGAAATAAAATTGAATTTTGTAATAAAATGTAGTAGTAAATAAATTTATGATAATGGTTACAAATAAAAGACTTCAAACATAATACTCTAGACATGAATGCAGATTTGATTTCTGAACATATAACTGCTATTTGTTGTTTCATGGATAAAATATGGACTGCAATATCATAATTCTTAGTTCAAAACGTTCATTATCTATTTACAAGCCCTAAAGCGAAGTATGAAAAAGTTACAAGGAGAGGAGCACAACCCTATAGCACTGTTCACAAGTACTGCCACATTCACAATGGACATGCAGCTGAAGTCCTCCTGCTAGACATATTCAATGTTCAGGATAATCCGCTTTGGTTAATAAAAATTTATAGGCTAGAAGAGCCTAAGCACTGGTTCTCATTAGCGATTAACAATTTTTGTTCTATTATTTAAATCACTGTTTTGAACTCTAAGAAGTTTTTCTCCTAATGTACAGTATTCTCATTCTGTGGCCCTGTTTCCTGAATTATTATCAAGGAAAAAGGTGGGTGGAACACTATGAAAACATAAAAATAAAAGCTTTATAGAGAAAATATTTTTTAAACTGATTTGAGAAAATTTAGCATTCGTTGTCTCTCTGTTGTGCAAGAGTATTAAAAATGTCTTTGAAAATTATTAGGATATGAAATCTGCCTTAGCCCGTATGAGTCATTGAAAATCCCATTAAAAAGTAATATGGTGTTTTGGGATTTTTAAATATTTTAAATTTATTTTTGCACAAATCTTGGATGATTTGCTAATAATAGATTAAAAACTCCTTAGGGATTAAAATAATCCAGGTGCTTTACAGAATTCAGATCATGCCAGATATTTTGACAGCAAGCCAGATGCTTTATGGGTTCATAGTAAATATCATCCCTATTTAGAGCACTGTTTTCCTACTGAACAAATCCTTTGTTCTCTTATGTATAACTGCTACTTAGAAGTGATACCAAATTGTTTCACTGACGTCAAAAATGCAGAATTACAAGTCAGCTTATTTTGGTTTTTTTTTCTCTGGCTAAAAATACAGCTTTTGAAAAGATTCACCATGAAAATGGAAGCTTTCCAAGGTTAACAGAAGTCAACAAACTTGTCACTGGAAACTGGCCTAGAATCAAATTGCATCTTCCAAACAAAAATGCCATCTTTTTCATACTTATGGTTTAGCACTGTTGGTTTGTTTTAATGATGATAACATGACAACAGGAGGTCTTGAGCAGCATTTCTGTCTCTTCTACTGGGGAGAGAACAGTCAGCCTGCAGTATTCACAAGATATCTCGTATTATATGCTATAAGAACCAGCTTACATCAGTTATTGGGGAAGAAAAGAAACAAGAAACCATCTAAGTTTTGTTTTGTTTGGGAGAGGAGGAAAGGCATGGTTGTTTCTATGAACTCAGAGACTAATTAAACTTGGAAAGTACTTTGGTGAAGTTTATCCAGTAGAAAGAGACTTAAAACTGAATAAAGCAGACCTCTCAGAACCCAGCTATGAAATGCCAAGGAAGAGTAACTCCCTACTGTATCGATCTCAGCCTGAAAAAACCATCAGTGACCCTAAGCATAGTATTATTCTGTCAAATTCCACTTAAATTGCAACAAGAAGCAAAGTATCTCCTATTCAAATGTATACCTGTGTAATAGAAAATGATCAACTGAAATCAAAAAGGGAAAGAAAAAGTATTATACAAACCAAAAGGCTAACAGTGCAGCCAATCTTTTTGCCATCCACTTCTCCCATTTTCATGCAGTCCCTAAAGCAGAGAGTAAAGAAAGTCAAAAGGAATGATGTCTATCCTCTTACAGTGAGGCACACCTCAGAAAACAGACATATTTGACTTGGCAAGCTGACTGAAATGATAGCATTTGGGTGAACAGCTGACCCAAGTGGCTAAGGGACTTCATGCCTCCTTCTGGAGTACATTGAATACCTCAGTCGTCAAGAAAGTCAGTGTTTTCTTTCTGGCTCTGTCATTACTATGTGAACTATTTTACCACCAAGGGAAAAATAGCCAGTTATAACCATGCTGAAATAAAAGAATAACAGGCAGACATCACCATGTAGTCACTAAAAGAAATTTAACATAACTGTAAAACATTCTTGCATACATGAGCTAAACAATTGCCCCAAATAATCTCATTAACTAACAGCACACCATTGTTTTGAAAGATTGGGAGTCCTAGAGATTGCCATCCAACCGATCCCTGAGGAAAATAGCAGTGCCATGCTTCTAGAAATTAAGAGTTCAGTCTCTTTGATAATGAAATAGCTTTCCTTTCAAACCATCAGTGACGATAGCAAGTGGAGTACTAGGTCTCACCGTGTGTCCCAATGGAATCAGGGAGAAAACCTTACACTTGAGCTCTAGAAAGTGCTACAGTTGGTGGCAGTAAGGAGGACTAAGCTGAAATCTGAAGCCTCTACCCAGGCTCCCAACTGACTGGGAAAATCGCTTTTAGTCTTGCACTCCTGAAAGAGAGTACATGCCTCTCATTTCTCTCTCCTTTGATTGTGTGGTACAGTCAGATGCGAGGTGTTCACCCAGAGATCGTGTCTTTGTATACATACTTACTGTGCCAGCTGACACTACAACTAAGCATGATTGACACAGTGATAAGAATTTTACATATTGTGTAAAACAACTGTCAGGTGATTAGTACTGAGCTCTGTGTCTTCAGACAGACTTGAGTCACTAACCTACTACATTTCCTGTCAGGAAACTCATACACACTACTGGATTTTTACACCATGGGGAGACTACTTGGTTGTTTTTATCCTGCCAGTCGCATCTTCCTGTTGACTAAGCAGCTGCTCTCAGAGGTCCTGAGTACTTACAGCTGGCGCATCCATGTATCCATCTGCAGTCACCATTTGAGCAAGATAACCGTATTTGTTTCCTAATATTTCAAAGATGACAGCCCTACTTCTAAATCGTGATAATCACTCCCTCACCTGTAGTCCAGGAGCCTCTCCATGAGGCGAGTCACAGTGGCAATTAATGAAACGCCACTTTCCCTCCATGTTTCCCGCTCAATTTTCTTCAACAGACTGAAAAAAAAGAAGCCAGAAAAATTTCACTGTTTATTTTTAACTGTTACTATGACAACCTCTCTGCTTTTACCAGTACCTTAATACCTTAGCAACATCTTTGATACTTAGATTTTCTTTTACAAACACCCTCCCAAGAAGCACAATTTGCAAACAATGTCTTACCTAGGATAAGGACCAAAAAGTGGAATTCTAGTCCAGGAAGCATTGACAAAACAAACGATTTTTATATTAGCTGCATCAGATTAAAATATATCAAATACCTAATTTTCAGAATATATTAATATCCCAGAGACTTAACACAACTCTTCCATAAAATTTATATATTCACTTCATGCTGGTATGCCAGAAAACACAGAATTTAAAGGTGTTCCTAGAAAAGAATATTCATCAGCTCAATATACCTTCTCAATTTTTTAAACAAATTTTTCCTTCTCTCCTCTCTTCTCTAATACTTCAGTATGCATGAAATTTAAGAATAGGGAAGGGATTTTAATAAGATGATTCCATCTCCTCACTTAGTATTTCTTTCTGAGAACAAACTATCCATGCACATGTACAATTCCATTAGCTTTAAGTGTTATAAGATTATTTTATTAAAAACTGTTGTGCTGAGTTCTTACACCAATGTAAATGCAGATTACACATCGAAGTGGAAAGATTTCAAAATGGGAATGTAAGTAGAGCTGTCAGTAAAACTATACTTAATATAATTTTCTTTATTATTATTCTTAGTATAATTGTGCTACAGGCCCCTGATTTTCAGTGCTTAAGTTTATCAATTTATTTATTAATCATTTAGGCATGAATTTCCCATATTTTCTCTATAAGAATGAGCAAGGAAATATCTATAAACAGAGCTGTGTTACTTAGTGCAAGAGCTTATGTGGATGACACACCCAAGGAGGTATTTCAGCAGTTTCCCTGAAAATGCACTCAGTTATGGTTTATTTAGAAGTGTCTCAAAATTGCCACATCTTGGAGCTTTAGAGAGTTGTTAATAGCATCTCTGAACCTTCTGTCTGTAGTGGGCAAGCTGTCAGCTCCACTGACCTTCATCTACCCTGAGCATGCTCAGTCCCTGAAAACTCCTACGTCCAAATTTCAAACATGCAACAGCGCTCAGGAACTCCTACATGCCAACTGCAGCAGCTATACACTCCAGCTCTGCTCCTTACAGACTCAGGGATGTCACAGATGCAATTCTCCAAACAAATTTGACTTAAATGAAGCTGTGCTCTGCTGGAAGTGTGGAGGAAATACTGATCTTCATCCTGCACCCTTATATGGATGTTAAACTCATTTATTCTGTTCAGGAGGCAATCAGATGTCTTTCCCTCACAATCAGAGACTGGCTATCTGTCACTGCTAGCAGGCAGACAACAAGGCTATCCTTAACCAGAAAACACTGAAGCACTAAGCTGGCATCTCTGTTTTCCATACAGAATACACAGGCTACCTTAATTCACTTTTGAACCCCTTATGTTCCTTTCTAATACAAGTTTTTGTGTCTTATAAGAAATAAGAGTAGAGCCATTATTAAACCTTGATTACTGCAGTGATTTTTTTTCTTTCTACTTCCGTTTAACCCTATGTTAAAACAGGAACATTTCAACCTAGATTCAACAAAATAATTACCTATAGTTCCTCTCCAAAAACAATAGAAGTATGACTTCTCTTTCAAAACAGATGGTTCTTAGCTGCATTTGACTTATGTATTTTCTTTAAAATTGCATTGGCATGTTCATTAAAAACATACAGTTTCTAATAATGGGTTGAGTAGATACATTCAAAGTACTTATTCAAACTGACATCAATGTTGTTGGTTGAAAAAAATTCTGTCTTGCCTTCTGATGCATGTCTCCCTCTCCCCACCACACATTTCCACCACGATGCAGAGAACAAACACTGAAAATGAGAAAGCTACTCAAATGTATCCTGGCTAAATCTAGGTAGAATTGAATCCCTGTTCTTACAAATCACAAAGCATAGCCAAGATGCTTGGCTATCTTGTACAGAGCACTAATGGGGTTAAACAACATAAGGAAACAATAAAAATGTTTCCGTCTATCCATGCTACTGTAACACCTGGGCTCACCTGAACAATTATGGTTTGCTTTGTTTTGTCTGGTGGTGGGTTAATTATTTTTCATCTTGGGAACCCGAAGAGTAAGAGAATGGTGACCCAGAAGATCAGAGTTCTCCAGGGACGAGCACCAAGCTTAGAACAATGTTCAGGCTAGCTCAGTCATTTAGTAAATGGATTTTGGATGCCTAAACCTCAGAGTTATTCAGACTTTTAGCTCACAGGCAGCTAATCCTAGAGGTGCCTTAAAACATCTGGATGCCTGTTTTGGAGTACAAAGACCTTACTATAGACCGAGGTTCCCTGATCAAGTCATAAAGGCTCTCAAAAGACTCACTCCAGACAGTCTAATGAACTGGACAGTGCTGAATTCAGTCATGCATTTGAGGAAGAAATTGAAATGGCTGAAGACAGCACTGGAAAGGTAGCAGTCATCACTTTTATATAATAGCTTCATGGCTAGAGAAATCACCCAGAAACTGGCAAAACTCAGTAATAAATGCCTGCCCAGCTGAATGTCAGCTACAATCTCTTCAAAGAGAAGCCTCATTGCCAGGCCTCCAGCAGAACTCATTAGTCCAGGTTTTGTGCTTCAGTAATGTGGCCGTCTAACTTCCAAATCTGAAATGGCTTCTCTTAGGCCAAAAGGAAACAGAGCTACAGAAGTAATAAACTAGCAGCGTCCATTAGATTCAGAAGGAAGAGCTACTTGAGTATATACCTTGGCTTCTGAGTATTTTATTTTAATCAGCAACTGTTTAATAAAGTAAAATCATTCTTTTCCCTGTGCTAATTAACTAAGAAATTCCATAGCAGTATTACAGTGTAAATGTAGATCAGAACAGCTTTCATACCATAATTACAATAGATACCAGTTGCAACATCTAGTTTCTTATGATAACAAAATGTTCACTACTTCATGCTTTAGAGCTCCTTCAAATGACATAAGGAGCTAATCGGTGAATGGTCACATTCAAGTCCCTAGAAAGACAGTGATTCAAAATAAACAGCAGTCACCTTCCCCCTATTTTCTATCTTTTTATTTTATATAGATAATTCCATTGTTGGCAGTAAATTCTAAGCACATAGTATTTTAGCTATCTCCAGAGATGCTTATAATTTATCCTTGAAAATAGATGTTCAGAGGAAAGATGCAGTGATTGTATCTGGGAAAAAAAAAGCAGTTAACGTGGGAGTTAAGAGATTTAAATTCATTTTCCAATTCAGACAAAATAAACAGAAAGCATGACAAAACCTGAAAGTGTCACACCCGCTGCAGTTCCCAGTGTATTCAAAGTAGGTGTGTGCACCCCCTTGGTGCAGCAATACCTACCAAAAGTAACCATGCATAATCTTCAGAAAGTTCAGGCAATATTGTAGCATTTTCTTTCATTAAAGACTTAAAAACCACTGCTTGCTGCAAAACTGTATTACTATTTCAGTTTTTGGGTACCTGCTACATCTCTGCCACTTCACCCTACGCAAGGCTGCTTTCTCACACTGTGTAAAGACACCCTTATATTGCTGTGTAAAGACGCTCTAATATTGCTTAGTTTAAATTATCCATGGAAGAAATAAAGAAACCCCAAACTCTCAGGCTAACTGACCCTATCTCTTGCAGTCAACTCCCTAAATTGTCCATCTCATTTTCATCATTTTTCTTCACATACCCTAGAACAATATGTCACCCTCCATTTTAGAATTAGTATCTTCTACAGGCTCTCCTCTTGAGGAGTGGTAATGCATATAGTCAAACCAAAGTAAAAAACTAATCATAAATACTTTTTTGTTAGCTGGGAGTAAACTTGAGCAGTTACTCTGAAATTTCCTGAAGAGTTTAGTTCTAACTTCAGTTATACCATGACAGAAACCACAAGTATGCTGACACTGTGAGACATTTTGCAATTTAAATTACCACGACTGTGTCTTTGGCATTTAGATTTATAAAAGGCTCTCAGCATTTTTCATTGTGCCATGTTTAACATTCCCCAGTTGAAATCTAATCCAAAACCATAAAAAAATAGGAACTGTGTTTGATACCAATATGCTTTCTAATAGAATTTTAAGTTATTTCAGTGATATACACACTGAAGTAGTTTGCATAGGCTTAATTTTATAATTAGAGCTTTTCCTTTAACGACTTAATTTTATAGTCAGAATACTGTATTACTAAAATATTGACAATATCTTACCTTTTATTATCTTTACTCAGATTATGAAAATGTCAGAATAATTACAGGAAAGTTCTGCTTTAGCCTACTGAACTGCTGTTTGCTATTATTCATTCAATTCCATACTATTCTGCCTAATCTCTCTACCCACTTTTGCTTCTGTACATGATAAATATTTAGGAACTCTATTTTTTTTAACTCGGTACAATTACAGATTATTACATATTTGCTATTTTCAGACACCAAAACCTGAATCTTGTTCTTTAACCAAAGACAAAAGAGCCAAAACTAATACTTAAAGAAGAAGGAATGATTAAGAAACTATGTAAACAGGAAAAAAAATCATGTATTTAGTAGTACTGAAGAAAACACAGCAGCTTGTAATCCTGAAGAGGAACAATACATTTCCTACTAAAATAAACACATCAGAAATAAGTGAAATCTTTCACTTTGGTGGAATTGAGCTCTGAGGAACAAGAGAGACAGAGTCCAGGTAGTTATTTTGTACCTGTACTCTGTGACAATCATTTATTTCAGTCAGGGGAATAATTTATGGGCAACTTTAGGGACTTCAGCATTATCACTGGCTTTTCCTACTAGATTTAAGTGACATGTCATTTGTTAAAAAACACTAAAAGCTTAGCCAGTAATTTATAAAAGAAAATTAGAAGAAATAATCTTATCAGAATAAATGCAATTGTTTACATCAAACAAGAAATCAACAAGTGACATAACTCAGAGGAGTACAAGTTTGTAGCAATAGAAAATCACTTATTAAACACTTTCTGTTGAATTGTCTTGTTTTCAAAATACTCGATCTGAGCTCTACCTGCACCTTATGCAATTAGGAAGCATTTCTTGCTTTTCTGATTTTAAAATTAGTAGGTAGAGAAAGAGAATGTTCTGTGATATAACAGATTTAGCCTTTCCCAATTATAGCTGTATGCAGGAAGTACTGCCAGACTTTACAGATGCTATACAACACCATGAAACGCTTTATTCTTCAGATTTTAAGGAAACAAAAAAAGAAAAGAAAAAATGAGCATCACAACTGGTTTAAGCATTAATTCTCTACAACGACATTATCATCTGATACAACCAACTGAACTCAAGGAATTATAAGATAAACATATTACTCACATACTGTTGAAGAGTTCTCGGTATGTTTCATCACCTTTACCTTCTGACATTAGGCTGTCCAGTTTGTCAATTAGCTTTGCTTCCACCTGCAACATATAAGTGTGGTATAAACAGCTTCTTTTTCCTTTAATGAGATTAGAGAAAATGGAGGGAAGGTCTGGTTTTATGTAAGAGACTTTGCTAAATGCATATTTTAGAATTATTGGTCAATCATGTGATAAGTCACTTCATCTCTTTGAAGCTGTTATCATTCCCGAGGTTTGTGGGGCTTTCTTCTTCTTTTTTTTTTTTGGGGGGTTTTCTTTTTTTTTTTTTTTTGAGGGAGGGAGCTAATTTAAATTGAGCAATGTGACTTTAAAACTACAGGCTGAGTAGCATTTGCTGCTGCTAAGGCAGCTATCTATTTATGGAGTCAGAGGAAAAGCACACAGCCCAAATAAATTGCCTGAATTCTCACGGCAAGGCTGTAAGCACAAGCTATTTTCTTAGACTTTAGTAAAAACATAATCTTTTCCGACCTGTACCCCATTCTTTATAATTTAATATTCATAAATGCCTGCACTGTTCAGAATACCTGGGAGCTCAGACTCTCCCAACCCTCTCACCTGCCACTGTATTTCATTAGAAATCAAATTTTCTGGACTTAGATACTAGCTATCAAAGAAACATAGTGGTTAAGAAAATCTGGTGGTTAATGACTCTTCCAATGCATGTTTTTAAGTGTATTGATTATAAAAAAATATAAAGCTGATGCTACACTGTGTATTTATATTTCAAACCTCCTTTTTAACAGTAATACATTAACAATCACAAATCTAGGGGAGAAACCAAGCTGTTGTCTTATTTTATTACAGAATAATTCTATTACAACTTACACTTAAAGCCAAGCAGAAAACACAGAGAAGCAGAACAAGTGGATTTTTTTCTTTCTCACTCCTTGTTAACATTTCTGTGGTAATTTTTAACAATAAGCTTATATATTGATAGTGCAACTCCTCTGTTCTTAATTGTTTTGTGTTTTGGATGGAGCTCCCACCCTAAGCATTATGATTGCCTGGGAGTAATTAAAATGCTTCTACTTTCCTTCATTTTGAAGCATCAGGAAGGAGGGCACTGAGAATGGTTTGAGGCAGTCTGAAAGAACTGAGTGGG
The DNA here is from genome assembly GCA_013398015.1 of Oreocharis arfaki. NCBI lineage: Eukaryota > Metazoa > Chordata > Aves > Passeriformes > Paramythiidae > Oreocharis > Oreocharis arfaki. The sequence continues at coordinate 569,519 of VZRR01005147.1, read as the reverse complement.
AGCTGCGGGAGCAGATGGCACTCTTGGTGGTTCCTTCCTAGCCCATTAAGAAAGTGTTTGAGCAACAAGAATACTTGAGTCTTTACTGAAGAAGAACATCTGATCTTTTTCCATAGTAACCAGAAGGGAAGCTGGTTGAATCCTATCTAACCAGCGGTCTGAACTACTGTAAAGCAGAGGTGAAAAACCACCACAACAACCATGTCGAAAACAGCTCAAGTTTTGTTCTTCACTTCAGCAGGCCACAGATTTTATCCCTCATCTTACATAACTAACATGATAGTATTAGCTGGAGAATCTCACTAGCCCTACAAAGAGTAAAAAGGGAAAACCCTTGTAATCCCTCTCCAGCAGTAGAGTTGTGGATACCTTCTCCACCCTGAACCACCAATGGAACTCCAGGTTCAAGTCCACTAGGACTCTATGAAATGGTTGATATTCAGTCCTGTTTTATAAACAGCTTCACACAAAGTACCTGTTTAAAGTTGCCACTTCGCCTTTGCTCCCAATCCATCATGTCATGGAAAATAGGAATCATTACATTCCTCAGGTCTGGCTGAGGGATCAAGGTCACTTCCAGGAAGGGGCCAATCAGTGCTGGAATAAAGTGAAGCTTGTGTTCTCCTAAAATGAAAATGAACATAAACTTGAATGTGAATTGGGTGTCCTGTGAGTCATCAAGCAATTCAAGTGCTATCTGAAGAATGAAAAAGTAGCATTCTAAACGTCTATAGACTTCTTTTTCAATCACATGTCCATCACAGCGTAGGCTATTTCTTAAACCCAAAAAGTGAAAGCTATAGACAATACAAGAATATAAGGCAAACATAATTTATCAGATTTTATTATGCAATACTGAGTTCAGAAGTGACAGTGGGTTAGCTGTATGCAAAGTTAATCCTCCAGCAAAAGACCAAAGACAGAGAAAGCACTCTCTAGGCATTTCATTTATATTTCACAGGAATAATTTGGTTTCTAAGCTCTACATCCTTGTGTTTACAAAATGGTTAACTGTCTGATATTCTGTGCTCATCAGAAAGAGGTAAGTACTTTGCTTTTTACCTATCTTTAGTTTTGCAAGTATAGAAATGGAAATATGTGTTTCAGTTGCAGGAAAAGGAAGATATGACTCAGCTGTTCTCAAAACAACTTGCTTGAAAATCAGTGCTAAAACATCTTCTATTATCTCACCACATTCCACTTAACAGAAAATTAAGTTCTTGCCAGAAAAGCTAGAAATGGCATACAGTAAACACTGACCATTCAGTTTCAGTTCTCCACAAGTAAGACTTCTGACATCCTCAAAATTAAGGGATTATGAATCAGGATGCTTTGATTTTCCAAGCTAAGAATTAATTTACATCCAGCCTACCTCTGGATATTCCAGTGGGCATTCACCCCTACTTGCTGCTCTGTTCAGTGTCTGAGTTTGTGCAAAGGAAAACAAGAACTCCCTTTTCTCGAAACATCCTAGAATCCTTATCTGTATGAAAGCAAGGTGATTGTACAAGGATCAAGGCATACGATGACTCTTACTGCTACAAGAATTGTAAAATGCTGACTAGCATAACACCAATTAAAATAAATATCCTGACTATAGTATTTAATTGGACACATTACCAGATGAGCTCCATATTGTGTCCCACAAAACTCTCCCCTGCTGAAAGGCATCATTTGCCTGCATCCCAAGTTTCCATTCAGCAGAAAACAACATGTGTGGGGGTTTTCTTTTCACTAAAGTGTGCGTGCAGGAAGGAGATGGGACCTGGGAGTGGATCCTTGATATACCAGGTTTGAAATACCCATAATGTACCCACGTAATTTAGAGGGATGTCTTAGTGAGTGAGCAATACTAAATATTGTAAATAAGTAAAATATGCTACTTATCAGACGTTAATGAGATATTAATAAGAAAATATTTCTTCTTTTGAACATGTCTCTCTCTAGTACAGGCTGATCTGAAAGACCAGTTTTTCGCAACTACATATCTTGCCGGGAAAAAGATTGATAGAACCGAAATGACAGTATCTCAGAAATCACATCATCAGAAATCTCATCATCTGATGATGGTTCCTATACCTTGAACAAGCCCTCTGATGAATTGAATATTAAATAACTGAATACAAAGATGAAAAACATAGTGTCCAAATCTTCTACTCACATTTTTTTCCCCACACAACATTTAACTGCATTTCTCTGACACCCATACTTTCAAACAGTTTGCACAGTTATTGCTTAAAAATATGTGTTCCTAAGTTAATATTCAAGCATGTAGTTTTTCCGTGTTGACCAGTGTGTCGTTTATCCATTAGTCACTGACTTGTTTATGCCTTTATATTCTAGTGCAACTAAGACTTCAGAGAAGACTAGATGCAAATCCAGCATCTCAGGAGAGCTTCAGAATTAATACGTCTTGTCCTTAAACTATTTGACAAGAGGACTAAAAATAAGAACATAAGTATATTTCAGTGCATAATAATTCTGCTCAAAAAGAGTAGTACTTTCTTAATTTTCTCTGATGGTATTCTCTCAGTTCCCTGTGAAGAAATAGGGATAGGTCAGATACAGTATCAAGGCTTAGAAAGCTGAGTTTAGCTACAAAGAAGGAACTACAAACGACAAGCTTTTTCCTGAACTTGAATCAAGACTTCATGTCTTGAACGTCATTATCAACAACTCCTCTATCACTGGGAAGTATATGTAATAGGTGAAGACCTAATAATTTGCTTTCATTTCATGAGTTATTGATGATGTGTTTAATCACTTACCTAAATTTTGCCACATACTGAAGATTTCACATCCCATTGTTACCCGCATGTCACCATATCTGCAGTGTATTAAAAAATAAAGCAGGAAAGTGAAAGATAATTTAAGAAAATCAAGTCCATATGCGATCCTGTGACATTATTATATGAAATGTCTCGTTTGTAGTCCACAAAAAACAATTTTGAAAGTGCTGGTTTCTCCCAAGGTTTTGCTGTTTTGATTTTACCCAGCTAAAACTGGATTCCTAAACCCAGGTTTATTTGAAATATTGTTAGAATGCTACAAATCAATAACACAGCTATGAAGCAAAACCTATTTTTTGTCATAATATGCTCCAGTTCTCTCTCTGAGAACACATAGTTTTGCTCTAATTTAAAGAAATGCAATTAATTCATACATACAACAGTGCAGTGCCTGGCAGAAACACCTGAAAAAGTGTGAGTTGACTTATGCGTTAACTGGCAATGAGTGGCTGTTTTGCTCCCAGTGTCTGGACCAGTTCAGGTACTCATATGAATGCTATTGGCTCTGAAGACCTGTACAAAGGGCCAGAACCAACTCCTGTTCTAGTCAGTGGACATACTGATACATTTTTCCTTTGGTGGGCCCCCTTGCAACCTCCAATGTCTTGCATTTTGAGAAATTCTATATCCATTACTGTTTTCTACAAGTCGATAGCAATACTTACTTTTCTAAAACCTTTTTCTTCTTGGAAGGTGTGAACATCTCCAGTTGCAGACATAACTGGTTTATAAAAATTACAGCAAGAAAAAAGTAGGAATCCCATATCTACAATAAGCATATGACATGTGGTTATTTCCTTTTCTCAGTACCACAATTTATGGCCACTCAAGATGCAAAATTTCAAAGCACAGCCCTTGTTTCAGTCTCAACTAATAAATTACTCAAACTACTTTTGACTAAATTTCTTTGACTCCAAATATACTTTTCACCAACACCAAAATGTTCAGCAGAAATACATCTATTTACATATCCTACATCTCTAAATGTAAAAGTTTCAAAGTTACAGATGGAGTTTTTTCATTCCTCCAAATCAGAAAGCCTTACTTTTAGAAACTTTCTTTTGGGTATGTTTAAATAGAAAACTACAAAAATTATGCCTTTAAGTCCAAAACCCCAAAAATTCTGACACCTCAAAAGCTATCACATAACAGGACTGACATTCTCTGTCCATCACACTTTATAATACCATTTGCAAGTCTCACTTGCCGCAGCCTTCACTGGACAACACCGAAGCCAGGTTTTGTTAACACATTGCAAATATACAGATGTTTTGTACTCATGCTTTAAGAATTAGATGCTGAATATTCTACTTATAAGACTTAGAGATAAAATTAAAGATAAAATGAAATTCTAATGATTATAACAACTCAGTTATAGATGCTCCATGACAAGAAGTGTAGACGGAGCCCTATTCCGGACCCTGCACTTCAGCAGGACAGCAATAACATTGCTACTCAAGTTTAAGGAACACAGAGGCCTTGCTCTACAGGCAATTCTTTTATCATTTTCAGCGTCTGAAATTACAGCAATTAATAAAGAATAGGCTTCCTCATTTTCAGTTAAGTAGATAAATCTGCATTCCTGCCAATCTATCTAACAGGAGTCTGGATTTTCAGAGAAGCATCCACAACCCTGACGGAAGTCAACAGGAGCTCACTGTCTTCTCTAGGAAGGAAATTCTGCACTTTTCATGATGCAGCAGTTGAACTAACATCTCTTGGTTGGGCAAAATATTCATTCAGGTTTGTTTCCATGGAAATCTGTCTTTTCAGACACATTCCTAGATATTCTCATCTGAATCCTAAGAGCATAATCTGTAATTCACAGTTTATCATAAATGCAATATCTCACTACATGAGGTACTCACTAACATCTTTAACTACATTCACCATGAAGTGTCACAATTTTCTAATTTTAATTATGCAGCATGTTAATTGGTCTTGAGAGAAATTGCAAAAACATAAATCTGCATTTTATATAAATTTGCATTGATTATAAAAAAGATTTTTTTTCCTTCTGTAATAACTAAAAAATAACACCTAAATAATTTCATTAGTTTTTATGATCCAAAAAATTGCTATGCAAAAATCCTAAATAAGTAGTCTAACAAACAGGCTCAAATAACAAAATGAAAGATAAGATGAAATTACAAAAAACCTCACGGCACTCATTTTAAGATAGTCCTGTATTTAAGAAAAAACATCTCTGAGTGCTTGAAATTACTGATTTAGTACATGTTCTAGCTATTTAGATCCTGGAACTAAGTTTAATAACCACCAAGCCACAGGATGATGTAGCAGCTATTGCATTTATCATTTACTCTACCTTGTAATCAAAGTTTTCATTTAAGAAGTTTTTACGAAGGGCATCCGAAAGGTACAAGACTGTAGTAATGATCACACTGGGAAGAAAAGAATGAAAAAGACAGGCGTTTTCATTAAGTGGAAATTCATATTTAATAATCAAAGCCAGACAATTTTCCAGTGAAGAAACAGACATAGCATATCTGGTGGCATTAAATACTACATTTTCAACAAATCATATAAATACCTGACTTAACAGCACCTATTGACAGAAAACACGCACATTAAGATAAATAAGGTGTGCTGTGAGAATGTGCACTGAAAACAGACATTCTATATAGAAGAATAAAATTTATCAAGATCAATCATAAACTTTGTTCTGCAAATAATTATGACATCAGATTTATTACACATCTTGTCTTAATAGCATTAATACACACAGTTGTACAATTTGTTTTCAGCTTTCTTGGTACTGAAAGTGTGTGCATATAGATCGTACATGTAAGATATCTAGTAAATACCAATATTCAACACTGACACCCCTATGGACAAAAAAGTCTTTTTAATGACAACAGATAAATGCCAAACTGCATGAGCTCTGAGAGAAGCATCTGCTTCTAAAGATCTCTATGCTGTATGTTGTAAATAGTCATACATTACCCTACATCTACACCTGCCTGAATTATAATAATCCATCTTAAATAAATATATATGACCAAGACCCTTTTACAGTGGTTGTCACCAAAGGTCAATGATGGCTTTGTTTATTGTAGCAACCAACTTTGGTAATCTACAGAAATAGAACATTCTTTGAGATTATTTAAATACACCTAAATCAGTGATTCAAACCTTACCCTAACGTCTGCAGCACTCTTGTCTGCCAACATATTTAGTCAAACTAAAAATACATTTAAAGCATTAAATTCTTTTTGAAAATAGTCAGAAATGAATACTTACAGAGAGAAAAAAAGGTAAACAGAGAATGATCTTTTTGCTGTCATGTATTTACATGACTGCATGTAAACAATCAACTGTTTAAAGATCTTCTGAGAAAAAGGTTATATCTCCAAATTTCATTTAATTACCATCTGTCTATTATTAATACATTCAGTTCTTCTCTGAACATAGCTCTTGACCTGCATGCTGTTACATTGCTAAAATTTGTTTCCCTTTCTATACTTTGGAGTTCATTCTTTTTACTATTTTTTGCAATGCATTCAAGACAAAAAAAAAAGTTGAGTATAACAACAGCAACAAATATATTTCAAGGTTATAATATTTTTCATTTCTACAGCACTGGAGAATTAAATGTTAGCCAACCCACCTAAGAGATAAACTATATTTTTCTTCTGGCACTTTTGACAGTTTTCACATTTATAAATAAAAAATGGCAATGTATAATTTAACATAATAGCAGTTCAAATGTTTGCTTCTATCCTTCTACTTTTAAAATTACTGTTCCTGCCAAACTTTACCTTCTTGTTTGATGTGCCTGAACACCTGTAACAGCTAGTTCTGAGACTGTTTTTGGAACAGTGCTTGAGTATCAAGTTTCATTTATTCCTATTCCATTGCTCAAGTGTCATTTTCATACATATTATTTTCCCAACAATTACACTGTAACTTTTCTATCCAAGTAGTGTTCCATGCTTAGCATTCATCTGGAAGTTAATCCCACTTTTTCACCAATGGAGTTCCAGCCTGCGTACAGCACTCACTGTGGCAGCATGGAACACAAAGTGAAACGTTAGCAAAATGCAGCATAAGCAAAGTTAATAACTGAGGCATGGATAAGAACAGAGCCCTGTCATTCTTGCTGTTGTGCATGATTTAATTTAAAGCCCATATGCTTCACAAAATGGAAATAGTTTGTATATTTCAGGAAGACATTCTGATAGAATAAGTCAGTTCATCAGAATTATTGCTATGTAAAATTTTCACCTAAGTCCAAAGTAATAAATCTGTGGAAAAATGTACTCAAGAGAAAATTCCACAGTATTCTCTCAGTAACCATACTGCCAAGTTTACATTACACAGTTCTATTTATGTCTGAGACAATTCCTTTCTTGCTACATTCCTTCCATGGCAGGTGAAACTGAAGAGAAAGATCTGCTTCAATTCCTATGAGGAGGTGAATAAAGTAGACATCTTAAACACAACTTTTAGAATATTTTTTGAAGATTATTCCTGACATAACAGGACAATTGCAATGCAAGTATTTCTTCCTGTAGGGAACTTAGCTCAGGTTTCATTTATTTGGTAAGCCAAAGATATGATATGGATTAGTTGATAAAATGTGAGTCTCTAACATGAGAGGCCGTGTTGTAGGTAAAAATACCTCAAAACACCAGATGCAACACACAAGGTTGAAGACATTGGTTTTGACCCACAATCTGTTATTCTGAATCTAAAATCAGGTAGAACAGAAAACAAGCTAAGGTTGGGGATGCTTATATATAGAAAAAGCAAAAATGCACAAAATAGAGGCAGCAGCCAGAAGACAGCTGCCTGATCTGGTACAGTATTCACATTCCAAGTTGATTCCCAGCCAGTGATTTCCAAACAACAACAACAACAACATTCATCTGAAATCCATCTGAGTATCAAACAAAACTATTGAGTTTGTGACAAGACTTGCTTTTCTTCCTCTTACCACCTGCCACATATTTGTTCAGAATGCCTGTTTTATAGGAGAAAAACCTCTGGTTTTAGCTACTAATTTATGCTGCACTCATACACAGGATGCTAACCCAACGTCTGGTAAGGCCATTGTTGATGGAGTGGCTTTTCCATCAAATTTTCAGAGCAAAACTTTCTGCAATAAGCTGTTTGAAAAATCTAGAAGTTCCAACAACTATTTACTGCCTGGGCTATGCTCTGGCAACTTGGCTTTTGCCTGGGCAGCCAGTGGTAGAAAATGAAAGCTTTTCCTTTCCATTTCTATAGGACAAATATATAACATTAGCTTCTCATTCCATCCTTTGCTATTTCAGAGTGAAATATTCCCAAACCCAGAGATATTTGAACAGAAAAAAAAATTTCTTTCATATTACATAAATAAATGAAATAAACCTTGAATCACATATGTGTGTGTATCTACTGTTATATGTTTAGGAGCTTATTTATACATGCGTGCCTATGTATATATATGTTTTTTGTGAAGGAATGAATGCCAGGTTTGGTTGCTAGCAACATTTTGTATTACATAAAAGCAAAAATGTTGTTAGCAACACTCTGTATTACATAAAAGCAAGAATTTTTGTTCATTGTAGGAGTCTCAAACTCCCACACCATGGGAGCTAACAGGATTCTTCAGAGCAGCCATAATGATTACACTAATGCTGATTTGATGTCTTCCTTCACTGTATATTCCATTTGAGTTACTTTTATAATAATAATAATAGTAATAATACTAATAATAATGTATTTCAGCCATTACTGAATTTGATAACCAAAAGGATTCTCTACTTAAAGCCCTTATGCCCAACTGTCAGTAGATAAATTTGAAATTTCAGCGTAAGCAATATATTATGTAAACCTTACTTTACAGATCAATTATTGTACTATAAATAATACTATTCATACACCTATTTTGTACGCTTATAATATTCAAATTGAGGACTGGATGACCTAGCACCTCCACCATTAAGCAGAATGCTGAAAGGATTTACATAGTTAATTACACAGAGATCTGGAAAATTAAAGCTTCTTGCATACCAAGAGCAGCAGAAAATTAGTTTTGTTCAATAATACATAAGCATAGTATGTTATGAATATCAAACATTTGCTCAGCAACTTATTGAAACTCCTTTGCTCTCCAAGTCCCTCCTCAACTGTTAATAACATGACATACCTGAAGTTCAGCTGAGTCTGTTAACTGCTCTCAAAAGATGTCAAGCAATTAAAGCATTAGACAAGTCATTCTTTTCCTAACCTTAAGGCAATTGAAGCCAATGACCATTACACAGTGATTTCCAGTTGAGACTGTGAAGGTCTTCTCCAGAAGCTTCAATTTTAGTCAGTCATATATTGCTATAAAATTGAGTGTTTCTCTCTGGCGCTAGGCAACTGATTCAGACATCTCCCTATATTATGTGGGGCTCCTTTGCAGTTACAAATAGAAGCTAGATACTACCTAGTTGATGTAGAAAGAAAGTCTACTCCTAGAACGAAAGAAATTAAAATTGTATTTTCCGTAGTATACATAAAGCCGTATTTGTCACTCAGTAGTAACATCCATGTTAGAAATATTAAATGACCATAAGTAATTATTTTGCTTTCCTGCATGCATGCTGATTACCTCACAACAATTATTACATGGTTATGAAGCTTTAGTTATTTCTGTCTCATTGGTCAACTGTGAGAAGCTAAGGATGTTTTTGCATGTTCTCTTTCCATTACAGAATACAATTCAAAAAATCTGTTTCTCTGCTTTAGTGGTAAGTTTGCCTTTTTAAATATTACTTTATTTCTCAAATTTTAGACATCAATTGGCAGTTTATAATGCTAGCCATTAATACTTTCACACATTGGGCATCAAAACATTCAGAACAATAGATTCTACATGTGTCATCATGAAACATCTTAGTTTCTGGATAGTTACAGATTTGCCTTCTTGAGCTCATAGTATCTTCTGGTTTTGGTGGGTTTTTTTAATTTCCCAGGCAGCATCCAAGTATCAGATGCTACATAATTACTGGAAATACTGCAACTAGAAAGAAAAAAAAACCCTAGGAGCCAGGGGGCAGCAATATTTTTATATGCAAATATCATATATTGTAAGAATTATGGCATTTTAAGACTCAGAAATATTTCAGGTAATTGTAGCTCCGAATACATCAGTAAGAGAAAAAAAAGTAATTTCTCCCCAAGGAAAAGCTTATTACTTGATCATATCCTTGCTAAGACTTACTTCTTCCCTAGGCTCAGACAGACTAAATCTCTCTTCCTGTAAATATCAGACAGTTTGAATTTTTATATCACTCTAGGGACAGGGAGAGAAAGCCAGTGCTGCTGCTGATGTGACTGCAGCAATGGGTGAAGCTCCCATGACACACACACTGCCTTCAGGAGAGCTACATTCTCTCCAGTGAAAGGCCAGACAGGTGAGAAAGCGGCCATTGGACACAGGAAATATGGCACTTGGTTTATTCCTGGGAAGCAGAAGTTTGAAAATACTGTTATTGGATCACTTAATTCTGCTCTTAAAAAGATGGGCTAGACTTTCTAGCGTTTTAGACATGAATGGAGCAGAGAGTTGAAGAAGTTTTGCCTTCAGTTCTAAAGAGTCTCAGATCCCTGGAAGTGCTCTGGCTGATCAAGTGAAGCTCAGGAAGAACAGCTCACTTCTCTCTCTGGGGCAGGCAGTGCCCTAATTTTGCATCCTGCCTCTAGGCTCTTTCCTTTGCATTTCATGATTCTGGGCTGAAACAATTCTAGCAAAGCCACAACTCTATGCTTTTGAACGCCTTGAGAGGCTGAAGGAAGGCAATCACTGCCATTGCAGTGAGGGACAGGAGATAAAGGAAGAATCTCTCATTCAGAAACAGCTCTGGAAGAACTAGTTCTTTGCAGCTGAGGAGAGAACAGAAGTGGATTTTCCTTTCTGCTGCCTCAAAAAGGAGGAGAATAGGAACATAGGAATAATGAGGCTTCAGCTTCCACCACACTTTTAAGCACACCTGGTCAACTGCCTTTTTCATAGCAAACTAGCACCTCCTGCACATAGGAACAAATTCTTAGCCAAGCAATTCTTAAAAGCTGAATTGGTAAAGATGTGCTTATAAGCCCATTTGCTGGCAGAAGTGCTAATGGAACTGTGTGCTATCAGGATCAGTTAATGGGTCTGATGAGCTCCTCATGGCCAATTCCCACCAGCAGTTATTGTCAGCTTCTGCCTATCTTCTTTGCCTGACAGAACTGGGCATAGAATCACCTCCTAGATGGTCAGAAACAACATGACATGCATTAATAAAGAGAGATGTGTGATGGCTACTAAAATACTGGTGAAGAAAAGTGCTCCTTTTGCAGAACTTTCTATCATCTGAACATCACCAGCCATGTAACACGTGCCAAGGTCGCTCCTAAACCTTAGTTCTGTACATGTCAGCTGTTGCAAAGCCATCTGCCAAGCCAGCTGTTACTGGAATATATAACAATTTCTTAGATTATTTATTTTGTCTAAAAGTTCCAATATTTTTTCCCTCTTTCTTGTGTTTCATAGTTTATTACTTAAGCATGATTACCAGACACAGGCTGGTATCAGTCATACCTTATTTAATGTACACAGAAACAAAAGATAATATCCATTCTTTAATTAGTAACTTTTTTTTTTCTGGAATTCAAACTTGGCAAGATTAGCAACACTTAGGTAATAAAATTAACAAGAAATGTTAGTTTTTTCAAGTCATGACAAAGTTTGAACAAATACTATTATGCTTGCATATCCACACACACGCATATAACAAATCCAGATCATAAACACAAGTGTTGTTAAATTTAATTGTACCAATAAGATTGCTACTAGTAGTATGTACAGCACCACGAATTTAAATTCTCCTTGAAGCCAGTAGGCACAATGCAGACTAAAACTGAATTTTAATCGGGCATTGCAATACATATCATGAAAGTTCAAGTCAACCCTACATTCTGGATTCCTAGGTCTGCCCAACACAACACCCCTCCTCTGCTGACATTAATGTTTGTATAACTGTGCTGATCCTTTAGCTGGTTTATCTGATCTAAAGCTAAGACTGCAAAAAGGACAGGTGGCGATAGAGGTGAAATAAAACTTAATAGTTTCAGACCTGTCATAATTACTTCTTAGAAACACTGGGAACCCGTTTCTTTAAAAGTAAGGCCTGAGCAGAGAAAGAATGGCTGATGAGCAGGTTTCATCTGAAAATCTCACTAATCAGTGCTTAGAGCCTTATATGACTATTGCCTGTGCTGTGCCTCATTTCCTGATTTGAGATTTTTAATTTGTGATTTTTCTGACAAACACTAAATGAACAAACATGCAAAAACATCCTTAACGATATTACAGTTGATAATTTCTTCTTGAGAGCAAACAGATCTTTACCAACTCAGAATTTCAAGAAACAGATTTGAAAAGAAGTTCCTTAGAGACTTGTCATTTTTTACTTGGAAAACAAAGCTGTTGATGCTTTGCAGATTTATTCTGTAAAAGTGTTTCTGAGTTTCCAGTTATAGGTGCTTACTAAAATTCAGAACAGAAAGAGGTACAAATTATATAATAAATTTGTAGTATAAAAGAAGTCCAGAGATTTGAAATCTTAAATTAAAAAAAGAAAAACTGCAGCCAGCATCATAAAAAATGCATCGAATTTTTATTACATACATCATATAAATTTATTTTTGTTGTGATCTGTGCATACTACCTTTACTTCTTAATAACATTAAAAATGCCTTACTTGTTTGCAACCAAACGCATCACTGTCCAATCTTTTGGAAACATCTCTGGTCGTATCAGTATCCGAAATACTGTGAAAATCTGCAGCAGGAAATCCTTTGGAAAGAAAAGAAGTAGTCATACGTCTTTCCTGTTTTAAAAAGAGCAGTGAGCTTTAAAAATATTTTAATCGGAGAGAAGAAAATCATTATAGAAATAGCAGAATTGCCCTTATTTTCACCGTAGATACACCTCTGAACGCTTTTTTCATTACTTCCCAAGAATTTTCAAATAGTGATTTAATCCTTTCTTCTTAAAATGACGAAAATAATATAATGTGCCATTTGATTGACAGCAATGCATAAAAGAAATGTCAAAGATGCATTTGGTTTCCACCCATACACTTCCACAAATGCGATGTCGGGAACAATTTGCAAATCAAAAAAGCACTTTACAAACACCAGAGAGTTCAGAATATCTCCTTAATCATGCCAGGCTTTCATCACTTTTGAGATTTATTCTAAAAGTGGCACTGTTTGGTGGGATAGAGAGCAAGCCTAAGGACAATTTTATAACAGAGTTGACAAAGACCAGTGACTCCAACAGAGATGCCCAGGCCCCATAACTGGTAGTGCAGCTGGCTGGCTGTGTGCAGGTCACTTAACCATTCTGCCTCATTTGCTGGATCAAAAAAAACAGTCAACACCTGTGAGCTACTTTGAATGTAAAAAGCACTGCTTGAAAGCTTTCAGCATTATCATCTCCTACGTCATTTAACTCACTAATAAATAACTAAACTATTCCTCTCAGCACATGTTTTTTATGAGTTTTTCTTTTTACAAATAAAACTAACAACAAGGCACCATCTTGATTATGTATAGTACTGCCAGTATTCTTTTAGCATGAAAATTGGGCTTTTGACAACACGAAGAGCATGAGGCAAGTGATATAAACACATCTAACAGAATCAGTGCAGTACCTGACCTTGAAATGTTTGGTATTCATTCTGCCCACATCACTTGTAGAGAGTTACCCCAAAACACAGATGAGATGAAGATACAAATAATTTCGAACACCAAAATACATTCTCAAGTGCATTTATCAAAGTGTAGATGACAAGCATTGCACAACAGATGTCTTTCATTAGAGAAACACTGTAAAGGGGGACAAATACAGGCACTGGGTAAGGCAGATGAGATCCCCACACCCACCCACCAGAAAAGATTACATAAAAGAGACAACCTGTTTTCTGAGCAAGATGCCAAAAAATTATCTGTATTAAAGAGTATAAACGATACTCATTGCAGATAACATACTGTCTGAATGCATGTGACCAGCTTTACAGACAAACAAGTACCTACCTCTACAAGCAACACATTTATTCCAGGCCATTTTGCTATAGCTTTGCACCTTGTACTTAGGTGCCTTTCTATTTTGCAGAGGTTGCCTCCACTAATGCCACAGCTCTGTGCCATAATCCCAACAATATGGCAATGCCTTGAATGTTGCTGCATATCACCTCACAACAACGTCCCAAATTCCTCCATATTCCCTTTTTATCCTGTCTGTTGTCCAGACACAATACATGCTGCTGCCATTAGGGATCTAACCAGTGGACTGCTGAACTGAAGAGGCTAAGTGGTTGTTACTGGGAAACCACAAAACCATGTAGTGGTTTGAAGATTTAAAACCCAAGGGCTGTGTAAAGTATAAACTTAGTGCCTTTGAGATAGCTTGTTCAAAAGTCATTAAGAATAATAGTCAGAAAGGAAGATTGCATTTACTTCACTTCTTTGGGTAACTAGGCTAGAATCAGAATACATCTTTTATTCTCTGCAAACTTTAAAACAAAGCAAATGTAGACATTGCCATTATATTTTGAATCATTAATACGAGGCTAATTATTTCTAATTTTCACAGAAAAAATAGAAAATTGTGTCATCAATGCAGAGATGTTAGATGCAAAACATAGATTTAGCAACAGATTTTAACATTTAAAAAACATTTTTGCCGTCAGTATAAGTGAACTAACATTTGGTTGGTTGAGTACAGATAGAATTAATGTCTCATATGTCTTCTATCCTAAGAGACAAAAAGGAAGTAATTTTGTCCTTTTACATACTCTAAATACCATCTCTTAATATTCCTACCTAGTGTGCATAAGGTCTAGTACTATCTGTAAGATAATAATAGATAGTACTATAAGGTTTAGTGCTAATTCACACCACTTAACTTCACACCTGAAGGAAGAGGTGCCATCCAGAGGAACCTGGACAAGGTCAAGAAGTGGGGTAGTGGGAATCTCATGAGGTTTTACAAGGCCAAGTGCGAGGTGCTGCAGCTGGGTCAGGGCAGCCCCCTGTATCAACACAGGCTGGGGGATGAACAGATCCAGAGCGGCCCTGCCAAGAAGGACTTGGGGTGTGTGAGAGGCTGGACATGAGCAGGCAAAGTGCCCTCCCAGCCCAGAAAGCCAGCTGTATCCTGGGCTGCATCAAAAGCAGCTTGGCCCGCCGGTCAAGGGAGGGGATTCTGCCCCACTGCTCCACTCCAGTGAGACCCCACCGGGAGTGCTGCATCCAGCTCTGGGACCCCATCACAGGAAGGACATGGACTTGTTGGAGAGAGAGTCCAAATGAAGCTATCAAGACGGTCAGAGGAATGGAAGACCTTTCCTGTGAGTAAACGCTGGAAGAATTGGGATTGTTCGGCTTGGAAAAGAGGAAGCTGCAGTGTGACCTAATTGAAGCCCCTCCAGTATCTGAAGGGAGCCTACAAGAAAGATGGGGAGAGACTATTTTAATGGGCATATAGTGACAGAACAAGGGGGAATGGTTTCCACTTGAAAGAGAGTAAGTTTAGCTCAAATATTAGGAAAAAAGTCTTTACTGTGATGATAGTAAGGCCCTGGGACAGATTGCCCACAGACATTGCAGAAGCCCTATCCCTGGAAGTGTTCAAGGCCAGTCTGGATGGAGCAACATGATCTAGGGGTAAGTGTCCCTGTCTAAGCTTCCTTCCAACCCAATCCATTCTACGATTCTGTGATTAAACAATATAGTATCACAGTTTGGTTTTCTCTGAGCAGCAATATTTGCTCAAAGAAATTTTCAAACTGTGATTAAGTGAGAAGCACAGCCTTGTGAAGGACTGAAAACCATCTATTCATGTAACCAAAATCTGAGTTGGAATTTCTTTGTACATTTTTCAGTATGCATGTAAAATCCTCTGCAAAGCAAATCAGACTCTTCATTGGCTCTCTTGGGGTACCTCCATAAAGCATTTTAATTTGGCTCAACAGTCCACTTTGAAGCCAATTGCTTGATGTTCCATTGCTTAGATTTGCGCTGCAGGGTTATCAGGCTACTTGGTATCAAGGTTTTGTAGAGCATCCAGAGTGCCAAACGCCAGTAAGAAAGAGGATGGTTTCACAGTGAGCTGTCACTTCCTGGGCAATTCACCCATCCCTTGGCCAGCTCCTCTTTGCTTCACTGCTTTCTTAATCTACATCAGAAGCCACCTAAATGAGTGACTTTAGAACTATTCCTCTGCACCAGCACTCATCCTTTCAGAAGTCCCATATGTGAGTGGATGTCTCTGCATAGCAGGGGTAGTATGGTAGCTAGAACTCAGCTTCTCCACCAGAGACACTCCCCATGCCTATGGGCCTCACTCTGTGTCCCAGGAGCCATTAGAGAACAGTGGAATAAACTGCACCTTGGTATTAGGGTTTGGGACCCACCTTACCCCAGTCAGGCTCCTCAAGCTGGAAGAGAGGGATGACAGAACTAATAAGGTTTATACTCAACTGTTGCAGCGGTGGAGCCTGCAGCAGGAGTGACCAAAGGGCCCCAAAGCGGTGGAAGTCTCCTGGTGGGACAGCTCAGAGGTCAGAAGTCATCCTTCAGGTTATGGCGAATGCCCCATCAGACCTTGCTGCATTATGTTAATCCTTCTCAGTTGGTTGGCACACCCCTTTTACCCCTTATTAGTCTCTCTTCTAGTAGGTTCTCCCGTCCTCAATACCCCATTGGATTCGGGTTCCCCTGTTCCACCCCTTGCCTCTTTCCATTGGTTACAGTTATGTCATCCTACCTTCTCTCCACCCCCGTGCCCTCAGTTCATTGGTCCCTGATCCTTTCTCCACCCCCATATATAAACCTAACCCCCACTTGGTTCTGCGTCTTCATTTCTGGGATCCCTTTATGGCGTGGCTGCAAGAAACCCCCAGTGGAATACCATACGAAGGACCCCTCCTGCCTCTCTGTCTCCGGTGACTCTAGAGAGCAATCTTGCTTGTGTGTGTGCGCGCGCGCGCGTGCGTGTGTGTGTGTGTGAGCATGCTCCCACCTGCACGGGTGTGTTAGGGTGCTCACGAGCGTGTCTGTGTGGCACCAATCGAGCAGCTACATTGAGGGACACTTCTCGGGAAAGATGCTGCACTCTTTCCATGGACTTCACACAGCAGCACCCAACCCTACGAAATACTATCGTTTCATTCATGAAATCTCTATTCTGTCACATTATGTAGGGTAGACTGCCAATGAATAAAAACTAGGCCTTCTGGTAGGTGCTCACTTGTTTTGTCTTCTTTTAATCTATTAATTAAAAACCCCACACATATTGATCAAAGCCACCTTGCTGTGGTCAAAACTGCATTATGCTAACATACACTGTTTTTTGCATTCACTTTCCCACTGATCTCCTCCTATTTTTAATTTCCACTGTTACCTTTTGTCATAAATTATATTTGAGCTCTTTCACAGCAGCGAATAACCACCTACAAACGTACCTCTGTTCTATAAATTCCTGTAAGAGATATTTACTAGTAGTAGAAAGCATTTTGTGGTAAGCAAAAAGAGCATACCTTTAAATTAATATAGAAAGATAAAAGAAAGCATTTAGAATTACTGTCTTGTTAAAGTCAGGGTTTCAAAAAGTGAGTGAAGTATAGCGCCTGGTTCTATCACCCAGCCATGAAACCCCTGTCAGTTCTTTCATACTTCATTTGCATGTTTTCAAATATAAAATGTTTTTCCTATCTTCTGCTTTGAGTGGAAAAAACCTCTTAAAAACTGACAAAACAGCCACCATGTCAATTACTTAAGATAAGTATATTTACAAAATAGAGGGAATATTTCCATAAGCAACCACTTGTTCAAGGCATCACTCAGATACATGTCATACAAATACATGTACATGTCACTCCTTCAAAGTCTCCATTTTGCTTTTCTTTGTTTAACAAGCTGGAAACAGCCTTTAGTACATTTGGTATAAACTGCTAAAAAAAAAAAAAAGAACTGCAAAACCTTCTTTCCTTTTTTGCAAGTATTTTCATGAGTGAATTTTTGATTGGAGAAGTCATTTGATAGGGGTATTTTTATTAACTGTATCACAAATGCTGTGCAAACATACATTCTTGCAAGTACTGACATAGTCACCTTGACAATTAGTCTGGCAGAAAGAAGAAATGTCATGGGGTGTCAGTGCCTAATCATTTGGTGTAGATGGTGTGTTGGTGTTGTTGGTTCAACCTGCAGTGGATGGTTAATTATAACCAGAGGTAGCTAAAACAAAAAAGCAGAGCACAAAGCAATTCAAAGGCCTAGGTTACACTCAGGTAAGTCCTTTGTAAGCCTCCGGTCAGATCTGTAACTCGTAAGGGGGCTTCAGGAAGACCCAACTCACTTTGATACCACTGACTGGGGGCAAAATGGAGAGTCAGAAATACAGCAAGCTGATGGTAGTTACCACAGCAGTTTGAATCCCAACTAGCCACTAGACTAACTAAGGCTACTATTTCAGTTTCTAAAGCATTCAGGGGGAAAAAAGTCTTATCACTGATATTTACACCTTTTGAATTTTCATTTATCCATACTGATATAATTTCCTAAGGTATCTTAAAGCAAAGAAAATTCCACACTTGGTAATCAAAGCAGAAAAGTTAAAAGAGAAGTGGCAAGATGGTTTAGATAGCCTAGCTCACACAATCAGCTCATGATTAACAGCAGTATCATGATTAACACACTAGCTCGCATCTTTCCCTCTTGCTCTCAGTGATATTTGATATTTCCAAGTGAGGGGAAAAAACAATATATTATTTAAGATTCAGAAGAGAAGGAATGCTGCATTAATGATGATCAGACTACTGCTGCTGAATCACTGGTGGAGCTGATGCTGATTCAATGAGATTTGAATGGAAATAACAAACTCTGGACTTGAGTTCTTAAGACCTCTGTTTTGATAGCTGATGGCACCAGCTACAGCTGCTTTCCATATGTCTCTGCGTAATAGTAGGCTATGTGCGTGGGGGGAATTTAAATGTGTCAAATCAAACACCATTCAAGCATTAATTCCAGAGATTTTTCGTATTCTAGAAGGAAGAAAAGTCTGAACAAACTCAACACTGTATTTCACAGATACATCAAACAGAAATAAACCCTGAAACCTCTAGGAATACTTGTTCAGAACTCACACAAAAGGGAGAATATTTCCACTAAAAAATGCCTAGGTTCCACAATATTTACGAAAAATCGCCTAAGGATAGCAACTATTCTGTGTGAAAACAGATGCTGTATTGCTCATACAAAAATCGTTCACCCTGTACAACTCCTAGGTAGTGCTCTTGATTCATGATAACTTCTTAGCAGCATTTTTTGTCTGTCAAGTTCTATATGACCATCTCACTCAAAGAGAAGGCACTCACAAATGGTATGCTCTCTTCAGCTCTAAGCAGCCATCAGGAATTTAAGTAAATCTGAAATTGCACCATGACTAGACTCCCCTTCTCAGGGCAGTACTTAAGTTTATCAAATGGTAATTAAAGAGTAACATCTAAAATGGTAATTAAGGAGTAACATCTAAAATATATTATCACATTAGGACGTGATTACTGGCTGAATAATGTGCATAAATGATTACTCAAGATTTTTTGTGTGAATCAAATTTGGTACTATATAAGTTTTTCAGAGTCCAGTAGAGTGGAAATCTTGGTGTATATCTTTATGCAGGAAATCTTAACTTTAAAAAAAAAAAATTAATCCCAATCCTCCTCCAAAAAGAATTTAAAATGTTGTATCTCCACAAACCCAGTAACTCAATTAATGAAACTGATTGAAGTTGCCTTAAAAGAGCTCTGCAGTAACTCTTTTCTATGATTGAAATGAGCAGACATTATAAGTCTGACACATCCTCTTGCCAATGGACGTGCTGCACAGCTAAGAAAAAACTAAGAGTTAGTTGATTATGCATTTCTCAAGCTGCATGTTTCCTATTGCCATACATAATTTAATGAATGAAAAAAATAAGCATGTATAATAAGCTAGACATAAAAATCCCGAATTTCCTGACAGGAAGAATCAAACAAGAGCAGTGTAACCTTACTGACACCATCTTTAAAACAGGTTTGGAGGCTAAGTTCATGGCTTTAATGCAATTATATAGTTCCCTCCATCTATATTCTCTCTCCTGTCATTATAGAAGCAATTGCAGCCTTGCTGCACTGTAAGAGTGGACCTGAGTTTCCAAGAAAAGCTGTGCAATAGTTAGCTAACCTGTAAAACACATTGCATTTAAATACTGAAGTGATTCATCAAAGCACAGGGATATCTTAGAGACAGATAAATCAAAATGAGAAACAGAAAGGCCTAAAGAAGTGGAAACACAATTCTGTTACTCACCCTCAGATCTTCCTTTGTGTTGAAGCTATCAAGAAGCTGTTGATAATGTCTATCAGTCATTTGTCGCAAGAGTGACAATAAACAGGAGACAAATTCCCCCTGTTCAGATAAGCCAAGAGGAGAAATATTATAATGTTTTCTGCACTTGAGCTTAAACTGTTATATTATAAGCACTTCAAAATGATTAACAAATGCAAGGGAAATGAATCTACAATTAGGCTTCAGCTCCATGTTTTGTGAAAATACATTGATTGCACTTCCTTCCCATTTAAAGAAATATTTTTCCCTAAATGGAGTTTACTTGCTTAGAAAAGTTTGTTTTAAATCGTTCCAGGAGGGCTAAACCAGTAAAATTTTAATTTGTGATTTGTTTTCCCTGTATCTGTTTTTAAACAAATTACTCAGATTACTAAAATTACAACCTCTTTAGTCAACTCAGTTTTGAAACAAATATAAACAAACATATTTTGCAACAATTCTGGGAAGAATGCTATTGTTTTCCTTTAGGGAATAAATTAATGGAGTTAGCTGGGAATTTTTCAAAACATTTTGTCATCTCAAAAAAACAAGATTTGTTAAAAAGAAAACTCATTTATAGGCCTGAACAAAGTTTGAAAATGTTTTGATCAGAAATTTCTTTGGGCTTACAGAAGAATTTCTCATTGAAGGAGCAGAGAACTGCACTGGGTACCTCCAGTGAGCAGTCAAACAACCAAGATATTATAAGAAGGAACAGGTTCTCCCATTCACCCTTTCCTGTCTTATTCACTTTTGGACTGGAAAGAAATACTGAATGATATCAATCAGGTCTGACTGCAGAATGGACGAGGACAGGAAAGAGTCAAAGGTCTGGTTTGCATCCCAGTGCTTCCAAAGAACAATTCTGAAATCTTGCAAGCTTGCTAAAAAATGGGAAATATATTTCTGGCCTGTACCAGGAATGGAGAATGAGACTAGGAGAACAGACAGGTGATAACAGTACTTTAAAATGGTGTCTTTCACTAGTTTGCCAAGTCAAATTTTGGGAAGATTTCTCTCCATCTTTCACTAAAAACAGAAAATAAGATTAAAGGAAGAAGCATGATTTCACAGGAGTGGCTGTTCTGGATCTTACACTGGAAGGCCTAATTAATTTGTGATTATACCTGGTGCACTTGATCATGTGTGAGGTGATGGCTTTCTCTGGCAACATGGTGATAAAATAATAGTAAGATTCTACACTGAAGTAATGATTCTAAATTTATTACCTCCCTTTGTTTTACAGTGAACATAGCATTCATAGAAACATAGAATCACAATCTCAAAACAATATCCTAAGGCTACAAAATCTCTTAATATTCATGATCTGGGCATAAACATAAATGTTACAGCTGCTGTCTTGTAAATATCTGTATACCCAATTGCTAGCTTGAGTGACAAAATTACTTTCCTGTCTAAGTATTTTAAGCAGTCCTTTTTAGTCACCTTTCTTCTATGTTCCCACATTTATTTCAACTTACATAGTAGTATATTAAAAATCACAACCTATTACAGAGAGCTGTACTATTATACTTGACAGACAGATTAGCGTTATAAAAGTATCACTTTGGATAATTGTTAACTGACTTCTAAATTTGAACTTTTAATTTGAATGTAGGTAGCTATATAGGCTGGTTTTTAAAATAGCAACGCACATTGAACTCAACATAAAAATGTATGTTGTAGGATTTCTGCCAGTGTTGGCCACAGACTAACTTTCAAATCATGCACAAAAGCAAATTCCACACACATAACAACCTTGATAAAAAACATTTAGGGTCCAATTCCAGTGTCAAAAGTCAAGCCAAGCAGTATACTAAAATCACTTAGGTAGATTCCTTAAGTAATTTTTTGTGTCTTATTTAAGGAGCATAATCATTAAAAAACATGGAGCTTTCAATAAAATTGCCGTTCATTTAGGTTCTGAGGGACTGAACTTTCAAGACCTGACATCAGTTAAAGTTCACTTTAATTGGACTGCTTTCTGCCACCTCTTTATATGCAAATGCATTTTTTTCTTAAGGAAGTCCAAAGGTCTAATTCAGTGACAAACTAAAGCAGAAATTTCACTATTGCATTAAATTCTGTGTTTGTCAGTGCAACATCTGTAACACTAATACCCTGAAGCCATGTCTTCTTCATGCTCAGTTTAAAGCATCACACCCTTCTTGCAGGTTACCATCTAACAAGACTGCTCACTGAAAATCAAGCGGTATCCAGGTATCAAAGTTACCTGACATGAAAGAAATGGCAGAGTCATGGCAGCACAAAGCCCAATGCTGCCTGATTTTATGCTGTTTCTTTGTGAAGAAAAACAGTGACACATGGGCCTAGGAGATCACACTGGGATGGGTTTGGGACTACTTCCACAAGGAAGACTATGTCTAGTTCGAAACTATGACAGAATTTTATCAAGTGGGCTCCCATGGTACATCTCACAAAGACTTTTTTATGACACATGCAGTTTAAAATAATGGCAACATACTGGAACAGACTCTACTGCTGTACTCACATTGAGTACTTTATCATACGTGCTCTACAAATAGTTCCAAGAATCTGGCTCCATGTGCTGCCAGAAGCCCATACTGCATGATATTTCTACATAAATGTATATAATTGCCTTATGCTGTGCTGTGAGTCACTTCCACATTAAGTATCTTTGGGAGCCTGCAGTGACAATAACACGGCTTTTCTGATGCATTAAAGAAAATTTTGCAATCTGAAAGCACTTTCAGAGTCTAATTTTTTGATGGTGCAAAAGAATTAGGCTGTCACGGTGTTTAATGAAAACTTAATCTGCAAGCAAGGGAATATCTCATAAGAAACAAATAAGATCAGAGCTTTGCTATACTAGCAGTCTAACACTACCACCCTTTCTTCAGCTTCGATTTTCTTGTGGTGGCCTGATATGCCACAGAGCATACATTTGTAATTTTGTAATTTAAAAGAAAAAAACCCCGAACTCCTAGATGTATATTGCTGTGGAATCACAGTGATTAAAGCATGATGATGTTATCTTATTACAGAGCTTGGTCAGCTCCATAAAACACTCCATATACAGTTTGCTGTCTGTGGGTCTAAAGGGAAAAAAAAAACAAGCAAAGAAACCCACATTTTTTTCCGCAGCTATTAAATGCTTTTGAAATGTTTGATTGCAGTGGAAATTCTGGTTTGAAAAGCAACCATCTATTCATTAACAAAAACTGTTACAGTGTAAACACTGGGCAAGTAATAAATCAAATGAATAATGAGATGGTAAATAACTCAGCATAGTATGCTTTCTGCACAAAATGCTAACCCCTCACATCTTATTGGGGTCACACCCCTGGCTATATTAGAAACAATTTGCTCTTGAAAAGCAAAGTGAAAATCTTGCTGCAAACAAAGCAAAATAACACTTCATTTTATTTGATTAATGGTCATCACAGACTTTTCTGTAAATGCCTGTATTTCAACCTTCTAATTTCCATGAGTTGTTACAGCAGGTTCACCAAAACATCATTTGCTAATCTTCTAAATCTATCCTGTATGCTCAGCTTCATGTGATAGAAACAAAGCTCAGATGCTCAGCCCAGAGAACAACAAAAAGCCTCTCAAGTAATAAATTTAGATTAGTACAAGTTATCACAGATTCTGCAGGCATCTTT
This sequence comes from Oreocharis arfaki, assembly GCA_013398015.1. Taxonomy (NCBI): domain Eukaryota; kingdom Metazoa; phylum Chordata; class Aves; order Passeriformes; family Paramythiidae; genus Oreocharis; species Oreocharis arfaki. Next base: position 545,671 of record VZRR01005147.1, on the reverse strand, counting down.
AGAGTTCTTTCATCATGAAAAAATGTATGCATTTTAGGAACTGTTATTGATTGATACTCTTCTATTTTCGGGAATTCAAACTTAAATAGAGTTTCAGAAAGCTATTACATTGCAAACAAAAGGAACATACTGAAATAATTACTAACCTGAAAGTCTCAAAAGAAATGTTATCTCTTGGGCTTGTTTTTTTTTGTTTTTTTTGGCCACAATCTATAAATAAACTTTAAGAAAAAAAATTACTATTTCCACTAAAAATTAGTAGAATGAAGGAAAGGTTTTCATTGTCCTCGTCTTTTATTGTCTCTCTTTTATACATAAACTCTTAACACTGTGAATTGTAATGTAAAGACAACATATTCACAAATCTAGTAGTCCAACCAAAGACAACTGTGACCTATTTCATCGCAAGAAACTTACAGTCACATCTTGAAACTGGAGGCGCAGAGCAGAGCCTGATGGTTGTGGTCGGCTGGTGATCTCTAGAATGGTCCTTAATAGAATATCTAGCAGACTGTTTACAATCACATCAATTTCTTCTAGGACTGACTTTTCCTTAAATAACAAATAAAATATTTAAGATTTTATAAAATAAATATGACCACAGGCATAATTCCTTTGATGTAGTTTTAGAAACAAATTACAGTTTCACTATGAATGCTACATTGCAGAAATAAGGACTGTTCTCTAATTCAGATATTTTTAATTATCTTCATTTTTTCCTATCACTTTTTCATTAATTACATCACAGAGGACAGTTTCAGGGATGACTTTGATGTACACTTACATATTCAAATTAGCATAGCTCTATTTTCAATTGACATTTAGGAGAAAGCAGTAAATAATATACAAAAACTTTTCGGGCAATATTTTTATAAGTAAAACACCCATATATCTTCTGGGGAAATTGCCAAGAAAGGCTTAGAATCCAAAAAGCAGAATCTTGTTTTACACTTTGAGAATATCCCCAGAGCCAAGCAGATGGTGCTCAACCTTCAAGACCTGCTTCATCAGTAAGGACCAGCTACGTTGCTTCCCAGCTGCTGAGTAGCACAAACAAATTAGTCATTTATGTAAGCCTGTGACTGCTTGTACACAACATCAATACAAAGGAATCAAGGTGTTCTCTGCCAAAACAGTGAATACCTCAGCAACATGAATACCTCAGTTACCAGCATGAAAACACTTGATAAAGACAAGTGGTAGTTACTTCTCCTTTTCAATTCAGATGGAAAAATGTTCTCCCTGCTTCAAGACTGTTTTAAGTCTCCACTGCAGCAGAAACCACCATCTTAATCTGAGCAAATTTTTCCATTATTTAACATGACACTTCTTCACAGAAAGAAACACTTCATAATCAAATGCACAAAACCAAGCTAAAACTCAACTGACAAATAGATCGACTTTGCTGACATTGAGGTGTAGGAGTGATTTTGGTTTTTTGTTTTGTTTTAATTTTGCTTCCTAGACATCCTAAAGCATATGATTTGTAACAAAACTCAAAATTCCTTTTTGGACTTAAGTTGAATCTACTGTCGGGCTATGTTCTATGTCACTTCATCCAGCATCAAAGAACTGTTAACTTAGCTACTTATGAAAACAGATAGTACACAGTGTATTTAGGAACTGTATCCACCATGAGGACCCTTCTCTTTACTACTACAAATGAACTTTTAGAATGAACAACAGCCTTAATTTTCAAAGCTGTCTTACTGCAAATTCACTTGTTCCCTCAATCTCTAAATTATCCTGCTTAAAATGGAAGGACTGAAATTCTGCACTGAGGTACAAAAAGCCATGTCCAAGTCCCAAAGTTGTTAATAGTCTCAATTAGAGTCTTAGAACTCAAAGACTGCTAAAAACAGTAGCTGCATATCCTGAACATTCAGAGAGTTGCATGTAGATATCCACTTGTAATTGTGTACATCTCTGGCTTGGTGACTCCAAATGGAAGATCTCCAGAAATTCAGACTAGACATGTAAGCCTTTCTCCGGAGTCCAAAACTACAGCTCTGCTTTATTATCTATCACTTTATCTTGTGATGAGGTTTTATACTAATCCAGGAGCAGCTGGAATGAACATGTCACAGTGCCAAAGGTGCAAGCCACATACAATATCAAATCACTGATGGAGCAACCTTAATTGCTGATAGTGGTATGAAATGAAGAAGCACATAAAGGAGTTCTCACTAACGCATTACGAGGTAATGTATGCTGGCCTTGACATGCAGGTATTTCACTAATTAGAGGCAATGACTGGTTTTAATTGTCTTATATCCTGTTGTCTGTCAGAACCTATCATCACCTTCCCATTTGCAATACACCTCTCATATGCAGCTTTCACAGATTAATTCACAAATACAAACATCAGAAATTGGCCACAAATTTATCAACTAACAACCAAGTGCAACCCCCCTTGCAATTCTCGTATCGATCTCTTTACCTATATCAGCCCTCTGTCCCCTAAGGATATACTACCCACAACAGAAAATGCTTCTAAAAGAAAGTAGACATTTCTTTCTTTCCAACACAACACTGAAGAAGTGTAAAAGCTTGTCAGAACACTATATGATACAATTAAGATACTCTTCCATGGAAAGAAAAGGATCATGAAAAAATCAAAATGACGTGTTTACGCAGATTCCTTACACAGAGAACTCTTTAAAATGCTCTTGGGCAAGGTCCAGCTTGTGTCACTAAATGTCACTGAGCCATATAAAGAAGTTCAAGTGGATATGACATGGTGTTTACTCACTGAGCTGTTCTTCTTGATGAGGCAAAATATGTTGCTAAGGATACGGGCACACATTATAAGGTCCTTCTGCTCTTGTAAATGCATGTGGAGATGATGTAAAACTACTGGAAGAAGAATGCATCGAGAATCTGGAAAAAATGAAAGATTTCATGAGTAGGAGCTTCTCATAGAGTTATTTAATTTTAATACATACATAAAATGTGTCTTCAGTCCAAAACTATTTCTGATAAGAAGAAGCTTTTGCTTACTTTAACCAAATTTTTGATAAGCGGGAGCTTTTACTTCACAATCATAAGCAAATGTTTGAAGAGTAAACAATATGCTGAAAGTCACTATGTAACATCATGGATGGAGAAAAATACCACTGTGTGGAATATACTACATGTAAAAGAAAATTTTAAGTATTTATTGAACTGTCATCCAAAAAAAAAAAAAAAAAAAAAGAAAAAGTAGAACAGAAATACTTGTATTCAAAACAACAAGAAATTATGCTCTAGTGTTCCTGCCGTGCAACAGGATCCATTTACAAGCCAAGGTCACGACAGACTTCATCTGAGAATTTATGTTATTTCACAAAGGAGTCCTACTTTACAGACCAACAGCAGTATTTTCAGATTTCTTTCAGAATTTTAACTTTTCCAGATTCCTCACTCCTAGTGAGTATGAGCAACTTAGACTTTTGGTGTCTACATAAAATAATTTGCCTTTCCACAATTTCATTTTCTGCATACAGCTCTTTGGTGCTATTTTCAGTCCTGAATGCTCTGAAAATTATGCAAGAACATAATTAACATGCTACTTATTTCTACTTCTTTTTATTACAATTAAAGACAATATTAAATGGGAAGAACGCTAATACTTATATTTGTGGTAACACTTTAAACACCTATTCACAACTTGATAAATGGGAAGGATTTTACCTGTTTTCATTTTGCTGTTGTTTTAAAATCTTTTCCATAATTAAGAAATTATATTCTCAAAGAAATGTACTTGAATAATTTCCTCTATTAAAATTTTAATGATCATAAGCTGCATTATAGAAATATATTAATCTACTCAGTTGCTTTGCTCATTAATGCAATTATATCCTAAAAATTGATTTGTCTAGCTGGAAAACTACTCCTTTAAAATAATTTTGCCAACCAGGTATTGTTTGTGGATTACACTTTCTATAAACACCTTTTTCCCCCTCAATTATTTCCTCTATTTTTTCCATGAGGGAGAAGAAGATATATTTATGCTGACATTTTATTGGTTTAATGTTTCTTTTGCTCACTGAAATACAGCACTAATCTTGTTATGCTTTACTATTCCCTTGTTTTCACTGTCTAGTCATCTGTATAACACAAGAAAAATCATATGGACAAGCTGATTTGTACACACTATTTAAGTATATTCTTAGTTTTGAAATAAAAGCTTGCCAGCTCTTTTTATATGGGTGTTTCATGCTTATTATTTATTCTGGTGCTCCTCTGCTTCTTCCTGCTAAAGAAAATAATAAACAAAGACTGTATGGCAGTAGGCAAAAGACCATCAATCAGTTGAAAAACAGTGGTACAGAAACCCAACACTGGGGAAACAACAGCCTCTCTCCAGTGAGTGGCTTACTTCTGCATGTGCCTCAGGTTTTCATCATGACTGGCCTGAGAGCTCCTGTCTGCCTGTAGCATCACAAATGGGGGGAATTTTCTCAATGAAAACAAGGCATCATTTTCTTTTTCTCTACCTCAGAACTAGAAGCTTAGCCAAGTGTTGTCCCAGGTTTTCTGAGATGTCAATTGTGGACAGCTGCCACTGACCCGTCCACTGCAAGACTTCTAGGGCCAAAAGGAAAACAAGCAGCGAAGTGGTGAGTGTGCAGACCTGTGGGTAGGAAAGTGCCACCTTCTGATCCCCACTGCTAAATCTGAGTATTGAGTCCTGCTGGATGAAGAAACAGAGCTAATGCCTTCAGCTGAAGCAATAAGGCAGGACTTTTATATTTGTATAAAAAAGACTTAACCCCTAGATTACAGGGAATGGCTCCTTTTCCCTGATTTCTATTAGACCTTACCCATATTGAATTCTTGACTATCTGGCAATCCATCATCAAGAGACAAGATGAAAGGTTCACTGTGTAAACCAGCCTGTGATTCTGTGATTAGGGTACTTTCCTGGCAGGCAGGCAAGAGAAAGCTCAATCCTATCACTACTCAACTCCCCAACTATCACAGAGCAGTAATAGTAGTTCTTTCACACATTTCGTGTATGAGTATTATTGTTTGGGCCACAGATCCTCTCTTGCAGCTACAACTCAAATCCCTCAGTGCAGAAGGTGAGAAGAAACTAGGAGCAGCCCTGTACCAGGGTGTTTCTTCTAGGTTAACTCTAGATAGCTTCCTGATGAGCCCACACAGCATTTGGTACCTTACCTGAGGTGCCCTCTACCCTGTGCACTGCTTACACATAAGTGCAGCATCATGAATTCCATTTTGAAGACCAAAAATCTACATGTAGCAACACCTAACTTGCAAATAGCCAACTCTTACACATGATGTGGTCTGAGGCATCTCAGGCAAAACTGAGCATCCTCACTCAACTTTTTCAAGTACCCCATTTTTGCAAAAGCTTCACAAAATGATCAGAAACTCTTGTTTTACCAGACCAAATGGATTAGCAAAAAGTATCCTACAATGACTTCCAACTATACATGGGAGGCAACAGTACCAGTTGTTGAAACAACCATCACATATAACAGGGCTTTAGATATATTCCTTGTAAGCCCAGAATCTAAATACCCCTCTGTCTTGATCTGTTTAGGTGGAGAGATGTAGTGGTATTACAGAAGAGGCGTGCTGGCTCATTCACCTCTGATGAAAACCAAGGAGTAGGTGAGAACGTTTGGAAAATATTTCTCTCAGATTACTCTTTTTCTTACTAATTGTCAGCTGCAATGTCAGCCATTGGATATAGAAAAATTAATGAGCAGAAGGAATGGTGTAATAATCAGAACTCTGAGCCATCAGTCACTGTCCTAATTTTTCTTCTATGCAGGAAGTCAAATTAGCTGACTATTTAAAATGCTAATACTTGCCCTTTACAAATATTATACAGAAAGACAAGAAAAAAATCATGACACAGAGCTTTTCAAGTATGTGCCTGGCATAATTAGAAAGAGGGCAACCTTAGACTCTGGGCAATCCTTGTGACTTTCCTATGCAACATTAACATTTAATACATAGCACATATTTCCTCCTTGATTTCCATATAGTGGTAAAGCATCTGCAGAGACATACTTTCTTTAATGTAGTATATTTAAAAGATTACTTTCAGAAAGATGATACTCATTTCAATTACTATATCTGAACAGATGGTCAAAGCTTCAGCCTGCTTGGAAAAATTGAACCTTTTAAACAAATAAACAGCATTCTCCTTGAATAGTAAGAAACAAGGAAGCTGCTCTTGGTTGTGGTAGTTTTACTTGACCTATTCAATTTATGGACCCTTGTTTGATTGAAATACTGGACTTAAGGATAGCAGGAGAAGAAAATGCTTAAGCCAAAAAAGCAGCTATCACTGCAATTCCAAACCCAAACATATATGCCTGTTCTGTGTCTGCAGGGACATGTCACTGTTCTCAGAACAGTTAGTAGGGAAACTAACTCAAAACTTGCAGAGAGGAACTGTTCTCAGTTGAAAGAAAAGAATTGCCAGTAGTGCAGGAGGAAAACACAGGCATGGCTCAGAAAGTCCTCCTGTGGCCTAGAAATAAGGCATTGATCAAAAGCATAATTTGCAAAGACTGAATTTTTGTATGCAATATGCATGTATCCATAACCCCACAGGTGTGTGTAGAAGCTCATACACACAAACAGTGCCAAAGAATAGTACATTGTTGTGGAAGGCAAATTAAGCAATACTAATTAATCTGAAAAAGATCATGGAGTTCTTGAAAACAGTACTATGGATCAATGTGTAAAACCATTATGTTTGCAAAAGATTTACTCTTTTTTCAAACCTGTGTTAATAAATAAAGTTTAATGCATTTTAAGTAAACTGAATTCAGGATTTGTATCAACACTTTCAATAAAGATAAGCTTTTTTCATTTTTATAGCCATCAATTAGCTTGCAGTGATTACTAAGATATCTTGTAAGTCTCATTAATGAGAAGATTTGAGTCTTTCGAAACCAATGGAATAAGAGGGAAATCATAATACCTAGCTTCTAGAATTAAGCCTCCTTATCAGTTAATAGTATCATTTCCTGAACTTTCTAATTGTTTTTTTTCATTCCCATAGGAAGTCTAACATATAACAACATATTTTATACAAGGCAGTTCAAAGATATTAAATTATTCTTACTGATTGTGTAAGACTGGTATTTGTCTCTGAATGACTACTGAAACATAAAGTTTCCTACATGTACATTCTCCTGTAATACAGAGAATGCAATTCTTAGATGAACTCATTCACAAAGACAGAATGAGGGAAGCAGACAATCACAAAAAGAAATAGATAATTATCATGTCTCTAATCCATTAACTGTGTGATTCAGTGTAATTAAGGAAAAAATAATAAGAAAAGAAAAGGAATAAGTTATATATAAAATAATCATATTAAAATTTACGTACAAAATCAAGCATCATCTTGGGATTTTTCCTAGCTTCATAATATAACTGATATATCTATATAGTGTAAATGGTCATGGAATTAAACCTCTCCTCTATTTGCTTTGAACAGTTTGCCTCACTAAAAGGAAGAGTTCTATGCAACTACCATTGCACAGAAGTCCAAATCCTAGTATTTTGGGAAAACACAAAGTTTCTTGCCATGTAACAACAATTTTCATACAGTAAAGAGCTGCAGCACAGCCTATGAATTAGCTAAGATACAGGCTTTATCAATATGAGGTTTTCTTTTTTGTAGGATTTTACCTACTAATACAATGTCTCTACTGCTAACTGACATGTTGTATCAGTGATGATTCCAAGAAAACTCATCCTTTTCAGAGGACAAAACCTAGATGTTCCACTTACACACCTCACATTTTCACAGCTATTGAATTTGCACAGCTATTGAATTAGCTCAAAGTAGTACCCTTAGATTAAAAAACAGTTGGTGCTCTGCTAATTCCTGTTTAACCATGTCAAGGAGGACATGGTTCAACATGTGTTCCTCCGTTATTGGCCCCAACTCTTCCCAGCAGAACAGATTTAACTCTTCTTCAAAGGAAGCTATAATAGTATCTAATGCAAAAAAGAAAGCAAACAAGCATGCTAGACTACTGATGTATGGGAAATAAGAAAGTTAGACATTCTTCTGGTTACAGGCATATGTAGAACAATAGTTTGGACATTCTACAAGTATCAAGAGGGATGAGTCCAAAGATCAAAATACCCAGGAGGGTGGAAGAAAGGCCAAGAGGAAAAAATACTGCTGAACTTTATTGGCAGGAAAATTGTCATCTGTTTCTCTTTAGACAGCCAGTGAAGTGTACAACAAAGATGCAGAGGTAAATATAGAAAAATAAAAGTAAAGCAAGACTTTAATAGCCACTAACTTCTCACAAGAGCTAGACATAACTGCTATTGACACCTTTTAACAGCCTTGTCTGTAGCTGTTACTTACAGGACGAGCTGAAGTTTAAAATTGTTGAAATAGAAAAGGGTTCAAAGCAAACTATACCAAAACCATTTCTATAACAAACTATACCAAAACCAAACTATACCAGCTCCATTTCAAACATCCTATTTTATTACATGATCAGTAAATACAATACATAACTTGCATTCTCTAGAGAGGCAGGCAGAGATCCCACACAACAAATACATCTGAAATCATACTGAACATCTGTGCATGGGCACCTTAAATCAACCCCTGAATGGCTGTTGTTTCTGTTTTCAACAGATTTAAATAAATCTCTGAATTTTAGTGAAAGAGTAGCTTTAGTGTCAGCTGACTTCTGCAGCTGTGGGAACTAGTTGTTGCATTAGTTGTTCAGGCCCCTGCAGCAGAAAATGTGTAAAACTCCCATGCTGAACTACTCTCACTTGTTTTGAAGTAAGCTCCAGATAACAGAAAATGTTATCTAAGAAGTACCCCTCCTCATTTTCAGATGTTTAAATAAATATTTGTTTCCTATGTTCCTTCTGCTTCCAGCGCATTAGCTAGCACTGTGGTTTGCAGCATTCATTATCTACATCTGGGAGACAGAAATCAATTCTTTTCACAGCAGCAAGCCTCAACTTCCCATTAAGATGTACAGTTTACTCTACACATTACCATAATATAGTGCAATATTTATTTTTTCCAAGAGGATTTTAATAGGACTTCCTTCTAGGCATGGACTGAGGGAAGCTCTACTTATGTTTTTGTATTTTAAAGAGATGAAACATTGATGGCAAAGAGACAAGATGCTGATCTCCACAAGACCCTTCAACTTAATGATGAAATTATACTGTACAAGTGCTTCTCTGAGCTTCCTATCATGGACATTGGGAGCTTATATTACTGCCTGATTGTTTTTCACATCTGTTTCTCCATTTCTAAGAAATTTGTATTTTACATGTGTGCAACCCGCACTCCTCCTAAACTTTAACATGTAATGTTCATTGCTTTTAAAGCAAAATCAACTTCTTAATAATGAAAATGGATTCGAATAAAAACCTGATTTTTTTACAAAAGAAAGCAGACATAAAAAAGTGGTCATACAGTTGAAAGTAGATTTACACTTCCAAGAAAGTCCCCAAGAGTCCCTTACATGACATTAAGTAACTCTAAGTTTGTATCTTTTGATTGCCTGGTTAGGCTGACCCAACTGAGATAAGGGGAGGAAAATGGCAGTGATGCTGCCTGGTCCCTAAGCAGTCTGGAAAATGAAAAACCATGAGTGAGAGCATCCTTAATATTGCTCCATGAATATGTCATCATCTAGCCCAAGATCAAAGGTCTGATCAATTGGCTGTAGGGAGAGCTAACTGACCCTTCTGGAGGGGATGCTGTGGGGGCTCCCAAGGGAAAGAGTAAGCTGTTTTCACAGCCAGAATGAAGCCAATTAGCCAGGATGCAGTACTTCTTACCCATTTCTTTCAGTTCATATTTCTAAAGCAGAATCACTGAAAACTTTTTTTAAAAAATATGCTCAAAGAACTCTTCCTTTTTTTTGCAGTATCCCAAAGTATTTATGCATATCCTGGTGGTTTTTGCAGAGCTTTCATCATTGCAACATGTTTACCTTGAATGCCTTAAATGGTAAAAGTTACTATTACTACTAAACTCCACCAGCCAATACCAAAGTATTGGCCTACGGGTGGGTAAATAAAGACTTATTAGAATTCTTTAATTATCTTTATTTTAATTATTTTATTTCGAAATTACTTCATCTCAAATTTAATACTTGGTTACTTCTATGAGTTTCAGTTAGAATAGAAACCCAGAATGCTGGGCTCACCACCATTCAGCAGCTTTTTTCTTCTGCACAGCAAATAACTATGCTGTTATATACTTTATGTACCAGGCATCACTCACATTTGTGTAGCATTTTTATGCTACATTAAGAAATGGAGGATCCAAAGAGCTGAACTAGCAAGAGTTACAAAAACAAGAGTTAACGGGTAGGTGAGAGTCCGTTTGCTGAACTGCCCCCAAAGAAGAAGAAAAAAGGAGAAAAATAATTTTAGCAAAGCTTTTTTCTTCTAATTACTTAAAAAGCATAAGGCAAACCTCCTTAAGCAACATATTGCCAGCAGATCAAAAAACCCCTACAGTTTTAAGAGTCTTTGCCTCTGAAAAACAAACCACTAAATTCAAAAAACTGTGTTCTTGTAAATGAGCAGCTTCTACAGAGGAGTGTTGCAAGAACTGTTCCTTAGGAACACCATTCCTTTCAGCACCTGCTGGCCCATGTACAAAGCACACAATTTGAGCTCATCTGCAGGCAGCCCAGAGTAACCTTACCTGGGTTAGTGTACAGGTGACTCTCTACAGTTTTCCCAATACTCTGCAGTTTAACAGCTTGAAGGGACTCATCCCCATGCATGACTGTTGGCAAGCTGCCCAAAGCATCGTGAACCAAATTTGCCACTTCTCTCACATCAAAGAGCTTCAAAAGTTCCGAGTACACCGATGGGAACGAGCTGAGAAACACAGCCTAGAGGAACAGGGCAAAAATGGACAGTCAGAACAGTTTTGACATTTATAGAATCTAAATAACTACAGAAATTTAAATAACTATGTTAAAATGCCTGGTTGCAAGGGTAGGTAGTACCTTTAAAAACAGTCTTTATTTTCAGAAAGAATAGCCTCACATTCATTAATGGAATCACACTTGTGACTATTTCTTTTAAGTAATATCTAATTTTTAATTTCTCCCAGGACAATGTGAAAATTCAACTTAGAAAAAAAAATTATTTTTTAAATACACTTACGTCTCTGCAAGAGAAATTTTTTAAAAGAATGGCAGAATCTAGCTGTTATGATACCACAAGTATTTGTGTGGAGTTGTTTTAGTTTGCTTTGTTTTAAGGTAAGTAATGTAACAGTCTATATATCTTCCATTTTTCAAATAATAAACATTTTTGATTTTGGAGTGAGGCAGCACTGGTAGTCTTGGTTCCCCCCAACAATCTTTAAATAGGGTTAGAAAGACATTGATGAATATGAAAAAAAAACACTGTAAAAGTAAGGAGGACAATGCCAAAGAAAAGAAGCTAAACCTGACATTCCCTTCTTCTCTAAATCATGCTGATTCTGAAACGCTACTTACACACTCGCACTGGTGGCAGAACAGGCTGAGTTAAAAATACTGAAAAAGAATTTTAAATGTGTTTTTTTGTATCATTTTGTTGTCTTTTGGCTCCAGCTGCTTACACAATATGAAATGGAAGAACTACCTGTTCTACTCTGTTCTCTCTGATTTGCTATTTTCTCGGTGGAACAGTTTTCTAAAGCGATTTGGAAAATACTAATTCTTAACAGGATCTTAACCACCTTTGGTCACAGAAACACAGGAAGAGGGTAGTATATTCATGAGCACTTAATGTAGAGAGCTGTCTCCTGTGTGTTTTGCCTGTACACTTTAGCACTAGCCCATTTTTGTAGTCTCAAATGAAATAAAGATATCATCTGAGTATTAAACCATATGGTTCATCAAGACTTAAAAATTTTCAGTAAAGCATGAAAAATCTGATAGTCATCTTTTGTATGGCTCAAATTCTTCAGTGTCAGTGTGGTTAAACTAAGCAGTAAAAAGCCCAAAACAAAAAAATTGCTGTATTTGTATCCATCAATATAATTATCATAACTCTAAATATCAGATTTAGCACTATCTATTCCAAGCATATTTAGAAGGTGCAGGTATGAAAATTTCACACTGTAGGACAGAAAGTTGAAAATGCCACTTTGCTCTAGTAAAAATACATTTTCTTTCTGAACAGGCATACATTTTTTATACTGGATGTGAAAAATGCCAACAAGCAAGAAAACCTACTTGTAGCTGGGATAAAGCACTAGTTCCTTTGCTCTCTTGAGACAGGAAGAAGCGTACTGACATAAGGAGCTCTTGAATACAGCAGCGAAATTCCTCCTCATTTTGTCCACCAGTAGCAATAGAGAATAATCTTCGAGACTGAACTATGTATTTAAAGATATATTCCTGTGCCTATAAATGCCAAAAGCAGAGATAACTCACAAAAATGAACATGCTAATCTCCAAATAGAACACATGCAATGATTATATCATTCAAATAAAGAAAAGGGTCTGAAACAGGACCCCATTACTTAATTTTAGCAAATCTTTCTATTGAAACAGTAGCAACATTTTAATTAAAAAAAAAAAAAGAAAACAAACAACGAAAAACTTAACACCACTCTCTTCCCCCTCCAAAAAAAATAATTTAAAGTAAGTTGCAAAGCTGTTGGAATGCAAATTCAAAATACGGCCCTCTTCTACTAGCAAGACACCAAAGTTCACAGTAGCATAGTAAAATACAGAAGGGTACTGAGCTGTTATTTTATTTCCAAACTGTAGGACTTGTCCCAAATGGGATTACTGTGTTGTATAACTCAGCCTGATGGCACATTGTGCTTTTCTGATGGTACAAACCGGGGAACAAGAACAACCACAACCACCATGATCAGTAGAACTCTCTGGTGTCAGGACTGAACCATTAGGTCAGCATGCATGTCTACCATTTAGATTCATGCAATGGATGTTAATATCACCAGTGCAATCAATATTTGATTGCTTTGCCTCATTCAGTAAGGAACATAGAGCTCCAGAGACCAATGATTGTGACCCTCAGTGGTCAGCTTACTGACAAAAGAGAATAATGAATAAACTGACTGCACTGAAAGTCTGCAGCTCCCTAGAAATTAGTACTACTGTTCCATCATTTATATATATTCTGCCTCATTCCCTAAGTTAAACTTTTGGGTACTGTATGTATGAATATATCATTCAAATATATACTTGTCTTCAAGAATTTTTATTACCTTTAGTACTTCCTGTATGTGATCATGAAGCTCCACCTCAGTGACTCGATCAATATGCCACTTCAGTACTTTTATAAGATCTCTAAAATAGTACATGAGAAAGTATTATAACACAGAAGTGGGAGAAGGGTTAGCTTTGCACATAAAATGCAAACCAATAGCTGTCATATGAAAACCACTATCAAAATAAAAAATATATCACTAGATTTCACTGATGACCACAGGCTCAATATTACACTTAGTTTTCAGTCTGCTGAAGGGCACCTAGTAGATCTCTGATGAATGGGCAATAACACCAGCACTAAATATGCAGAATGATTTTAACAGGGATACAACCTTTCCTTAAACTAATGATTGATTCTCTTTGTTTAGTAATAACTCTCAATATTAGATAGAAAAAATACAGACTTCACCTGTATGCAAGTGCTCCTGCAAAATGACTTTCAATGTAAGTGTCCATTACTGGCTTAAAATGGTGAAACTTGCTGTCCTGCAGCAAATTTATTATGTGAACCTAAATGTGAGAGAAAAAGAAAAAAAATAACCCAACACTTTTTTTTTGTTTTACTTAGATTTAGCTAGTGTTAAGCATCATCACAAAATGAAACTCACCAAACAATCAAATACTTTTGATCCATATTTTTGAGAATTTTCATCTAAAATCCCAAATAAAGTGTCTAGTGTATCTTGAAGAAACTGATGGGAGAGAATATGAGATAGTGTTATTAAAAAGATATTTTTGTGACATGGAAATACATTATTCCCCTCATATTATCTAAAACTATAAAAAGGTATTTACCTTCACTATTTCTGAACCATCAATTTCTTTTAATTTTGAGAGGCACCCTGCAATTTTGTCTGGGTGGGTTCTCCACTTCAGAAGGTCAAGCATATCACCTGCAAAACAAAATGCAAGATTAAAGTTGGAGGCAAAGCAGCATTTCAGATTTTAAATTTTACCATTACAGTCCATTTAGCAAAATTTGGCATCATTAGAACAAAAGAAAACGCCTCCAGATTTGCTATAATATGATCTTCCCAACAACATATTTTCATTCCATTCTATAATTGCTCCACCAATATAAACATAAGAACATGGTACTGGGTCACAAAAATCAGTCTCCTGTGGCAACTCTATCAGGAAGTTTTGTTCAGATACTATCTTAAGAAAAGCAACTATTTTGCCCTCTCTCATCCCATTGAAGGATGCCTTCCAGAGCTACTCTCTGAAAGCCAGAAACAATCTCCTAATTACTAGCTTGACTATGTTTGAAACACTCATGTTCCTGTCTTTTTAGAGAACGAACACGATGCCTCTAAGATCCTGCTTTATTAACAAGCAAAACAATCTCTTCTAGAAAATGAACTATTCTGAGCTAAAAGATATCCGAGTGTGTCCAAACTTTCTCCAGTTTTTATTCATTCTCCTTCAGCTTTCTTAACCAAAACAATAACTACATTACAGATAAGATTACATCATTTTCTACATCATTAGCAAGCGCGTATGTCTGTTGTAAACACCTGACATCTATGTTCTAGAATTTGAGGGTTTTTTAGATAGACATACTTATGTCACCAATATGATGCTTCTCCTGAACAGTTTAATACTATTCAGCTCCCTGGGTACAGCGGAATCCCCAGGCGTCTCCATTAGTGTATCCTGCTTTTTCTACCATTAGATTCAATCTAATTTCTATTCTTTCTTATTAATTATTTAAATCAAAGTTACAATGCTTTGCTGTGCCATATTTTGATTTTGTCTCTCTCGGCTGATGAGACCTTTCAACAACATATCAGCAGAAAATTGTCTCAGATTTTAGCGAAGTTACTCTCATCTCCACACCCTTCCAGTCCTTGAAAACAGAGATAAATCCCAGAGATTTCTTCTGATCTAGTAGTATTTTCCTTCTGCTCAGGAAGAAAATTCCTTCCACTGTAGTGCAACCTTCCAGTTCCATTTTAGCTTTTATCTGCCCATTTAAAAATTCTTATTTCTAATCTATATGTTTTCCCATATGGTGTATTATTGAACTGCTGCATTTCCTCTTGAAAATAAATTTTAAAAAATTGGAAAAGAAAGATTTAGAAGTTTATTCTGGTGTGATTTGTCTTTGATACACTCATCTTAGAGCACATCTGAATTAGCTACATGTCGATTTTTTCATCCGCAATTTCTTGTAAATATTTGCACAAAATTCATCAGGGAGGGATAGCCCAGTTAACATATCTGCCCTTCCACCTGTCTTAAATGTATGTTCTACATTTAGTAATCTTTGGACATATGTTACTGCTTTAGAGATTTACTAAAAAATCCCACTTTTCTGTAAGATTGAGAATTTCTTGTTCCATACCATTCAATATCCTAAAATAGTTTTGCAAACTTGGTTTGGCTTTTCAGCAGTTTTTCCTCACTGAACTTGGACACATCTGTAGTGCTCCTTTCAAGTTGTATTCAGTAAAAGTGACACATATTTTTGAACTGTTGAATTAAATAAATCCCAAAGCTTTTTTATATTCAAGTTTACTACTTCTACGCTTCACTGACCAGCTTTTCAGAAATTCTCAGTGCCTAGTGGTTTGAAGCAGAAAACCTTAATCACCATCCAACCTTTCTGTGGCACTGTACACCTTTCCACCAGTTTAAGCTGAACTACAGTCTAGTTGATCACTGTCCAGCATTGTGTTAGAAGGACCCAGTGCTTCTGAAGTGTTCTCAGTAGTTATTAAACTAAGAAGTTAATACCAAGTTTTCCTCTCGGTTCAGCATCTCTTTGGCTGCTTTCTACCACAGACTGTTTTCACACTCAAGTAATACTCGAACAACACCCATCTGTGTGTCATCTCTTTCTTGGTTTGGTCCAGGGAAGTTCCTCTATCCCACAAAAAAAGTAGTAATTAATTTTTACTTTATTAACATTAAATAAATCTCCACCTATAGTCAAATTTTGCTGTAGGTGTTAATGGCAAGCAAACAACATAATTTTGCTGCCTTAATTGCTTTTGATGGGCACAAATTGTTTTGATGCATTTATGCATTATATTTTTGTTTTGCTTCAAGCTGTACTGGCATGGAAAAAAGAGATCCTTGAGTTGCACTGATTGACGAAGAGTCCCACACATGCATCAGACACACATCCCAAAGATCAAGGACAAATGATAGGTCTTATTATTCTTTCTGTCAGGAATTTCTAAGAAACAAGATTTACAAATCCAGTGAACGATATTTGTCTTTTGGATAATTAAATGTACTTCTACACTTTATTCTTTAAGCCTCAGCTCAAGCTGACGAGTAGCAAGACTAGCTGAAGCTGTCAGTTCAGAGCAGGAAAACACTTTCTTACTTGGTAAAGAAGGAGGAACTTGGTGGAAAATAGTTGACACTCAATATTAGGGATTTGTTGGGGGATTTAAAAAGAACAAGAAAGCAAATGTAAGACACTCACTTCAAAGGACTTATTTCAAGGGAAGTGCTAAGGAGGAAAGACATTCTAAGATAACATTAGCGAATAGCCCAAGCATAAATGACATGAATAGAAAATCTGACATGTGAATCACAAGGGGAACGGAAAGCAGTGTGTCATGTAGTAAGAGACATGTGAATATAAAATTGTCCCCAGAAAAAGGCCCACTAGGAAGTCAGAGTTTTGGAAAAGGGAAAAAGTCACTGCTGATGATTAATTTTGCTGAAGAATAAAAATATTTCCAATGCATTATCTTAAAAATAATCAAGGCCTGTATATTTAAAATAGAATACACCTGGACCTATTATCCCTACGAAATAAAACACACCCCTTCTCAAAGTATGTAATTTAAATCCAAAGAGCTAGCTTTAATAGAAGGTTTAGGATCATGTGTTTAAGGAAGTGGTTTGGGATGATTTTTCATCTCTCTGATATCAGTCCTGAGACATCAGAAATTGGCTTGTTGTGACACTACTACACTTCAGGAGGAAAAAACTGAATTCCAGAACTGGAAGTCAGCATGTCTCTTCCAACAGGCTGCTTCTGTGGTCACCAACACTTCCTCCAAACTGGGGTTCCTCGGAAAGCTGCCCAGTGGTACTTTTGTTTTATTGATTCACTAGTTCGGTTTTTTTAAGTGCAGCTAGAAGGATTAGGCCTCTGCCATGCTGTATGGCGTGTTGCTCTGCTGCTGACCAGGGATGTGCCGATCAGTGCTGAGAAATGAGTGGATGCCAAGCTAAAAATATTCAGACTTACTGGAAGGATCCTGACTCTCTTGCAGCCAGAGATGCCTCCTATATGTCAAAAACTGTTTTGATAACTACTCAGTAGAAAAATACTATATTCTCTCTTGCTCTTTGGGGGTTTTATAGAGTAATGTAAAATAACTACCCATCTAAGGATACAATAGATAAAAGCTAGTATACTTTTTGCTACTATTAACTGATTAACTATCCAGGATCAAAAGGAAAAGTGAAGGAAAAACTAACTAGTAGAAAGATTAAAAAAGGACGCGTTCTTAGCCACGACGAACGCACAGACTCTCCTGGTTAGAAGGTCTTTAAAAATTGTTTGGAAATAATCCTAATAACCCCTCCAAAGTACCCAGGGTAAGGAAGTTATGGATCCCAACAACTAGGAGTCAGCCTCCATCCCCCAGTCCCCATAATTTTAATATGCATGAGAGCTGATGGCATGTGGGAACAATCAATGAGAGAATGACAGCTGAGTAAAATTTCTCAGCAAGCGAGTAAAGCTGCAGCCTAATTCAGTCCCACCCTTTACAAGTCTGGGTTTGGGGTCCTTCCCCACCCCATAGCCAGACAACAGAATAATTTTCAATTCTTTTTTAGACTGGATATTGTTGTTTGCAAACAACAGGTGAATCTCTGAGACATTCAGAAAAATCTCCAAACTTAAAAACAAATTCAAAAATAACCAGCAATTTTCAAAAATACCAATACAAATGTTTACTAAATAAAATTAAATACACAGATCTTTTTAGTCCTTTATTTTTTAATACGTAAGCTACATTCTCTCAGGGATAACTGAAGTAATGCTCACATGACCAAATATCCACATGCTTTGCTCTATGTTCATTTTCTGAGCATGCAATAGATTTTGGAAAATTTTTGTTCAAAAGAACGGGGATTTGGAAACTCACCAAGATGAACTTCCCAAAGAAGATCCTTGGAGAAAATATGAGCCTGTCTATTGAAAATATTTCCACCCTCTGAAGTACTGCTGAAATAATTGTTAACTCTTTCAGAGCTGAAAAGGGGATCAATATTATTCAGATATTCTACACCCTCTTACTCAGAATATGGTTAAAAAAATAAAAAGGAGGAAATTTTATGCCCTACGTCACAGATCTATTGACATTAAGTACAAAATAACTCCTGTACTGTAAACAAAAATTAGTATTAGAACCCCAGACAACAGGGCAACTATTTATCAGTGAGACACTTAAGTTCCAGGCAGCACTTTTAGGCATGTGTAAGTACCAGTAGATTCATGTAATTTCCTAAATCAAGGTCTTTAACTGAAGCAAATTTAGTCTCCGATTCCCTGTTAGCTACCTTTGGGAAAATCTTTCATTGGGTAACTTTCATTACTAAGGTAATTGCTATGACAATACGAAACGGGTGTGCCTACGGAAACAAACCACTTACTGTTTGCACACAGTTCTGTTTTGGGCACTTGCTATTAAAGGGTGAAACTTAAGAGGATTATTTCAATTTAAAAAGCTGCTCTAGTTTTTGCTAAGCATCTATAATCAATTTGCAAGCAGTTAGCAATTTTATTATCATACACAGAAGATGGGTAAAGTCAAAGATATTCACACACAAGAGAGAGCAAACCAATAATATAAAATTGTGGTTCTATCAAAGAATGGTCAGAAACACACTACCAAGCAAAAACACAATAATTAAGAAAATTTTTGAAACCTGTTCCACAGTTTTTTATTTTAGTTACAAATTATTATGGCAGGTAAACAAGAACCTTAAGAACGTTCTCTGCCAGAACTCTGGTAGAGAGTGTAAACACATGTATTTATATCTGCTGCTCCTTACAGCCAGTGTATAAGATTGTTTTAAGTAGTAATAAATGTTTGTTGGTTTGAAGAGAAGCAAAAAAGCAATATATGCCTAATTAGAAACAAACTGCTACAGCCTAAAGCTGACAGTAAATAGTTCATAAAAACTCTACAACAAACAGATTAAGAGGTTTTGTAAAGCAGCTGGGTTTTGATAGTTGATTCCAGAAGTGCTGCATTTGATTCCAATATAATGGTCATCTAAAAAGCATTCTTGAACTACTTAAAAACAGTGGTTTATCATGATGCATTTGTTTCCATCTGGATATAAAAAAATTATGAAGAAAACCAGTTCATAAAAGAGATAGAACATAAGCTATTTTTGAGTACATCCATGCTTGCTTGGCTTGGAAAAGACTAGCTGTCACACTCATTTCAACTCATCATGTTTTAAATAATCAACATATCCTACCATTTTGTGTGAGTTTAGTGGAGCAGAGAAAGGATGTAATCCAGAAGGACTCTTTAGTGGTTTTTACTGCTTGGCTGTTGTTTCCTAGGGATATTCCCTTTGAAAAGGGGAGTTTGAGGTAGCGACCAGAATCCTGAAGGTTTGCATTTTCTTCACACTGTGAAAACAAACCAGTTAAATTAACTGTACTGCACAAAACAATTGACCAAATCTCTAAATTATATGAATCATTGTTTCTCTGCCAGAAACGGAAGAATTTCCAGTATGCCTGTTGCAACTTTGGTTTTAGAACATAGCATCATATATTGACACTGAAATCTAACAAACTTGCACAGGTTACATTAAATGAATAGCTCCAAATCCTCATGTTGAAATCTAAACTTCATCTGGGAGCATAAAAAATCCCCTGAACAAAGAGACAACTCTTATATGTGCAAAGAGAATTCCACAAAGTTAAAATAACTTATCTTTTGAAGTTCATTGTAACACAATGTGATATAATATAATAGTAAGACTTAAGAAAACCAGTGCACTGAAACACATACATAGATTCAATTGCAGTTTATAACAGGAAGGTGAATATTAAACAATCAGCAACGGATATTTTAGTGGTGACAAGATTGTCACTCATTTGATAATCAATACAGACTTTCTCAACCTAATTTTTACTTTATATCTTACTTTCTGGGCATGTAAAGAATGTTCCAGAGGAATAATTACAGCTAATGACTGCTAATTCAAATTACCTTGTGTACAATTAGTTCATGGGTTCCATCTGGCAGAGTCCTCCCATTTTCCTGCATCAGGGGCACGAAAGAAAAGCCAAACAACTTCTTCTCACCCTTTTCTTTTGCTGAAATGCATATATAAATAGCAGCACTCAAAGATAATAGTATACATTTTAGACAAAATAAACTTATATAATGCAACATAAGAAAGTATACTGGAGCTGCAACTAGTCAGATGAAGATTATCTTGAATTGCTGTTCCAATTTGCACATTGTCTCCTGTAATGTTCTTTTTTATCTCACTGTTAATCAGAAGGGAGTATTCTGAAACAACTTAGTATATATTAACAACAAATAATGTAAGCCACCAAATATGCAATCTTAGCAACGCATAGAAATTAATCCACCTCTGTGAAACCCATTTCTCATACCTTGGAATGCACAATATGGAACCAGTCATCAATTTTTACCTCAAAACCCTCTCTAAAATGTTTCAGATTAAAAATGTTAAAATTTTATAAGTAAAACAAGCATTACAGAGAAAGTTTATGCAGCTGTCTTTTCCTGAAGCGTTATGGAAACTCATGTGCTGACAACAGCTGTAACAGGGAGGACCAGCAGAAGTCATGAGCACCACTTACTGGAGCAGTGCCGGAATTCACAGCGGATGTGAGCTCCTCTGAACTTATCCACAGGAATAGGAAGTTTCAGCAGCTCAGCCCATCTGGGGCCGTTGTTATGATAAAGCACAAAAGAGTGGTACTCGCTGGCTGGTGGCTCTCCAGAGCCAAATGAGATAAAATCCTAATGAAGAACAAATATGATTAAGGATAGACCAGTTCACTGGTAAAATATCATCAAGGACTGCTCTTCCAAGGAAGACTATTTAATGTCTACATTCATATCATAAATGCCAAATGTGGTACAATGTTCAGTATCTTATAACACTCAAAAATAGTAGCACTTTTCTAATATTTGCTGATTAGACAATTAGAAATGGCAAGAATCATTCACATCATTTAGAATCGAAGCGTTAAACGGGTTGTACTGGGTGATCAGGGACGCTTGAGCAACACATGTGTTGTGGATTCCCATGACACAACATGGCCAATGTTATGCCTCAGCGACGAAAATGGAACTGAGACCAGAGCAGCCCACGCTCAAGTTCTTCGGTCACCTGAAATAAACCTGTAATCCTGGCACTATCAGTGATATGTCCCAGGATTAAAAAATAAATGTGGATTCTGTGATCAGGAAGAAACATGGCGGCCTTTACAACACCCATGATGGACTCTCCATATCAAGGTAGAAAAATGGATTTGCCTAAGTTCTGACCCAGGGATATCTATTAATTCTCTGTGGAAAAGGTAAGGTGTAGCTTTTCTGCTGTGCAATTATAATCTCAACATCTTTTTTTTTTATTATATATATACACACACACTTTTGTGTATATATATAAAAATGTATCCATATTGCATGCCATGGATCTAGATGCACAATCCCACTTCAGATACACAAACATGGAATTTGAACCAGGCTATTTGTGTAGCCTTTCTTCATTGTGTCACCCCACAGCCCACGAAATCATGCAGAAAATACTGCTTTCAAATTTAAAACAACATCAAGAATAGATATATATATAAATATTTGAGGAAAAGTTTAAATGTGAACAGAAATCTTTTTGGTACAGAAAAATGTTGAGAAACAGTCATCTATTATAATTACAATTTAAACCACTGCCTGTTTGTAAGCTGCCACCACCAGCGTACAATAAAATTTGAAGATGAGAAGGAACATTAATTTATTCTTTTTACTGATACATGGTGGTGATTTCTGCAGTGAGGATCCCGATTTATTAAAATCAGACACAAAATTCAAAATTATCAAAACACGTTGTTCTGTGTAACATAAAAAATTGCATGCCTCTAAGAAGAATTCTTAGGAAATAAAAAATTCCCGAACACTTGATCTTGCTTCAACATTTTCCAGCATCTTAATGGAATCATTAGTTACTTGGTCGGCAATTTTAGGTGTTTATTCCAATCAGGTACTTCATCACAAATATATAAAGGTTTTATATAAATGTTTTATAAAGGTTTTAAGCAAAGTGGAAACATTTTGTATACCTAAAGACAGCAAAAGATAAACGTGTCCTTTCCCAAGCATTTTTGTACTCTTCAATCAATGCCACAAAAGAAGACTTACATAGGAAAAAGACCATCAAAATTAACTGCAGCAATGAAAAACATAAAACAAAGATACCTTTAGAATCTGACCACTGCTGTCCACCACATGCATTGTCACTTCCACATTTCTGGCCACACTTTTCCCTCCTTTTTCAAATTCTCCTCTTTCTACAGTGATATATAAATCATTTCTCATTTCACCTATCAAAAAAACAAATGAAACAGTGTGTCCAAAAGTCAGTCAAATTTGTTTACTTTTGCTTTTAGTATTTAAGTAAATTTTCATCTTGTCAAAGGATAGTGTCACACCCACAATTTATCAGTATTTTTGGATTTTAAAGAATAATTTATTATGTAAACCAAGAAAACAAAAAAAAATCTTCAGCCCTCTCAAAACACAAAGATTATCTGCCATACTAAACCAATTCTAGGGGTTTTTTCTCATCTCTCAGATCTGTTTGGTCTTTACATTGGCCCCTCTAGCTATACTGAAGCTAGTGTCTAGCTCCACCTAATTTAATTCTTCTTCTAATCTAAGGTAATATTAATGTACTTTCTTTCACTTGTAATCATTACAGTTCTCTGTTTAACTGGATACAACTTTTTTCTACTTAATCTCAAAAGGAAGTGTATTATTTTGCAAAAAGAAAAACCCAGAGGTTGGTGTTATTTCCATTAAAAGGGCAGTCTTCCCAGACTGTGAGCATATAAATTTGTAACCTAAAAAATCTCAATATATTTTACATTAATATGGTGTTCCAAAGCTTATGAGGACAAAGTTAGCTTTGTTAGCTTATTTTTCACTTGTTGGAAAGGCTTCTGAGAAATTAGACATCAGGACATTCAAACTACAAATCCAATACAGGCGCTACCTAAGTACCACATGGTATGTACAAGTACTGCTAGCACATTTAAATTGAAATTCTTTGTGTGTTCATGCAGTATCACACTAAGCAGTCTGTCAGAACATAAACAGATCATATGGACAAGATCAGTGGTAATTTAATTTTAGTTTCAGTTGACACACACTGCAAAGTTTGATGAAAAGAGGCAAGAGTAGTTGCAGGGGGAATAGGACAGGGGGTAAAGCTTTACTGGTGGTGACTGAAGTGCCATAGTAGGGAAGTCCCTGTTCTGTTTGAAGATGCTAAATCTATTTCTAAAGAGTCTAAACTAATCTAGCTCTTGACAAACATTACCAGAACTACTTTGAAGCAATTGGACTTTCTTTGTGGAAGGCAGAACAATGAAGGATGATACAACATCATAATTAGGAGTGTTTTTAAAAATTCTTATTTCTGGACTTCACTGAAAACAGAAATTGAGAATATATGCTTTCATCTAGAGAAATCCAAGTTTAGTGAAAAGGGAATATCATCTTTTAATAAGGCAGATTTTCACTCAGCACTGCTGAAATAAAGTCTGATAGTTCAGTATATTTATAGGTGTGCCACTTAGAAGGCAACCATGGGACGTGTACTTGTATAGTGGGTAAAAATAATTATAAGATATGTAACATAAATAATTAGTGCATCTGCAATTTCTAGGTTCAGTGTAATTTGCAAGCAGAATTTGACTTGCTTTAACTTTCCACAATACTCTCATGTTTCACATTCCTTGCATTTTACTGCATGCAACTCTCCAGGGATTTTTAAGTAACAGAAAGAGTGATCTTGCTATAGTCATCGAATGTTTTTATAATATTATTACATCACTGGGTGCAAAATAATTAAATTATTCCTGCAAAGCACAATCTAAATGATAAAAAAAGTGAAAGAAGAAACTGCTATATCATGAACTCCTCAAGACCCATGCCCATAAACAAGAGGGTAAATCTGCTGTTGTATTACTTTATTATCAGTTACCTGCTGAAACAATCATGGGCAGAGGCTAGAATACAGCTAGACAGAATCAACAGAACAAATACCAGATGGTATTCACTTAAGAGAGTGTGAAGTCAAAGATGAAAGGGCTGAATTACTAGTAAGTGCATGCAACCACCAGATCAATCCCGGGCTCCTGGTGGGAAGCAGGTTTAAAATAAGCAAAAGGTGATGGTTATTCAGGTGATGGACAACAAGAGTTGTAAGGAAAAAACCCAACACAAAAGCAATCTCAAAACAAAACTCAAACACAAACCCAAACCTTTCCAAAGGATATTATGAATGTTAGTAACCTATAGAAATGAAAAGGAAGGATGGAAAAATTGTGGAAAAAAGATCAGCTACAGGGTATGAAACAGGCAATCATAAGGACTCAAGAAATCCCTTGAGTTGAAAAAGCTGGAGGCTGGGAGAGCATCAGGGGGTAATTACCATACACACATATATGCATACTCAGCTTCTACTTTTCCATAGGTTCTCCTTACAACACTCAGCTAGATGAACCCTTGATCTGAGTCTGTAAAGCTGCTCTTATTGTTTATTCAAGTAACAAAATTAAAACTCATAAAGACTACCCTTAAAACTACTAGAGATGATTATTTCTACATTGCAGTAATATTTTATTATAAAAATTTTGTAAGTTAGTATAGTATGGTTACCAAAGAGCTTGCAGCATGTTGGGTCCTCGCTTAGCACATACATATACTAGGCTTGGTTCTAGTTAGTGGTGCCTGTTGGTCCCTTTCAAGCATTTTACATTAAGAAAAAAACAACACACAATAATCAAAAAAAGAAGCTTTGCAATATAGCTGATTTGAGCAAACAACTTTTAGGTGCAGCAATTTCTCTTTAAAAATTAACTTGAATCCTACATGCACTTGTGCTAAATTATTTTCATTTATCAGCACAGACTTATTTCAGTTTTCCATGGGATCATCACAGAAACATAACCATAACCAAATAAGTATTTCCAGCACAAATTTAATGACTTACCCCAGGTGTAACTCATTGAAAACTGTAAGTTTTCCTTTTAAAATAAACTCTACAGGATTTAAATGCGAATGAAAATGAGAGTGGAATGGGATGTCCTATCACTGGAAGTGTTCAAGGTCAGGTTGGAAGCAGCTTTAAGCAACCTGATCTAGTGAAAGATGTTGCTGCCCATGTGGGTCAGCAGAGATAATAATCTTTAAACATCCCTTCCAACTAACACTAGTCTAAAATTCTATGCAAAAAAAAAAAGAGAGCATTTTTAAAGTAATTGGGGCTCCACAGAAGTGAAGCAGGCTTTTAAAAGTTGTGCGTCAACACATTTTAAGTTTATTTTAAAAATCCAAACCTGTTGTGTTTTACCTTTTTAATTGCCAGAAGAAATCAAACCACAGTGAAAAAGACAGAGGTGTGGGATGTACTTCCTCAAATACTGACTTGCTGTTGTCCTTACAGAGCCTTGGCAGAGTTTGCAATCCGTGTCATGAAAGGATAGTTCAGGTGAATCTCGCCCTGATCTACTTCCATTCAGGAAGCTCTGCTGTGTTTTCAATGTCTTGAAGAAGCTCAAGACATGTTGGTCATGTTATTGACAGAAAATGCGGGTTTTTGTCCGTTATCATGCACGGCAGATTAAATCTAAAAGGAGATTAAGCCTCTTATGCTACATGAGAAATAACCATGTTTTATATGGAAATGAATAGAAAAGAAGAAGGGAGATGATTGAAATAGACTGGAAAACTGATAAATAAAAAGTAAACTCTGGGCTATATATCAAGTATACAGTGTGTACCAGGTGGATACAACAGCAGCTTCCTTTCCTCAAAGTATGTGGCATATCTGGCATTTTATAGTATCTACAGCAATGTAGGGTTCAATGTAAATTTGCCTCCTGTCTGGAGGCACAAATACTTCACTATTGATTTAAAACACGATCATTATTTGCAACCAAAGTGTAAGAAAACCAACTATATTGAACTTGTACAGTTCAGCTGAGTACTGAGTCCTGAGATGTTAAGAACTTTACACCATGTTCCTGGCAAATCTTTAGCACAGCATTTGAATAAACATATTACAAGTATAAATTCATAAAATCAAAAAATCAACAGGTTTATAAATATCAAAAGCCTTATCAGGCACAAAGCCTGATAAAAACCAAAATGGATTTGACAAGTAAAAGTCACTCTGGAATGAAAAACAGAATAAAAACCTAGAAAAATATATTTGGATACCAAATTTTTAAATTATTTCGTTATTTATATATTGGTCTGGAGATATCTTCATCACTTTTACTTTCTCATTGTAAAAATATAATTTTTCAATCTTCCTTAAAAGAAATTCTCACTTCAAAAATTGAGATCATCTGTTCAAACTACGTTAGGGCACACTTTTGTGGACCCACTTCCCATTAAAAAAAATTCCAAACCCTCTATAAAGCATTCAAACATCAGCAAATTGCTGAATCTATCTATATTCCTTTAACTGATCTTTTTTATTTATTGCCACTATAACTACACATTTGATTATAAGAATATGCATCACTTTTCTGTGGGATCTTTGCCTTCACCAGTACACAGATTAAATCAACGTTTTTTAACTAAGAGCATCAATTAAAACCATAAGTAGCTCTGAGAGGCCAAGTGTTGCTGAATATCAGAGTTCTGAGGTAAACTTTGGTGAGTATAAATGGTATCTTCAGCTAAAATATCTGCATGACTCAAGTAAATCTTATAGGCGTATGTGTACTGAGACTTTTTACAGCGTTACACTTTACCAAATGTGAGGAATTAACACAGAAATAGGAAGGGCACATTTCAGATAGCACAGATTTTAATCACAGGTTGAAAACATACCTATAGAATTAAATCTCTATCAGACAGGAGACTTTAAACATGATGAAAAAAGCAACACACTTTTCCCAGCCTATATCTGTGTTGAGAAACACAGTGTACCCTTCTCCAAGCTTGTTTCAGTGAAATCATCCAATGGCTGTTTTCAGCATGAAGTTTGGTACAGGCATAAGCAACTGAAAACAATATCAAAAGTTGTGCTCAACTTTTGAGGTGACAAACCTATCTCTACCTATAACGAAAATGAGTGGTATGAAAGATCTAGACCACTTGAAAGCATTCGTTTCAAAAGAAAGTGCAGCTCATTTTTCCCTGTTCTGATGGAGCATTAACATTCCCTGGCCCCTGCTGTGACAGGTCACTTTCGGCTTTCTGAACTCAAGGCATCCAGACTGTGAAATGAACATGCAGAGAGCAACATCCAGTTAGTAACACTCTTAGCCAGAGTCAAGCCCCACTGTAAATCAGCTTTGTCTAAGACTGTCAGTTTTCTGGGTAAGAAACAACTATCAAATGGTAAACCACACGTCTAAAATCATTAAATATGTTCTGTGAAGCTAAAAACATACATCTCCTTAGAAGCCAAAGATACTTCTAAATGTGTAGGTTATGAGCTGAATCAATAGAAGCTGGAGAAAAGCAAATTAAAGAAGTCATGTGTTGCATTCTTGTGTTATCTGAGTAATTTCACAGCTTAAAAAGCTGCTTATCTTGGTCAAGCTACTTTCTAGACACATTTTCAATAAAAAACTGAGGTTAACAAGTTACAACCAGCATAGGTAAGACAGAAGATTTTTGTACATTGGATGTGAGATGGTAAGCAACAAAGAAGAAATAAAAAAGTTGGTGTTGGTCCCTACGAGAGTGGAAAGTAATAAGCTGTTTCTTGGGAAAAAAAATAACTGTGAGGATCAAAGAGTGTATCTAGGGAAGCTGTTTTTTCTTACTTCTGACAATCATGCAATATGTTGAAAAGGGGTACATTCTGTCCTAATTACAGAAGACACCCAATAACTCCAATGCCTTGGGACTACTTAGTTAGCACTCTATAAAGTCACCTATCCAGCTAATCAAAAGTAGGCTGTGGAATTTCTACAAGAGCTTCTAATATTAAGTGAGGGGTAAAGCCATATGGAAACTGAAATTCCACAGAATTTACCAGAAAAAAAAAAAGTCAAGCTGCAGTGGTGTGAATACAGTCATAACTTTTTGATGTAGCACAAGCTTTCAGGGCACATTCTGCATGGACAGCCACTCTGGTATGTGAATTTAATTGTAAGTGGAAGGTGCTGAATTTAAACGTCTGGGTTGCTAAATCAAAATGTGCACAGTACAGCATTGGCAGTACCTGCCTTTTCATATGGTCCTGCCAATTCATTGCAGCTTTGACCAGGCAAAAATACCTTGAAAGCACTTTCTATGGGCTAGGAGAGGAAAAACTCCAAACCGTTCTTGCCCCAGCTATAGGTGCTAACCTCTACATTACAGCTCAAGAATTCTGACCTATGAAGAAGCAAAAGCTTCATGACTTCAATCCAGCTAGCAATGAATTGTACAAGGGCAGAATGGGAACAGGGGAAACAGACCTGACCAGTATCAATTACATGCAAAAGTCTAATACAAAGAGCAGGAGGAAAGGCCAATTAAATTCACAACCAACCACAAGAGAGACTGCTGGAGGACACAGTTTATGGGGGTCAGCCTTCCTCAACCTGCCAACTATAAACCACAAATTTTAAATACCCAGTAGAGAGAAAAGAGCCAGGAGTAATTTCCAGGCTGGAGATGACAATGTGTGTTCAGGGGCCTGTGATGTCCACTGCACGGTTTCATTTTGGGATGGCTCTGCGAGCTCCCTTTCCTTCATAGGTTGGAGGTTCCATCATCACTATCATGGACCTGTGTACAAGCACTGCTGTCCCGCTGCTCCCAAGCTGGACCTATATGTAAGCTGTCCCCAGCTCACAGAGGCTTAACTGCTCCCACTGAACCTCAGATGACAGGAACAACACAGGAAATCACTAGAAAGGAGGTCAGATCACTACAAGCGTCAGGAGAACATTTGCATGAATGTATCATTTGTACTCTTGCTTTTATAGAAACATTTGCACCTAACCTAAGCATCAAAGCAATGATCCTTCATCACAAAATTGTTTTTAAACTTACACTGAGGAAGCTGTGAGTTGCAACTGCAATACATACATTATAACAAGACTTTTCTCATATTTCAAACATATTTACAACTGCAGAATCTCTTGTAGCATATTAATATGAAACAAGGTTTTCAAGCAGAAGATAGCTGTCAAAGATCAAAGGTAGTGTCTTTGTTAGAAACAAGAGTTTAGTTTGCCAGTTATCCTCAAAAGCTTTCTAGTGAAATAAATTTCAATTTGATTATTTAGTAGTGTAAGAAAACACAGCATGACTGTACTTGAACAAGCATCTCTGATAGTTACTGCTGTCCTGACAGCAGCTACTAATTCAGAAATAATTATACAGAACTCACTAGGAGCTTTTGTTAGGAACTGCTTTTCTGAAAGCTTTACTCAGAATTGTAGGTCCTTTAGAATGATGAATTGCAAAAGAGCAAAAAACATCATTTTGTTTAGAGGAAGTTCCCGTTCATTTACATCTCTATAAAATACACGCTAATGAGATGTTTTATACTCTAAATATAACTTGAGAAGCTCTTAAAACAATTTCAGTTGTAGGGACTGAAAATCTCTGGATGTGGCACAGACAAAATGGTATTAACCTAGAATGTGAATCTTGTGGATGAAAAACATTTTAGAGAAAAGATGCTCAGAATACTTTGTAGAATGGGAAAAGAGATATGTAGCAACTTCCAGTGGGAGGATGTAGAAAAAACAAACAAAACAAAAAAAAAAAAAACCACGCAGAAGGTGATTTTAACTTGAGGAGAGGGCTAAGGAACCTTAGTACACCTTTCCTGCTATCCTTCAAGTCAATCCATGTTATGCCTCTTAGCACCTGGGATGTTCTATGACATCCATGATGATACATATATTTGGAGTTGGGTCTGGGGAGAAGAGATTAAGCCCTGGAATACTACAGCAATACCTAACTCTTGCTAATCCCTTTCTGGGAGCTGAACTTTGATGATTTCATAGTCCAGCTTCCATGCAATGAGCTAGGACATCTTCCACTAGAGCAGGTTGATCAGAGCCCTGTCCAATTTGCCCTTAAATGTTGCCAGGGATGGGCCATCTACACTCTCTCTGGGCAACCTGTGCCAGTGTTTCTACAGTTTTTTAAAAACTGGTGCAATGCTTCCCTTTTTTACAGTGACTGCCATGGCTTTTCAAACATCATGGAGAGTGGCTGGGCAACTATATCAGCCAATTCCCTCAGGACTCTGGGATGCATCTTGCCAGGTCACACAGACTTAAGTATGCTCAGATTCCTCAGGTCACACAGACTTAAGTATGTTCAGACTCCTCAGGTGGTTACTGTTCTCCTACAGCGGGAGGAACTTTGCTCCCTCCAGTCCCTGCCTTGAGGTGCATTGATCTGAGAGGCTGGGAAGAGAGACTTACAGTGAAGACTGAGGCAAAAAAATTCCCGAGTACCTCAGCCTTTTCTTCTCATCTGTTGAGACCAGTTTGCCAGTCATGTTCATCACAAGGAGTATGCTTCTCATATCTTTTCTGGCTGAAATACCTACAGAAGTTCTTATTTTTCTTTGCATTCCCTTGTTGATTTCAGCTCCAGCTTTGCCTTGGCCTTTCTGACCCCATCACTACACAACTGGGCAACATCCCAATACTCTTCCCAGGATTCGTGTTCTTACTTTCAACTGCTTCTGCATTTCCCTGTTGTACTTTAGTTTGTCCAGCATGTCTTCACTCAACTATTCTGTTCTCCTGCCTTCCCTTTCTGATTTCCTACACATTTAATTTAAAAAAAAAAAAAATTAAAAAATTCAAGTTCGGCAATCTAGGATCATTTGTGAAAATTGTAATACAGAAGGATGTTATCTGAGAGGAGGGCATTCTTAAGGACAGCAGCTCAGGAAGACACGCAGGCATGCTACATTTCACAAAGAATTTCATCACTGTAGGAAATGAAATCCCATTACTGAAACAATTTCCTTTTTGTTTTGCAGTTTAGAAGATACTGAAACACTGACTGGCTGCTTATCAGGGAATATATTCAGCACTTTTAAAAAGGGGGGCAAATCTCATTGACATGCTTGAAGGTGCCAGTGAATGTGTTTGAGTTTTAAAGACTGTAGCAACCACCAGTCAGCTGTCTGTTCAGTGTTTTTCCCCACAGAGCATACTTTGACTTCTCCATTATTGAGGCAAAAAACAACCAAGCAAATTTTGCACTCACTCACAATATTTATGAGTACTATTCACACATGACTTAAGAATGAGAAAATGTTTTACTTGGTGCTTAAATACATATATACAAAGAAAAGCTCTGAGACTGGGACCTTCTGGGTGATACTTGACAAAAAATTATTTGAGGCAGGTTGTGTGTCTATTTAAGTATATTATAGGGGATGTGTAGAAAAATTTAAGGCTTAATTTATTTATATGCTGGCAGTTAGTTTATGTATTATCACTGGTATTCTTGCCTATATGTAGGAAACATTAAAACAACTCTTCATATATTAGGATTTTGGGAGCATTGGTCACTGGTAACACTACTGCCTTTTTAATATTGGATTAAGTAGACTTGGACATTTAAATCAAAGATGAATAAACTGATTTTGTTAGTACTTTCCTCGGTTACTTTACTTTTTTGTTTAATAAAACACTCTCTGCATTTTCAGCTTTACTGCAGAAACTTTCAACAAGCTCTAAGAAACACTCACCAGAAAACATCTGATTAAGCAAATGAAATGCCCTTCACAAGGAATTCTCAAACTGAAATACTTTCAGACTTCAAATGGATTGTAGATCTACCACATAATACCCAATTGTTCTGGGACTTTCTGTTCCTTTTAACAGTGAGATGTAAAACAAGCTGTTTTGAACAAGTGAGGAATAAAAGACTTGCAAGCTTTTTTAACAGAAAACTTTGACCTGTTGACTTTGTCTAGCTACAAAATAAAAAAAATATTTCCAACAGAATTTTGAAAGGCTGTTTATTTTTACAGAGCTAAAGCATTCACTTGTTAGTTTGCTAGTGTTCCTTACCTGGTTCATTAAAGAAAAACTTCCAAGCTGTAACTATCCTTGTACACACTTCGCATGCATCACTGCTACTTATTCTATACTCAATAGAAAGACAGTTTATTCTTCAAATACTATAAACTGCAGAAGACCCTTTTCCCCATTCTTCACTTCCAGAGATTTTAGATCAAAGGAAGTCCAGTTAAATTATGGCTTGTCTTCCCTTTCCATAGTTTTCTTTTATTTTTTCCTTCCATTTCTAATGAACTAAGAAAGTAAGACAGAGGAGATGGAAAGGAGAAGGAAAACAATATCAAAGTTCCTTGTACTTGTCTAACCAAATATGTTGTATCTTTGTTTTCTCCAGTGACTTGTAGAAATGTTAATTCCTTCAACAGATAGGATTAAAGTTTTTTAAAAGTATTAAAATAGGATTTGAAAAGCAGAGGATATTCCCCCTAGGGTACTACAGTTTTGTGAAAGGTCAAAATCAAGGTGTGAAGGATGTCTTTACTCCACCACATTGCTTAAACATATTTTGTGTAACTAATATATCCAGTGGCAGAAATTAAATTTAAACTGTTTGTACTTCACATAGTATAAAGAAGTTTGGAAAAAATCACTCCACTGTTCAAGGGAGAAAAATGTTTAAGTGTATCAGACATAGATTTCTTCTCCTAGAATCAACAGCTCTTTACCAACTCCAAGCTCATTGGCAGATACAGACACCATGACAAAGAAAACATATTCCATAGCTTTCTTTACATTTTTGCTCTCTAGACTCTTTTTCTATGCTTTGAAAGAATGAATGCCTCTAGTCAAAAATCACATAATTGAAAAATGAATGTTATCACAAAGATAGCATTTTGGATAGAATAAAGTGAATTACGTATTTCACTGCCTTTTTGAATCATAGTCATCTACTTTTTTTCCAGCCATCTACTTAATTTCCTAAAACACTTGGAGTTCTTCACTAAGAAATTCCAAGAGTCCTGGATAGTGTACTGTGTGGCTTCACCCTGTCAGGCTGCAGTGACACAAAAAGCATTACTCTATAAAAACATGCATTATTATTGTCAGTTCTGGTTTGGCGTGTATGCTGATCCCAGTTACTCTTCACAGCATAACCTCCACAGAGAAAAGGATTGATATGACAAAAAAAGAAGGTCAGAGAGAGTTTAAACACACCAGAATAGGAGAAAGACTTAAAATATGGCATTTATAAGAGAGATACTGCAGTTTAGCAGCATGAAGTATTTCTTATTGAATAATTCAAGAGAGTCTGGTTCACAACACTAAGTGCTAATTAGCCACAGCAACACACTTTCTATAAAAACATAAAATAAGATCTAATTAATGACCATTTTAGTGTCAAAAGATGAAGTCCTCTAATTTATCTGTGGGGAAAAAAAACCACTAGAAGAGAAAAAAAATGAAAGGGGAGCTTTAAAATAGAAAAGCATTTCAAAGGCTAGGTTGCTGAGGGCATTTCAGGGCCTAGGGCATACTCCTCTGGTTAGTCCTTGAAACTCATCATTGCTAAAACTGAGATGATTATTTCTCTTCAGAAGAAATCCCTTCTATGCCAGTAAACACAGAAATTGTACATTATTTAAACTGATGCATGCATACAATTGGACTGAGAAGGCACTATACCAGGACTCATATATTATTCTTTTAACTAAAACAGTGACAAAGTGAACCTGCATAATTCTTTTAAATTGAGTCAAGAAACTCCTCCAGCAGCTGATTTACACTGTACTGTGCTATAATACGTTTTTTGCCGTTTAGTACATCACATTATTTCTCAGCTGGAAAATGAGGGGATACGAGATCTATTTACAGAACATAGCAAATTTGATAACACAGAGCAGCAGGTCACTAAATCATAGATAACTGGAGAAATGATTCTTAATGGGAGTTACAGTGTGCTCAGTAAAACTGCTTCCACTGTTATCTGCCATATTATCCACAACACCCATTTGATTCAAATTTCAAATCCAACAGTAAGACAACAAATAAAGCCTAGCCAATCAGCCATAAAATTTCAGTGGAATTGCTTCCATTAGGCATATATATAATCTAACTTCAAATTAAATAGCACCTGACTTATGCATTTTATTATTTTAAATACTGCACTCATAACCCCAGATTATTTTCATTGTAGTGCTGAAACTGTTTTATTAATTTGTGTTATGTGCATGTTTTAAGTGACCAGTAGTGCTGATCAAGGACACAGAAGAACAGATGTTTAATTGGCAGTAAGCATACAAGAGTGAATTCTCAGTTGTCAACTTTCAGGCAGAAGTTCAAGAGAAATACATGCCCACAGCTAAAGCTGAGCCTCATTACTGAGTTTCAAATGCCTATTTAAGACCTCCTTGATTAGTGAAGTATGAAAGTTTATTTATTCTTGCCTCAGAACCTTAGTTTACACCTGATTTAGGTCCACAGAAATGCAAAGACAGATCTTTATATGAAGAAGATTGTCTCTATTAAAAATCTAAAAGTCACAAGGATGATTTACATTTGAGAAAGTCAAGAATGCGTGGACTCAGCTGAAACTAAGATGTGAGCTCCTCCCCACAACATTTCTCAGCAACAACATAACACCCTAATCATGCCAAACTAGTCTGCTTGAAAGTACGCTTTTCCTTTAAAGAGACATTTGCTTCCTAATTTCCAGGAAGCCACTGAACTTTTTAAAAATTTCAATTCAGGGATGAAGCTATAAATTGTTCTATGATCTTCTTCCTATATTTGCTTCTTCACATTCATACTGACAGTCTTTCTACCTTCCTTAGCATCTGTTTAGGTGTTTGCATATATTTTCATATAATATAAGCAAAATGAAGCCTCTACATCTAAATTGTAATCCATTTCCAGCCATTTCTAGTATTGGAGACACAAGCCTTGTGAAAACAGAAGCTGTACAGTACCAGTGAAATTCTGTGAGTCTTTATTTAGAAAGTTACCAGTTCCTATGAACAAAATGTTCTGCTGGTTATCTTTTTCCCTGCATGGAGCTCAGCAGTCTTGCATTCAGTCATCTTCACTTTTATAAAGTGAGGTTCTGTCTCTCAAAAAAGGCTGCTATAGCCATATGCCCTTTTGACATTGGCATAGTAACTATACAATAGAATGTAATGGAACCACTGGGACACAGTTTTCTTCTATGAAGAAAGAGTGTTTTATGAAAAAATGCTAACATAAAAGTCTCTGGAACTGTTTAAGAAGTTTCAGAATACAGCATTTATTTGAAAACCATCTGAAAATCAAGTAATTTCTCATTAGTTCATTCTTTTACTGCTTATTGAGATATTTTTCTCTTTAACTTACCAGGCATTATAATATTGGAAAAACCTAGTTTCCTTGTTATGGATACTCCATGGGTAAATCTGGACGTATACTCCCTCCTAATTTGCTCTATGTCTCCATGAAGCAACTGAAGAGAAACTGCCAAACCTGAAATTGAATAGAAAAACAAAGA
Source organism: Oreocharis arfaki (assembly GCA_013398015.1). NCBI lineage: Eukaryota > Metazoa > Chordata > Aves > Passeriformes > Paramythiidae > Oreocharis > Oreocharis arfaki. Next base: position 509,706 of record VZRR01005147.1, on the reverse strand, counting down.
AAAATAAGACATTCAAACAGATTATTGTTATCAGTACTTCTACAAATTTTATATATTTGCAAGTATATATGCATTCTTGAGAACAGAAAATTCAGAGGAAGTTTAGTAAGAGCAAGCCAACCTACTTCAATTTTTAAATGTATTTGGGAAGGGTATCAACATCCAAAAATCAATAAAGACTTGAAAACAACTACCCATGAAAAAGCATTAGCAAATTATTACTGATGTGTAATTGAACTATGATGACATGTATTAAAATTATCTCAACAGGGATGGACTAATGTTTTAATTAAAAAGAGAACTGGAAAGAGGTCAATTTGGAGAAATTTCAATCAGCAATATTTGCTTCCATTTCGATTTTTCACTTCCTTCGACACAATCCTGCCTTCATTGATAGGCAAGAAAAGGTGCACATACAATGGTCCCAAACTATGGGTGAAATGCAGAAGTCTCATCACAGTGCATCGCTTAACCCGATACAAAGTAATACAATTTATTCATCCAAAACCTGAAGAAAAAAAATCTAGTAAACCAATACAGCATAATCAGTATTCTTTACTTAGGAACCATAATTTCATAATGGCTGAAATGACAATCTTTTTTCAATAATAATCGGATGTAATCAATCATACTCTTTCTTATGTTTGCTAGAAGACATGCAAAATGCAAGGGGAGCCATATAATAATTTTCCAATTTTTATTCCTCTAGAACCAAGGAAGCATAACTTCGACTACCTCTGCAGTATACAAACAAATTGCAAAGAGCATGCTTCATTACAGTTGAGATTAACAAGAGCAACAGGCATGACTTTTGGTTATTTCAAATATAATCACTGAGGCAAGTGTCAGAATGACACAGCTTGTAAAGATTAATCTTGCCTGACCTTCAGCATTACTACAGCATATCACGTGTCAACATACAGATCAAGGAGAAGATAAAAGCAAACTCTTCATATACACTGAACAACTGGAGATAAACAGGCAACTCAGAAGAGTCATAGTAAGCTTGAGATTAGGCTGAAGCAAAGAACATGTACAACACAGACTGAACAACAAGGTCATCGGTCCTTTCCGCTTTGAAAGACATTTTCCCTACAACCATGGTACTGCTTAACTGAATAAACTTACTTGAAGTCTGGTGGTTCCTAAAATCAGACCTTAAAAATCTATGTACTGCCAGTCCAAGCTATTGCAGATCAGATATCTAATCACCATGACAACTTTTATATTTTTCCTCTTACCTACACTTACATTTTCTTATTTTGGCAACTCCAGAGAACGTGATACTCTGACCAAACATCCTTGTCACGAAAAACAGCTCGCCTACACATCTCCAACTGGGTACATAAACAAATCTTACAGGGAAAAGCATTCAGCGAAGTCTATTCTATTGTAAGGACTGTACTTAATGCCATGGGCATTAATTATTTTTGTAGGGGAATTTGTTTGATACAGTGAACAACCTTTAGGCAGTAATGACAACTATTATTGGGGTAGGTGAGAAAACAAACCACACTCTGGCTAGCTGGTGGTACAGAAGCTTGGTACAAAGTCATACAGGCAAAATTCAGGCTCTGTTAGAGCAGGTGAAAGGTTTTTCATTGCTGTACAGGAAGAACTAGGCTGGGTATAGCTCCCTTATAAATATGGATATTTAGCCCACCTCCAATCTTGCTGCTTTTATATTTTAAGAAATCATTATACATACACATGTATAATCATGCCCTCATATGCCCCTATTGCACTGTTTCCTTGGAAACCTAAAAAACCCATTTGCTATTGTTCCAGATCACATGAACCACAACAGCATTAATAAGAAATTGTACACCGCCTGGTGTTGAGTAAAGTTATTATCTTTTCTAAACAAAGGTTGAAGACCCCAAGTCCATTTTTCTTTCAGTACAAATTTCACAGATTTCCTCAAAGAATTTTATTTAACTGCAAAATCAAATGTCAAAAAATCTCATCAATGGCTAAACAATTTTAACTTGAGAATAAAAGCTATCTGTCAAAGATTTGAAGTACTTGCTCATGCAAGGCAAGAAAGATATAAAGCTCTGTATTTCACAGCATTCATGGTTAGAAAGTGAAGAGTCATCTTTATACATCCAAGAAATCTCTCCGTGAACACACTTGAAACACGGGTTAGTCATTTTACCTATAGTTTAAATACATCTTCGGAACATAAATGGCAGGCATTCCCCAGCTTTTCAGAAAAATGAAAAACACTGGATTACAGATAGCAAAGTTACTTAAAAATGGTATATGTTATATACTGGCCTCTTACTAAAGAGGCGAGTAAATAGGAGAGAATGAAAGTCAACCAGAATGGAAACAAAGCAAGGATGCACAGGGAAGGAAATCTCAAGGACCTCCAAAAATCAAGTCTTCAAGTTATCCACTTTGTCACTGAGGACCTGGTTGTCAAATAAAAGGGATTTGACAAGAAGGGAAGCAGAACTGGTAAATCTGATAAAAATGCTAAAGTTGGGAACACATGGACTTTACATAATCAGTGAAAAGAACACAATTCCCAGGTAAGCATTAAGATTGCTCTCTCAAAACTCCACTAATTTTGCAAGGAATCCAGGCTACCCTCCATCAAGGACCTAAAATCATAAGAGGCGTACTGTTGCTGAGGTGTGATACCCATCTCACAGAACAGTTTGACTGAATTGCCAATGATTTGTTACATTCAGGGTGTTGAGATGGACAAAAGGAAAATACTGCATATGAAAAGGTTTCCTCTAGAACTGGTTTTATTCTGCTCCCAAGATCACACTATTTGATGACCAATAACTGGACCTTGGTGAGCTGTTCAGAGGTCTGGGGCCTCTAGTATCATCCTATGCCAGTACTTTCAAGGTGTCAGTTATGATCACATGTTTTTACTCTTCCGTGTTCCATTTTAGTCCAGGGTTATAGATAGCTAACTCTACACAGAGTAACTACATGTTACAGCTATTTGTTAAATACAAAACATATGTACCAAGGTGAATTACACCACGCAACTGCGCAAAACTAAGCAAGAGCTATTTGCTTCATAAGCAAATGAAATGTATTCTTTTGTCATTAGATATATGCTTTTACAAGTCAGAACAAATCTCCAGGCAGGATAAGACAAGTCCAGCCAGCCAAAGCCAGATAGGTAATGAGGACCTTGTTGGCAGCTAAACACAGAGCCTGTGGCCAGTGGCAAGCCACAGCAATCCCATATTCATGGGTTTATAAAAATGCAATACACTTGCTAAAGAAAGTAGACGCCCATCATGACTGAAGGACCATGCAATTGTAATAAAAATCATGGGAAGTGGTGCTTTAAAAAGATGGAACAATTCATTTTACAATAGACTACAGTTTGTATGCTTATTATAAATCAAGCTACTGGAATATCAATGAGCGTTAACTAACGTAATTTAAAACATACTGACACATCACATTCAGATTTTCAGAAGGGTGCAGATTCAGCTGAAGAGGGACTCCCTCAGGCACACTGCAAAACAAGTAGACTGAAGAGGAACTGACAAGCTGAAACACATCACCCTTAAACTAAAAGAGAGGAGATACAGACTAAATAACAAGAAGAAACTCTTTACAGTGAGGGTTGTCAGTCACCAAAAAAAGATGCCTAGAGAAATTGTGGCTGTCCCATTCCTGGAGGTGTTCTAGACCAGGTTAAATTGGGCTCTGGGCAACCTGATCTAGTGGGTTGCATCCCTGCCAACAGCAGGGGGACTACACACAGCAAAACTCTTAACTTTAGAAAAAAATTACAGCATTTTGTGATGGGACAGCTGTCCACAGACAAAGCAAAATAGAGATCTGCAACATGCCACCATACACTGCCTCTGATTGTGATTGATAGGACCACTGCACCATCTATGAAACCTAGGAGCCATCCAGAACTTCGTAACTATACATTTTCCATTTCTAGAACATCAGGAGCTAAAACATAACTATGAAAATGATTATCCAGTCTCTGAAGGACTGGCACATTTTCTTTAATAAGGTATGTAGCCTAGCTTTGTCCCCTCAGAAAAAACTTCAATTACCTCCCTAATGGCAATTAAAACCTCTTGTGTTAGCTATTATTCCTTATTTACCCCAGTTTTGGAATTACTACTACAATACTCTGTAAGGAACTGCAAATAGATATGCTTTTATTTCTTTTGCAAGCACATGAAATGTCTTACTATTAACTTGTACTAAATTTCAACACAACACAGATTATTTTTATCATTCAGATGAAAGAGAATGCAGAAAACTGACAAGCTGCTGAATAAGCATCCCAGATTTTTGTTAGATTTGTCATTTTACTTCCAAACAGTTTTTGTACTGCATTATTGATTTCTGCAGTTATTTATGACAAAAGGCATCTGTTCATTATGCTTATAGACCCTTTATTTGCATTTAAGCTTCTGGGGGGAGGGGAAAGAATTTACATTCAGCTACTACCTACTGGCAGCAGAGAATCTAGACCATATTAAGAAGAAAATGCCTAGCAGCTGCTCAGGAAGCTGATAGAAGAAAAAAAACAAACCTCAGACAGAATGTTATTCAGCACTGTTTGTATTTTAAGAAAGATAATAAAATAAGGTATGTGTCTAAATAAAGCTACCTAAAGGTGTTAAAAGTATTCTGAGGGTTTACAGGTGTTCCCATTTCCAGTAGTGTTTTAAGTGCAAAGGTAAAAAGGTAAAGGTAAAACCAGCAGATTCGCACATGGCTATTGGCAAACAAATGATTTATTGATTTAACATGATCTGTGACAAACAATTGTATAAATCTTGGCCACAGAAAACCCTACGTAGAAAATCCCACAAATTACAGCCTGGGAATAGAGAGATTAAAAAGTAGAGGTAGATTCAGTCCTTGATGGCCTTTTTGAAGACTTCATTCCGATTAATTTGAATTATTAAAGGAAACCCCAAAGTCTTCTTCTCCTCAGCTTTAAATTCTGGGGTTTAGCTCAGTAAAAAAAGAATGAGTGAATGCCATTGCAACATTTTGACAGCTTTCTTGGAGCTCCTGTACCCAAGACTTTTGTCAGAAATGCCCTCAAGTGTATAAAGCAAGGATGTTTTTCTTCTTCAAATGGAACATAAACACTTAAATGCAAATGCAAATGACATTTAACTGTCATAGGAAAACTGGCTTGGAATTTCTTTCTTTACAGGGTAGATGATAGAACCTCAAGTATTTCTTCAAAAGGCTAAATTAATATTGTAAGCACCTAGTCTAATTTCTATATAAAGACAACAGATTTCATAAATGATGTCTCCAGTTCTTACCTTAGCAAGCCCAATGCTGCCCTTTTCTATTGCCAATTCACAAGGCATGTTAGCACCCATTTGCAAACTAGAGTGTTATATTGCAAAGGTGAACCATCTTGCATAAAAATTTTTTAAATTACATTTTTACAAAGAGGCTGATTAGCTAGAATATTATGGAGTGTGCAAAGTACACAATTTTGCAATTATAAGTGCTTTGTATTGCTTCTAACAATAAAATAAAATNGCTAAGCTACACCAGGCACTGCAATAGAAGCACATTTTCTCCTTCATGAAGTGTAGCTCTTCATGCAAACAAAATTGTACTAGAAATTCAGCTACTTCCATTCCAATTATGTGTCTTATTTCAAAGGAAACAGATGTTTAACAGGTACCCGAACAAAACGTTAAAAACCAAATCCCCACAAACATAAGAACCTAGGTAACAATTGCAAAGAACTTGTAAATATATTCTTTGAGGGCACCAAAATCATGCATGTATGTTCTATAATTTATTATCTCAAATAGTGTTAAGAGTTTTTATTTTTTTTAGTAGGTAAAGAAAGTCAACACTTCCAACAAGTAGAACAAATTTTTGGAAAAGGTTTATAAAAACATAACTCAACTCCAAGATAGAAATACAAACCAGCAATTGTGATTATTTAGCCCTAGCTAGGAATTTCTGGGTTTAAATTGGGTGCCACTTGAATCACGTACAGCAAGAGTGCGTCCAGCAGGACCAGGGCACTGATTGTTCCCCTGTCCTCGGCATTGGTGAGGCCACACCTCAAATCCTCTGTTCAGTTTTGGGCTCTTCACTTCAGGAAGAAAATTGAGGTGCTGGAGCATATCCAGAGAAGGGCAACAGAGTTTGTTAAGGGTCTGGAGCACAGTTTTTATGAGGAGCAGCTGAGGGAGCTGGGGTTGTTTTATCTGGAGAAATGGAAGCTGAGGGGAGACCTTATCACTCTCTACAACTACCTGAAAGGAGGTTGCAGGGAGGTGGGGCTCCATCTCTACTCTCAAGTTACAAGAAATAAGAGGAAACTGCCTCCAGTTGTACCAGGAGAGGCTTAGATTGGATATTAGGAAAAAAAATTTCACGGAAACGGTTGTCAAGCATTGGAAAAGGCTGTCCAGAGAGGTGCTTGAGTCACTATCCCTGAAGATATTTAAAAGACCCACTTGCAAGTGCGGGGTTAATGGTTGGACTCCACAATCTTAAAAGTCTTTTCCAACCTAAACGATTCTATGATTCTATAATTGCAGTACTGACTTGAACAACAAGTCATAGTTTCTACTGAATATAAGATCTCCCTGAAAGTATTACAATGGCAATTTTTTCATTCTTCTCTAAAAACAAATCTTTTAGCAACACTGAAGAGAATAACAAGAATTTAACTCTATTATACCCTTATCTCTTCAGGGCAGAATGATCTTGGAACAGCACTTTATGTGCAAAATTCTTTATACGTGTAGTCTTTTGGCTTCAGCATTTTTTGAGAACAAAAAATTCATTGTATACTTAGTGAAACACATAAGAGCAGTATTCTCATTTTAAATGTATTTCAAACAGCAGCCTTCAGTGACAACTAGTTCTTAAACATATCAAACTGGAATACACATAATTTCCTTGTCACAAAACAAAGATTAAAAATTACAGATTCATAAACTGTCCTAGAACTAGAGTAACTAAGCAAATGCACTTGCTGTTTAAACATTAGTGATGTGAAGATAAAAAACACATTTCAAAGCAACACTGACACCTGAGAACCCTGTTGATAAAATACAAACATTGGAAGACTTTTCTGCGATTAATTATATGCCCAGGAGTTACCTAAGAGTTATGTACCTCATTCTTTTTTACCTTCTTTGTCAAGTTCATGTTACCGCTCCTGCTATCGTTCCTCCTCATTGTTTCCCAGTCATTGCTCCAGTCAATTCTCCACTGTAAGCCCATGCTCTCTTTCTGGCTAAAACTCATAGCTGTTTCTAGCAGGGAATGCACATTTAGTTTCCCATCTGACATTTCTCATGCTGATTCACAGGAAAAAGCTCTCCTTGCAACAACTCTGAGTGTGGTAACTCTGTGAACTGCTGGGGTAGTGTCATGCAAACATAGTCACATTTCTTCTGGTATCTAGAAAATACTTTAAGTTACCACAGCTCTATTCCTAGAAATATTGTGAACTTATACTGAGCTACTGATTCCCCGCTGCATTTGATCTCTCGTAGCTTTTCATTTTACAAGTGTGAAACAAATATGCTCCTTGATTAAGGGGCCTCTGCAGTTTCTCCTCTGCAAGGTAAACAATGACTCTAACAGGCTTCCTGCTCCAAATCAAGGAATTTGTTAGCCAAAGCTTACTTTTTGTGAAACAGGAAATCCAACAGATCAGATACATGTTTCTTTAAATTTCTCAGCATTTGACAGTAACCATGGAGAAATGATACCATTAGAGTGCCAAGGGGCTGCTGAATGCAGGTAAACAGGCATGAGAAGACCCCAAAGCTCATATCACTCTTTCTAACTGTCTCCATTGCCATCCTTGTCTCAGAACTTCCATCTTGTCAGACGACTTCATGCACTGTGCTGGTCTACCTCATATCTTTTCTGACCAAGCCTTGTATGACCGCTGAGACAGGCTGACAGTGGAAACTGACAGGTATACTGGGGGAAAAAAGCCCCACATACGAGGTAAAAAAAGTTCCCTAAACAGAAGGATGTTCTATGAAACTTACTTTAGATTGCTTGAATTAAAATTAAAATTATTTGCCTCTGAATGGGCAACCTCACTGAACTTCAAAAAAGGTAGATCTCACTTTGAGGCTGGTTTCTCTTTCAGCTGGTGTTGGACCACAAATTCCTGAGGACCCTTCCAGCCTAATTTACTACATGATATGATGAATAACCTTCCTCCTTAGGATGACAGATTGTCTTTCTCATGATGGTATTGTTAGCAAACATTTGTCAACACATGGGCTTCGAGTCCTCCGTGCTTCAATCAGGGCATTCTAGTTTCAAGCACTCACATCAATTAAAGTTAATGTATAATTAACAGTGTTTCCAGTGGAGTGGCAAAGTACGTTTGGCATTTCTACCACAGAATACATCACACTGCATTCAGTAAAAACACAATCAGGTTACATCACTCTTGTCTAGTTCATGAGAACATTCCAAGATAACGGCACAGGGAAAGACTTTCCCACTACACTAGTTATTTTCATGGAATCCACACAAGAGTTCAAAGCTACAAAGCAGCTAGATGTGCTTATAATTTCTTACATCAGTAATTTAATCTCTAGAGAACATGAAAGGATTTTCACCTCCTTTGCTGTCACAACTGAAAAGCACATGTATCCTTTTCTCATGTCCCAAGAATTACTGCATCAGGCACATGCAACTTTTCAAGAATCATTACAAGGAAATCCTAATTGGTGTTTACAGAGAAGCTTACACTTGAGACTATTAGGAGCCTAAAGGAAAAAGCAGAGCAAAACAGAATTTCTTGCAAACCCTTAAAAGTAAGTTATTCAGTCTTTCTTTTCATAGGAATGTTAAGAAAAAGAAATTTGTAGTGCATTTCATCAGTATTCAAATAAGATTTTTATCAGGTGATTCACTGGGGAGAATATGCATACATATCATGAGATCCAAGCTTTCTCCTCTGTAGGATTTGGTAAGAGGACATGAATATAGATCACACTTGAGAAAATCATGTGCTACTCAGAAGGCTTTAGAGCCACTTCCACTTTCCCCATGGTATCATGAATATTTTCAGATGATACACAAAGTTGAATAGTTGCTGCAGGGAAGCTGGAGAAGCCAAGCAATTAGCATGCTCATCTGGGACATGCAAGACTGACTGAAAATCTTTTTCCAAATCAGATCTCTGGTTCTACAGATACAAAAATAGAAATGTGCTATTGTCCTCATAAAACTGATGCAATTAAATGTGATGGCTATGCAGGAGTATTAGTTTTTCCACTGCTTTTTGCATTTTAAAACAAAGTAACCAGCTTCTAATTCTAAGAAAAAAATGTTCTAAAAAAAAATAGATTTTACAGCCAGCTCTGCTCCAGAAATTACTAAAACCTGGTTTGTTTAATAATGACATTCCACAAATACCATAAACTCAATGTGAGAAACAACAATGCTACTGAATGCAGCAAAGGTTGTACAATTTGGCCTTTGCAATAATGCTTTGATCTCCTACACCAGGCAACCAGATGTTTTCCAGTAATGTGATACCTCACACCGGCTGCAAAGACCAGTAGTGAATGGGAATTACATCCACTACCTGCTACTCCACTCTCTGTTAGATTGGAAATTCATCCAGAAAACACATTCCAGTTCCCACTCCAGCAAAGGATACTAAATTATCTGTGAGAGTGTGCCCTTCCTTCCATTCCTGCACCACATGAACATCTGTCCCCTGCTCCTTTTTGGGCTTTATAAAGAAGTGACAATTATTTGCCTTTATTTGGTCCTTTTTAGAGGTCCTTTAAGCTGACAATAAGATGCAAGAGGACTCTACTTAAGAACTGTCATGAGTTGAAGCAAGAAAAGTAGGGTTTTTGGAGTGGGGGGTTGAGTGGCAAATACAAATGCTATAGTCTGTCACTATGCATTTTACATGCAAGACACTCAAAGTACATTTTGAGTTCCTTTTTAGACTGCCCCAAAAACTGAAAGATCTTTTTCCCCCTGAAGAATATTATGAACTATCTGATAAACTGTTTTAGCAGGGGGACACAACAATTTGTGGAAACTAAAGACTGTGTAAAATCTCCTGATTGAAAGAAACTGTACAGGAATATGAAGATGGAACAAGCCTAGCGAATAAACAACAGTCTGAAGCATCTTTGCTGTTTGTTGTTTTTACCATGCTTTCTTTCTAAGTCTCTTCTAAGTGTTGAAGGTGATTTGAAAAGGGCAAGTGTGATATAAACCAAAAAATCAAGTTTTCCTACATCTGGCTCATACCTACAACAGTTCCTAAGGGAGAGAAAAGATCTCTCTCTCCTGTACTGCAAGGTGTTATCCTTTTTTGACAACAACAAGGTGGCAGCCAAAGCTAATGAGGCTTCAGAACCAGCCACTGAACACTATCACAGAAAAAGACAGCAAATGAAAAAATAAAAAGTAGTGTAACAACAATATTTTCCATGAGGTGTCAGCAGAAGTATCTGAACATATTGCTAAAACCTTGCAAGTGCTTTTTCAGTCTGCTAAGGAGTCACAAGAGAATGAATTTCATGTGTGTGATATAAATAACCTTCCATAGTTTATCTTTCAGTTGCTGGGTACTCAGAGTGGTATTACTGCTCACTTCCTCCTTCTCTCGCCAGCCTTCACATCCACTACTGGAATTCTGTGCTGCTCTTCCCTCTTTGCCTCCCTTACGCTGACAATCCTTTTCAAAATGTAATTCATCTTCCATTTGCTACCTTTAGTTTCCAGCCCCCTGCAACCTGTTAAAACATTCATATGCAACGGCTTTCATGTTGAATACTCACATAATTTTAAGTATTCAAATTTATCCAATATCTCCTAAGAACTGCACATTTAACTGTGACTCTTATTTCATGAGAGAAAAATAGGATTAGCATTGTATCACAGAGTAAGCACATATTGCATGGACAGACAGAACAACCAAGAATAAGATTTTTCTTGATGAATATGCTTAACATATTTAAAAAGCCAAATATTAAACTTACTCAGTAATGTAACCCTTCTATTTGCAGTATATGATTTTTCTATCTATTGTCCAATAAGATCCATGATATTCTAAACCTTAACTATATATATATGGCTAGATTCTATATGAGAAAATAATAGAATTAGAAATGGTTAAATATGTAACTTCAGTCTTGATAAATAACATGAGGTTTTATGTGCTTCTTGGTTATCCACTAGAGATTGTTAAACATACATTTTCAAAATAAACATCATGCTTGAAATCAAGTTAAAGAAGCCTGCAATGTACAATATAGTTAGTTAAAGAAGCATGAAGTCTACTACATGAAAGGCATTACAAATACAATATACTGGAACCTTGAAAATGAGGTTTTTCTATAGTCATATTTCAACTGATCAGCATTTCACAGGGAAAAACAACATTTGAATATAGGGCCAATAGACTCATAAGCCTCCATTTCAGGTTTCATTTCGAGTTTGACCCCATCTTCAAAATGAGAGAATTCAGACAAAGTTAGCAAGTTGATATTAAAAAAAGAAAACAAAAAATGCAAATTCAGCATCTCCTATGAGTCAAACCACCATCTCATAATAGCAAAGCTCAGTTGTGTCCCATTCCTTAAGTTTCACACACAAATTTATTTCAGTGACAGTTCCAGTAACATACAGCTGACTGTGGAGGACTATTGGTAAGTTCTTAAATTATGACTCTGCACCTTGCTCAGCTGGAATGCAAAGCTACTAGTAGGAATGCAGATTGCACATTCATTTGTTGCTGAAGTTTAATATATAACTGTTCTGGTTTTGGCCACGAGGGGAAGTCTGGAGCCGGGTGGGCGTGTCTAGGTTGCTATTCTATGCCAGCTATATCATCAACGGTGTGGGACCAAGGAACTCGGGCTTCCAGGAAGGAGTGGTGTGGCTTCAGGTCAAGAAAAAGCCTGACGGGAAGGGGAAACTCATCCACCATTGCTGATTGTTGCCCAGGGCCCTCAGTGAACATTTTGCATGTGAATCTCTCTTTTGTACACTTTGTTTATTAAAATTGCTGCTGTTTCTTTTTCTTATCTCATTGCTCTTTCCAGTAAATTGTCACCTCAGGATCTCTGCCTTTCATATAACCCACCAGAGCGGGGAGGAGACTGGCTCGTGGCTTTTTTTTAGTGTGAGTACTTAATTGGGGAATACTGCTCCTAAAACATGACAGTAATGCCAATGGCAAATTTTATATTCCTGATGAAAATGTGAAGCAGAAATGTCAAGCAATATGGACCAATAATTTGATCAGCTCCAGAATCGAACAGAACTCCAGCAAACTGTAGGTCCTCAGCACAGCATAAAGGTTTACATTACATAGTTCCTTGAAGAAAATTCAGTGACTTTTTATTTTTAAATGTGCACATGAGCAGCACATGAACAGCAGTTTTGTACATTTTCATCTGACTATTTTTCTCTATGTGCAAAAATGTTTCTTTCATAGATGTTAGTCTTTCTAAAATAGAGCTACTTCATTTGCAAACAAAGAAACCCCTTAAGAATGCAAACAGAAAGGTGGCAAACTACTCACCTGCATTGGAGCCTGTCAAGTTGTAACGTGCATTCAGCTTTTTAATGATATTTTCATGGATCTGATACCAGTCACTCTCTGTGTTGCACCTAGAAAAATTATAACTTTTTAAATTCTGAAATGGGAACACAAGTTTATCAGACCAACTTCACAACATATGCCTAAATAAATCCTTTTCAGCTCATGAAACAAATTACACAATAGGAGCTGAAGCCCCATGAAACTGCCTGTCTCAATGGAAAGAGTGCCCTTACCATTTGAGAAAGGCACCATGAAATACCTGCTTCATGTGGCAAAGGATGGGAGAAAGATAGGAACAATTATGCTGAGGAACTCAGCCATGACCAAGTTCATTTCTGTATAGATCTATCCTTCAGGGCTAACCCACACAGAAATCTATCTTGAGACACTTGAAAGGAGACACAGGACTCAGAGCCAGTCTTAGCAGACAGAAAATTCTGTGCTATACACTTCAAAGATACTTTAAAAGGTTGTGATCTTCCGGAAGTAGTCAGTGAAAGACTAAATCATATTTCAGCATACATTTAGAAAATAGCTGGTTTTCTGTAAGGAAAACTCGACTATGTTCTAATGATCACTCTTCAAAGTTTAGACTTGAGTTAGCCTTAGTTAAATCTCATTTTTAGAGATAATTCTTCTAATTCTTTAGAGATAATTCTTCTAATTGTTTTTCTTATTTTAAAACAAACAGGCAAAATTTAATAACACCCCAAAATACAATAGGCAGACAAACCTAACAATTTTTCAAGCAATAGTGAACATTTATGTGACTTTAATGTTCTGGGAATCTAAATAAGAGCCAGCCCACCTGTCCACTATTACAGTGAACTGCTTTTCTGCAGCACTGATTCCAGCAGTTCTAATTCAACACAGGTGGAAACAGAGAAAAGACATCCACGCCTTCAAGATTTGAGTGCTTCCCCTGGCAGGGGCAGAACTTTCTCACACATGTGACAATACATGTCCCAGGTACAAGTACTCAGAACAGACCACTCCACAAAACAGTTCTTACTATAATGTCCAAGATCAGCAGGAAATTACATTCATTGAGTTGCTACTAGAAAATTGCACATTCTTCCAACTCCTATCAGCCAAAATATACTTTATTTAATCAAGCACTCATTTTTAAAACTACTTTTTCACTCTCCAGCACTAACTGCCTTTTATATTTTTGTTATTCCCATTATATAGTTGCTTAATTTCACAAAAAGATGATCTGCCTGCTTTTTTTCTGTAGTTATAAACTAGATGCCTAGGCAGCACAAGGCACTTAAATAAGTCCTAAAAGCACTTTATGTTGCCATAATAACAGAGCTCCAGAATACTGTGAAAAACGCCAAAACATACCCAAAACACCTAAAAGGATGTAGTCTTTATCTTTAATATTATCCCACTTAATAAACACATCTGTAGAGCTAGCAAAAATTTCCACACTGTGATTAAAAAAAACAAACAAAGAACAGCTACTTTGCATTCCTGGAACAGAAAGGAGCTAGAGCAATTTACTCATGCTGCACTTAACACCACCAATTCTGATGCAAAATTACTCTAAGGTACTTTCAAAAATTAAGAAAAGTCATTTCTTACATGTAAACTTTTAAGACCAGGTCATCCTTTGAATCTCCTGCCAGCAAATCTGCAATACTGAGGACTGCACAGCCAAAGGGACGTCTATATTGTACATTGCAGGCATTTTTCTTTTCTCCAGCTCCCATTCGTCCTGCCAAACAAAATACATATTTGATGCATAATCCATGGAACTGCTCTCCAAACCACAGAAGGGAGGCAGCAAGCAATCCAGCTCAAACAGTGCCAAGTATACTCTCATTGGGAACCTGGTCCATCTTTATCCTACATTCAGATAACAAATGGTACAGCAAGTCCACTCAATATGTGGTGATCTTGGAAGGTCTCAGACCAGAGGTTCTGCTCATCCTCTCGTGACCCCAACTCAATGAACACCACTTTGTAATACCCAGTCATAGAAACCTCACAACACTATCAAATTAAATTTAGAGTTCAGACGCGATAGAGTGTTCAACATTTGCTGTCGTAAGAATTATTTTACTGCGGCTGTTGCTGCCCATCATTATGTGAGGGGTGTTGTGATTGAGCCATTACAATTTAGTAATCAAATGCTGTTTCCTTATAGGCAACTGGAAAGCAAGGGGATAACTGACCAGTTGCAGAAGAATAAAGAAGAGATGAAACACCGAGACAGAAGATGACAAAGTGCAGAAGAACAATTTATAGTAAGGAAAGAGAGAAAGCAGTCAAGGGAAAGAGATTTGAAACAAATTATTTCTTCTAGCCTTTTCTATTTGATTTAAATATGATTTATCAATATTCTCGCTGTGTTCCTGGTATTTGAAACTGCCCTCTTTCTATCCATTTTATTCAATTGTGCACTAGCAGCTATGTATCTTTCCCACCAAGTCTTAATTTCTGACAAAAAAAACCTACGGCTGCAGTGGCTGCAGGGTAATGTCTCCTCCAAACATCCCTATGCATCACAGCAGCTTGAAGAGTAATTACTCATTTTCACACCATAAAGCAGATAAATGTTATTTTAACTTTTTAATATTTCAGTGGTTCATGTATAAATTTGACTGTGAATATATTTGAAAATTATACAACTTGAAAAATCCTACTCTTTAATATTCTTTAAAACATTTATTTTTCTAACTGTACTTACATCAGAGTTGACCATATCTTTTCTAAAACCTTGCCAATAAAAACAAAACACTGCTTTTTGATGAAATATCAAATCAGCATAAAAATGCAAAGAAAATTATTTCTGAAAGTTATAAAATAAGGTTTACTTTGTAACAAGTTGTTTCTGAACCCAGCACAAGTTACAGCAACTATACTTCAAAACGTCTTTCAAAACTTGGAAGAAAAGTTATATTTAGTACAGCAGTGATGCAACTAGAGGCAGTTTACAAAGAAAACAATATATCTAAGAGGTCAGAAGCAGACCCAAAGATTATTGTTTCACATCAGTACAGCCCAGAGGATAACTTCAGAAAATAAGTACCTAATACAAATGTACACTTTTCTTCTCCTCCACTTTTTTTCTAGAGGACTTGATATCTGTCTATAGCATCAGAGATTAAATTTTTTATGAAATTTGTCCATTTTTTTCCCTCTACCCCTTTTTAAAGCAGTCAGAGAGAAGACAAAGCTCATCTGAACAATTCCAGATATACATCAGGCATCAGGTATTACATACAAATTAGGTACACTAAATGTCTAGGCAAGCTTTTCTTCATTCAAAGGATGCTTGAAATTACACTTTGGAACAAGAATGGACTCCCCAGTGACAACTCCATCATCTTAACACAGTTCATATTTGACACTTCATTTTGTTTTGCGATAGTAACAAAGTATACCGCATCTGAACTCAGTTAGCAGTATACTTGATAAATAACATAAAACAATGCTGAGAAATCCAAAACACTCTTCCCAACACAAACCAGGCATTTTCTTTTCCAAAAATTTATTCAAAAGTCTAGCTATTATAACAAATCCAAAAGCTAGCTCAAGCAGTTTTCTTTTATTTACTGTCATATGTCTAACAAATATAAGATTATACCTACCTATTCGGATAATGTGCACAGTGATATAGATGTCCTTCCTGAGTTCACTGCTACCCAAATCCTGCACAAGATCAGAACCTCATTATTTATGACTCCTGATTAAAATGCGACATTTAAAGAGATCTGTACACACTGCTTTCACTGCCAGTGAAAGTGATAAATGAACAGTGAGTTCATTTATACAGCATTAACAAATCCCTTCAACACTTCAAATTGGCAGTCATGCACTGAAAATGAGTGTCCTAAAATATCATGGTTAGAATTTGCTATAATGTAGCAAAATCAGTGGGAGGGCACGAGAGACTTCCTATGCACCTTGAACAGCAGTGATGCATTTGTGCAATTCCAAATATTCTGAAAGTACAGAGAGTGCTGCACAAACAATCGTTTGGGTGTAAAACGTACAAGGAGCAAACACAACTGGTCCTTGTTGCAGAGAGAATGACTGGTACGTGAGGAAGTTCAATGAGTGTCCACATACCGCTGGAAAACTTTCAAGTAGGATTTCACCCATAGCCTTCAGCCCCTCAAACCAGCCTTTTGAGCTGGTGTTCATAGCAATGTACAAGCTTAGGGAGCAGTTCTTAGTCAACCACAGAATTACAATTTAATCCCAATTTCTATTCTCAACATCCAGCACAAAGAAAGATTGAGACTAGGAAGAACTCACCACAAAGAGAGAACAGTGTCTTTCAGGCTTTTCTGGACATTTTGGCAAACCATTTCTATTCAGTCTTAAAAAAAATCTTTCACTGTAAGAAGACAAATACGACAGATATGTTAAACAGCACTACAGCAAAAGTAGGTCTCATTTTGATCTTATTTCCAGATGCAACCTTCCTCAAGATACAAAGGAATAAAATAATTTCTTTCTGAAAGTCTCAAATGTATCAATAAAAAAGGGAGACACTAGTGAAGGGTAGTGATTAACTTAATCACCTAACAAAATTACTAAATCTCAATACAAAATAGAAGACTGATTACAATTTGGAAGAACGATATTGTACATCCTAGTACACAGAAACACAAACAATAAAATCCATTTATCCTAGAACTAAAATTAGACGTGTAGTAAGTTGGTATTGGTTCTTGCTAAACAAATGTCAACATCGCCATGCTTGTATTCAACCAATATTCTTTTTCATATGCAGGATTATGATTGTAGGAGACTTTTTTCTTATGTAACTCGATTAAAAACTCTCACTACAGTACACTGATTTTAGCAGTTTTGTAAGACTCTTGAAAGTTCCAGCAGGGCAAATTTCATTTGTGAAATCCTGTTTTGCAATCAACTGTGAGGCGTTAAATGCTGCAGCTGATAAACAAGTACTAATACTGCTAGTAGGGAGCTGCAGAGAATTCTTATTTCCAAATAGAAGCGGGCACAAGACCGCACTGGAAGAGAAACTACTTTTTGAAATATTTCCATTAGATAGTAGGATTTATGGATAAACTCTAAGCAAACCTGGCAATTCATGCACAGCAGCATGATGAAAAAGCAAATTTTCCATGCTTTGGAGAATTTTCTCTGAGACACAGCCTCACAAGAAATGTAACAACCATATTTCTGTAGTGAGAGATGTAGAAGATGGGAAAGGCAAGGAAGTGTTATATACATCTCCCTTCATCCTCTCTCCCCCAGCCCCAGTTGGCCAGACATGAGTCTGGATATCCTGTAATGGTCAAATCAGAAATAAAATTTCCTAAGTACAACTAGGCTTTTTTCTCAGCTGTGTCCACATCTTCTCCTTATTCCAGAAGCTAAACATGGTTTACCACTGCTCTGTATCAAGCATAGCTTTTCAAAATCCAGCTGGAAAATCACTAGGAATATGTTGGATAAGATCCAGCTCAATAGAGACTAATTAAATCTTTATTGCACCAGCATTTGCCTTGTAGAAAATCTGCATTGATCATTCACAGAATCAGTCATTCACATGGAAAGGGACCTCAAAGGGCCTCTCCATCCAAACTCCTGCTCAAAGCGGGGTCGGCTATAAGGTCAGATTAGCTTGCTCAGAGCTTTAGCTAGGTGGGTCATGAAAACCTTCAGCTATGGAAACCACAAAGGCTCTCTGAAAAACCCATTCCAGTGTCTGACTGTCCTCAATCTTTTCTTTACATCCAGATGCACATTCTCTTGTTTCAATCTATATCCCTTGTCTCTCATTGTCCCACCATGCACCGCTGATGTTATTGATCTTGCAGGTGAATGGGGACAAACTTTTTACCAGGGACTGTTGCCATAGAACAAGGGGTAATAATTATAAACTAAAAGAGGGTTGATTCAGATTAGAAATAAGAAAGAATTTTTTTACAATGGCAGTGGTAAAACACTGGAACAGGTTTTCCAGTGAGGTAATAGATGCCCCACCCATGGAAATATTCAGTCAGGTTGTGCAGGGCTCTGACCAGCAAGATTCCAAGACTCTATGATCTTGGAAGACTTTTCCAGCCTTAATGATTCTGTGATGATGTCCCAGCTCATCACACAGGAGCTGAACTAGATGACCTTTAAAAGTCCCTTCTGACCCAAAACATTCCATGCATCTATGATTATTCTGTGATTCAGCTCCCCTCAAAACTGCTGCTTCTTCAGTCTGAACAAGCCCCACAGCCTCAACCCAATGTCCCGGGGCAGGAGCTCCTGTTCACAAACAATGTGAGGCCTTCTGCTGAACTCACTTCAGCTCATTAATATTGGTTTTGTACTGAAGGACCCAAAACTGGCATGGTCTGACCAATGCTGGGCAGGGATAATCACTTCCCATAAGCAACTGGCTACATTCTTGTTGACACAACCCAGGATGCTGTCACACTCAAGAGCACATTTCTTAAGAGCTATGTCTGGAGAACGCCTCATGTTTTTATGCGTCAGCTATCCAGGATGAACCTGTAAATACTTAAGACTTTCTTATCGTGATTCTTTGAAAACTTTTGTGCAATCTTCAGCTGTACAGCTTTTTTATCAGATGCAATAAAAGGCAGAACCTAAGAAAGAGTAGAGTTGAGCTCACACATCAAAGTACATGAAAATGTTATTTCCTCAGCAAAATGCTATTTTTCTCATTCATGTTTTATGATACAGCAAACTTCTGCAGCTTAGGTCTCCATGAGAATATTAAAATTGAGTTTTGAAGACTGTTTATGTAAGTATATTTTTACAGAGAAACAAGTTGGTATTTTGCTGTCGATTTACAACTGATTTCAAAATAATTATGCCCTTTCATTTAGAATTTAGCTCATTTGCAATATTGGAAAATACGGTAAAAAAAAAAAGGGCAGAGCTTTGTTTATAGGCTTCACACAAAGTTACTGTACATTGAACAAGAATTATTAATTATATTGCCAAAGCAGATAAAGTTTTAGGACCCCATTATGTGTGGCACCATGCCAAACTGAATACAAATGAAAAAGTCTCTGCTTCAACAGCAGTACAGCTTCTGTGCACTGAAGCCTGCAGTGCATTGATACACATCAATAAAAATTTGGCCAGTAAAGGGGATTCTGAATTTCACCACTTTATCTTTAGTCTGTATAAAAATTTAAAAGTAATACATACATACATACACACCACATTTCACTACATGTTTGTCTTTAAAACAAATGCTACATATGTTGGTTCAAAGAAAAATACCATTCATAAACTATCTTCATTGTTTACGTGTTAACTGGGAAATATATTTAACTGGGAGCGTATTCTGTATTTAATGAAGTTTACATTCCACACAAACAAAGGCACATCTTTGAAAGCTTCCTATTCACTATCCACTACAATATGAAATTTTCAAGCTCTGCTTATACTCACAGATCATGAGATTATGATTCACAACACAACTAAAAGCCAAAGACTTTTGTGATGCCACAAAGAAATATACTGATTGCAACGGATATGTAATGGTTATTCATATCTACTTTCCTCATTTGAATTTGAAATTTTGTTTCACTGAAGCAGAGGACCCAGTGGCTAAGTAAAAAGCAAACCAAAACCAACAAATAAAAGAAAAATTAAAGAAGAAAAAAAAAAATTCTTGTTTGGTGCTTTATGATACTTTTTTCTTACTAGAAGCATGTGATAGCACCAGTTATAGCTCAGATTAAAATGGTTATCTTTGAACATTTCCAGGGAGCAAATGCAAGCAGTTAGACTTGTAAGATTACAAGACGAAAATGGCAATGTTACATCTACGTACATAGAGCATGGGCTTTTATATACCATTTCAAAGGATTTCAATAGAGACAAACAGGTTAGAAAAAGTCCTAAGGAAAGTAAACAGCCTTCATAAAACAAAATAAAGACACACTTCCCAAGATCTGAAAGCTTGGCTTCAAACAGCAGTAAAAATCTCAGAGGGTTAAATTTAGAGCTGGTATCTTACTGCACAGCAGTTTTCTCAGCAGTCAGCTACACATACATAGATACAGCAAGTACACACAGTAATTCCCCAAAACAGAAATACCTCTTCTTTGAATTAGGACGATTTGATTTTAGTTCAGACTACAACGCATTTTTTTATGAGCACCAATCTCACCACTTAAATGTGTTGTACACATTTAAACTCATCTGTCTTCCCACTGAAAGTAAGTGAATAACTAATGCGGGAGAGATTAATTTAAGAAGGTCAGCAAGGGATTTTTGTACTGTAACTTCTCATGCATTAGCAGAGTAACAATGTGTTCCAAATCTGCAGGCTTAACAGATGCATTTTAAAGAAACAAGGCTGAAAACTGTTCTATTTTCATATGTGACCCCTATTTCCTTAGTATTAGCAGGAAAATATTACCAGTCACATGGTATCAGTCTAGACAGATTGCCTGCTGTATGATTTATAAACACATTATCAAAAAAAAAAATCCAGCCAGATTTATACCACATGGCATATTCATGTGGCAAAACTATGACATCAAATAGTCATAGTTCTCAGTACAGGCTCCACTTTCAGACATCTTTATAAATGCTCTCTACTTGAAAATAGTGATTTCCAAAGTAAATAATGAGGTGCAATAAGAGAATTCTGCCACATAATTCACCACCTCAAGTTTATTACATTCCAGAACACTGTTAATGGATATTCATTAGGAACCTGAATTTGAATTGACTTCATTTACAGGTAAAGGCTCAGTGGTTTCGTAAAACCCAGATCAGACACAAAATGTTACCCTCATACTTGGTGGTGAAATACAGAGAAATATTGTACAACATATCATAAGTTACTGAAAGATCATAAAGCCTAAAGTATATCCTCAGTCAGAGAATAACTGAATGATAAACGTGCCAACATGACTTAGCAGTACCAGCTGATCCACAGTAAATCAGCCCCTGTATTTCATCTTTTATGTACTTAAAAAAACATTCCCAAATTTCTAACTGTAAAATACAAGGCAATAAGCAAAGGGGGACAGAAAAGGAAGCATGAGTACTACAAAAATAAGATGTCAGGCAATCTCAGATAAAGATCAAAGCAAAAATACTAACAAAAATAAATAAAACAATCATGATGGCACATCGAAGCTTATCTTTCTGTCTCCTTGTCATACAGACAACATGAGGGAAGAAAAAGGAAAAAAACATTCAAAGAATGTTCATAGATTTATGCAGTGGAGCCCAATTTTCCTTGGCTAGCTGTACAGTTAACAAGAAGAAGAGAAAGCAGAAAAGGAGATTGGAGGAAAAGCAAATATAGACTTATACAGCTAAATCAAGCTCCTGCTTTCATCCTCTTTATGTCTTTATTAACTGAAGACAGTATTGAGAAACTGGTTTTTATTACAGTTTTTATGAACACACCCAACATTATTTTAGATATTTGCACCTGTATTTTAGCTGAAAGATGGCATTACACATTTCTTAAATGAGTTAGAAAGCAGTAATTTTAAATTATTTTTCATGATGTACTAGGAGCCAGAGGAAGATGAGTTTGAAAACAGAATACTGTTTTTAGGAATCTATTAGCAGATATTTAAAACTGAAGAAAAAAAATATACCAGAAGCTGGAGCCTTCAGTGATCTTAGTCTGCCACCACGGATAAACATTTTGTATCACAGCATTACCAGTGCACAGACCTACAGATCCTTTAAGCTGAATTACAGTCTTGATTATCATCCTAGTCACTGAGTGAGGTAACAGCATGGATACAAGCAGATTTGCAGTATCTTTCCCCAAAGATGGAAATTAAACCTGAAGAGAGCAGGAGGAATTGTTAAAGTGAAAGGAAACAACAGCATTTATGAAAATTCCCTTTCCTCCAATACCGCCTGGCTTCCTATGTATTTGATGCCATTTGGAGGTTTCCAAGCAGCAAGTCTGTATTTTGTGTCAATGCTACCATGCCTTTTTCTGGTAGCCAGTGTGACTGCAACATGTTCTTAGTGAGATGATCTGTAAATATAAATACATATATATAAACACATACACATACCACTGGTGTTCAATATATCTCATGGTTACTTAAATCTGGCACATACATGTCATGGCTGGTCCACAATTCCAACACTGCATTCACTTCTGAATGTAGCTAATTGTTTAAGCTCCACTAGCTACATTACAGGTCACCTTTTCCAGTGGTTTCATAATTTTAAAACATGTTATTTCTCCTGTCAGTTTTCAATTTTTACAACAGAATCAGAAAGAGGATAATTTGTCAATGCATATGAGTGACATAATACCAAAGGTTCCTCTTGCTTGGGATGGTTTGTCTACTTTAAAAATGTGCCTAACTACACAAGCCCAGATCAAAGATCCATAAAAGCTAGCACCCTTAGTCTAACTACAGCATGTAGAAGATATTTGAGAAAGAATCTGTAAACAGTGGATAAGAAAGTGGATTTGTTTCACTGAACATGGCTCTTCCTCAGAGGAACTGAGCTACATCATGAAATACAACTAATTTCTAACACACCCTCACTCCTGGGAGGGCTTATAAAAAATATTATTAAAATCAGGCTCTGCCTATAAAATACAAAACCAAACCTTCTCAGAAGCATTTGCTTGCTAGACTACATTTGTGGCTTTTTTTTTTAGGAACTCATTCCTACTGTATCTACCTCATTCTGCTTATTCACAAATGTAATTTGTTGTGAAGTCACATGCAGCAGCTCCCATACACAGGCTGAACAGGACAGTCTAGGCCATCAGGCCAAAGCAAACACGATTGCTGAAACACCAACTCCTCAAAAAATACTCGTACTAGCCTGAAGGAAAATGTTAATTCTATTGCAATTCAAGAATAGCCAGTATTTAAAGAGCAATTAATCAAAACTGCCTCATTAATGACAACAAATTACACAGCATTGCAAAAAGTCAGATAAAATGAATGATTTGTAAAAGTGCTGTGGTTTAACCCCAACCGGTAGCGCAGCCACCAGCTCACTCCCCCACAGTGGGGTGGGGGAGAGAATTGGAAGAGTAAAAGTCAGAAGACTTGTGGGTTAATATAAAGGCAGTTAAACAGATAAAGCAGAAGCCACACACACAAGCAAAGCAAAATAAGGAATTCATTCACCACTTCCCATGGGGAGGCAGGGGTCCAGCCATTCCCAGGAAAATAGGGCTCCATGAGAGGTAACAGTGAGTGAGGAAGACAAATGCCATTACTCCACCCCCTTTCCTTCTTTATCTTCCCCCAGCTCTACATGCTGAGCATGATGTCTTATGGTGTGAGATATCCCTGTGGTCAGTTGGGGTCAGCTGTCCCAGTTGTGTCCTCTCCCAACTCCTTGTACACCCCCAGCCTCCTCATTGGCAGGGTGGGGTGAGAAGCAGAAAAGGACTTAACCCTGTGTAAGTTCTGCTCAGCAACAGCTAAAACATCCCTGTGTTACCAGCACTGTCCTCAGAACCAATCCAAAACCACCACTCCAGCCAAAACCAGCACAAAATAGAAGTATTACTAAAACAGCTAGAACCTCTTACAAACCAGGACGTAGCGTTTTGATCCCCTGGTGTCGTGGGTAACCCAAAATGTTATTGCATTCCTGTGGTGGGCACCATCTTGGAAAGCGTCAGACGCCATTTTCCCTTTGTCTCCCTACAGGGTCAGCAGTGGGGGCTGCCATCTTAGGAGGGGGTGGTACCCTGCCGATTTGGGAACCTCTTCATTCCCCTGAGGATTTCCTGACATTTAGAAATTCTGTATCTAGAGATTATTAACTTTCATTTTTTCGCCAGTTGCTGTTCCACTTGTTAGTAAACTATTATTTTTTCACTGATACCTACTCACATTTCTTTCATATTGGTGCAAAGATTGGTTGAAACTAAGGGAAAGTAACTCATTTTAGAGTGTGTATCTCTTTAAATTGTCTTAAACCAAGATACCTGGCAATGAAGGTTAATCTTTATCTGTAGAAAAGATCTTCTTACAGAAACTACCACAAAGCCAAAACATCTGGCAGGAGGATACAGTTGTGTCAAATATTCCTTTCATACACCTTCTTCACACTAGATGAATCCTATCTGCTTATACTATTGTTGATGAGCATGTAAAACTGAGCTACGAGTAGAATTACTTAATTGTGAGGGAAAAATAAAATACATATTTGCTATTTATGTTAGTATACCTGCCCATGGCAGGGAGAGTGGAACTAAATGATCTTTTCGGTACCCTTCTAACCAAATCCATTCCATGACTGTCTGGTATCTGAAACCTAAAAAAATTTAAAATATTAATAGGTGCAAGGGAGAAACAGGACAGACCTGTATAAATATCTGTAAGATACCAACCCACTGATTTTGAAATTTCTCATTGGTCCTGCCTGGCATGTTCCTGTAAAGAGTTTCTAAATCCAAAACAGATTTCAGGTGAAAACAGGAAATCAGACTTAGGGAAAGAAAAGAAAAGACAAGCAAGCTTGAATACCCATGGCATACCTAAGAGGCCCAAGTTCCTATGCTTGATTATGGAATGTTGATTACTTTATGGGTCAGTATAATAGCTATGGTGAGCAACTGGTTGGCTATGTAAAACAACAAATGACAACGTACTAAACAGGGCACAGTGACTGACTCGGCCAGTGCTTCAGTGTTCTCGCCTCTGGAGGAACTCCACAGCAGGCAGTATTCTCAAGCAAAACAGCAGAATTCAATTGAGGCACATCACTTTTCCAGTCTAACTGGGACAAAGAAATGATCTTTTTGATAAACTCCACTGACAATTCCTACTCCAAAATATCTCCACATCTAGGATCCAAGCAGAAAGACTTTTACTGCTACGCCTGAAAAGGCTGCCTCCTGCCAAGAAAAGGCTAACTGCCTATATATGCCCTGACTATATTCCTGCATGTAGGAATTTCTCTGCTCACAATGAGTAACTGGAAAAAATTATGCACATTTTCTGAAGGGAAACTTTCGAAATTTCTGGAACTTCAGGCTTCTCTTTTAAGCTGCTTTTTGTAAGCCAAATTTCTGTTGCACTAATACATTCTTGTCCACGAGAATGGGCAAATTAACATGTCTTAGAGCCATTAAGGAAATAATTAAGCCTGATTATGTATTTTGTGTATATATACATATATCAATATATAGGATGACATAATTTTACAAAAATTAGCAATCATATTCAGAAATGTACATACCAAATTAGCCATCTAAAGAGGTATTTTTATTCCAAATGCATAGAAGGTTGGTACAAGAGTAGTGGCTGCTCTCTTGTCAAAGTGACCTTTACGTTTTCTTTGAGGTGTTTCAACCTTCCTGCTAAAATTAGGACTAAGTCTTGAATAAGCAGGAAGTAAATAAAACTGGGCTGGTTTTGTTTTATTCTGCTTCTAAGGAGTGGCAAACCAGAGCACTAAGTGACTAAACTAGAATGGAGGACTCCTTTAAGAGTCTGCTAGGCAGAAAAATCAAGATGCTTCATCTCTGCTGCATCTATGAGGCATATATATATATATATAGATACATACACACACATATATATATACACACACACATATATATACATATATGCATTGATTTTGTGTAATTTGCTGTAGTACAGTTTTAATACTGTGCAAGATTAGACATTTTACTGAACATGGCACAGGAAATTGGAAACAACACAGAACTACCCTATGCTGTCATCCACTAAAAGTGCAATTATGCTTTTGTGGAAACACTGTAACAGAAAGGTGGCCCTGAGCTAATTCATTGCTTCTGGTTCCCATGGGTTGTTCCCTTTACCAGTAATGCTGCTAGTTCCTTTAGCTTAAACCCCTGCCCTGCTTAGCAGGCACATTTGCATGGAGAAAGTCAGGATCCAAGAGTACCTCAGGCCAAAAAGCATCCACGGATAATGTAGAGATATCTGAGCAAGAATTTCCAAGGAACAGTACTAACTAAGTGAAGGTTAAATACACTAAAAACAGTGTTTTAAGGGGAAAAGGTAGAGCAGCCTATCACCCAATGATAGATTAAAAATTATAAGGAGCACCTGGATTGTGCTCCTTATATAAATAATTCACATTGCTGAAAAAGTACAACTAAGTCGAGTCCAAACTCTGCCTCTAGTCATTTCTCACACCTCCCATAAATTCTGTGCTATTGGTACCAGGTAATTATGTCTGAGGCATAGTTAAAACACATTCCTAAACAACTCAAAAATACCACATCCACTTTTTATTTCCCCCAGAATCACATTAATTCTCATAGATAATGTTAGAAACAAACCCCTGTCTTTATGCAGGGTTATTTATTAATAGAGCCTCTGAATTTCCATGACATTCAGAGACACAAAACTTAAATACCAAACAATCAGATACAGAAAAAGAAAACATATACAGAAGCAGAAAATCTTAGTATCAATTAATGTGCATCCAAGTATGCTCATATATAAAAATTATTTCTCTCTCTCTCCAGCTTTTGTATTTGAGATACATTGCACCATCTACAGTTATTTCCAAATCTGGACTTTAAGTGTCCTCACAGTCATTTTCCAAACCTAATTTTTTCCCATCTCTGATTTTATAATAAAGGAACAAGAGTCTGAAAAGAAGATGGAAAGTGATAATAGACTCACACATTGTAGACCTGGGAGTCCTGGTGGACACCAAGTCAAACATGAGCCAGAAGTGTGCCCTTCCAGTACAGGAGGCCAATGATACCATGGAGTGCATTAAACAAAGTACTGCCAGCAGGATGAGGGAAGTGATCCTTTTCCTCTCTACTCAGCACTGGTTAAACCACAACTGGACATGATTAGGGGACTGGATAGAATGCTGTGACAGCTGGGACTGTTTAGCTCAGAAAAGAGAAAGCTCAGAGGGCATCTTATTAATAAATCGCAATATATCTGAAGGGAGGGTGCAAAGAGGACAGTCAAGCAATTTTCAGTGGTTCCCAGTGGGGCAGTGGACATAAACTGAAGCATGGGAGGTTCCCACTAAGCATCAGGGAACAAATTCTTTACTGACGGGTGGTGTCTGAGCACTGGCACAGTGCTTCGCAGGGAGGTAGTGAAATCTCTGTCCTTGGAGATACTTAAGAGACATCTGGACATGATTCTGGGAAACCAGCTCTAGAGTGGTTAGACTTCTGGACTTTGCTTTCAGCCTCAACCATTCCATGATTTTGTGATTATGTGTAAGTACCACATGCAGGCAGCCCAGATAGACAGCCGGGTCATTTGGGTCTCTATAGAAATACGGTTCTTTACAGTCTTTTCCATCTTCCACCTCTGAAAGTTAGTAACTGCCATGATGCAACATTCTGTCACTTGTCTACTTGCCCAGAAGTTCCAAATGACTATAATTAATGAACTATCCCTCACAACAACATGAGGCATATTTCTCATGAGCCAGAGGGTCAAGGTTCTTCAACTGTACCTTTTTATCAACTTGTGTAGCCTTGCACTGAGTACACCCTACAGCTTCACAAGTATAATCTCCACCTCCTTTGTGGTCCAGTGTTCAACATGACTTAGAAGCAACAAAGAAGTTATTTGAGTTTCCTGCATTTAGAGTGCTGATGTCTGGAGTACTGATCCTAAGTAAACTAGATACTGAAAGTCAAGTGTAGCCCACTGCTGCCCTTAAAATAATATTGAATCTTTGAGTTCCTGCTCAAGACAGACCATAGGGATATCTTTGAAGAAAGACATCTTGGGTTGTCAGTAGTGAGCCTTCAGAGTAGAGAAAATGTATTATTAGCTTGATTCAAGAGGTATCTAAGCCGTTCTTTGCTGTTTTTAACAGTAATAGTCAGTTGCGTAAACTTTAGTTAGAGTGATGACTAAAAGTCATGTTCTTTGAGATGAGCAGTTCTCAGGTTTGAAGATGCTGATGGATGTTACAAAATATGTCTTTAAACGTTCTCTTACTATACCAAAATCCTTCTAAGATTATTGTAGAATAAGGAGGGAAAGGGAGTATTTGTTCCTTAAAGAGAGAATGACAGTATGTTTTTCCAAAAATTTAAAAATTAGAACACCAAGTAGTGAGTATTTTGACTAATTAAATGTGGATTTTAGCTTTTGGCAAGTGATTTCACTGAATTAAATGAATAACAAAACTGAAATAAGAAAAGGATAAAAAGATTGATGATGTGGATGTCACTAAAAGGTAACGCTGAAAGTACAACAAAGGAAGGCTAATCTCATTCTTTGGTATGGTCTGGAGTTTACACAATCATTAAGAGTATAATCAAAAGCTCACAAAAAGGAGCAGTTTGCTTTCATTGGCCTTGGATAAACAGCCTATTCTTCTTTGTGCTGTTTAAGAATCTCTTCTCATTTGAGGGCAATATGATAGTTACAAACAAGGTTGTTCAAGGTGATAGAAAAAGGAGGATTAGCATGCCAACTTATCTCCGCTCAAATCACAGATGGGGCCAGAGGCATCAATCATTTCTGATAAGACGTTCATATCATATTGACACAGACACAAAGTGTATATCAATGAAAGAAAATCTTAACATGCTCCATCTTACTGAAGTGCTGCCTTGAAATTTTCCCATTAACAGTACTGCTACTTGGAAAAAAAGAAAATGGTTTAGAAAAGACAATGCTACATAAGAACTATGAGTCATATTACAGATTTAAGAATTTCTACAGCAGTATGTTGGCATAAGACAGAGGCACAAACTCTTCATAAATGTAAAGGTCAGCAAAGCGAATGGGACTCTGAGCAGGAGATGATGCAGCGTTCTTATGCATACTCATCATTGCCAAGAACAGGGGGCACAGTCCGAATTGAACAAATGTAGGCAGCAGCTTTAACACCTTCCATTCGCTTTTTCATAGTACACTACCCAGTGTTGCTGGTGTTTTCAGAATTCTCTTAAAAAAAGCCCGTACAAGATCTCTACATGGTAATGTGCCACAAATATTAACACAGTCTTATGGGACTGGAAAGGTAGGAATTTCAGAGGACATGGGGATAACTTGATTTTTTGAACCCAGTCATCTGGTAAATATTTTCTTTGGGTTTTTTGTTTTGGTGCTTTTTTTTTTAATAATAGTAGCAGAATATTCTCATAACAAGAAATAAAGTTAACATAGCCTCAGTGAATAATGCACACTGTCTAGAAAACAGCTAAGCTATTACTTTGTCCCTTACCACTTGTTAAACCGATTCTATTAAAAGCTAATAAGAGAGATCTTTCCAGGATCTGATAAAAAAAAATCAATATATTTTTGATTAAATGATTGGTGTTCTTAGAGCTCCAGTGTAAATGGGCCCTCTGGCTATACTAAGGTCATCACTGCTGCAAAAAAACTACTGTATTGGATAACTGATAGTAGTACATGTGAATGGAAAGCACAGACTGTCATCAGATGTCCTTTATTTCTCTGAAAATCTGCCACTACAAAACTTGTAACTGTGTAACCCCTTGAAGTACATATTATTGGCTTTTTAAGTATGATCCAACTGCTGAAAGAAAAGTTTGCTTCATTAACTTCTATTCGGGTAACAGAAAAAGACATCTCCAAAGCCAACAATCATCACCACACTCACACTCTTCAGTACTCTAAATGCTGGGACTCTATATGTTCACCTTTCTATTCCAAGGAATAGAAAAACTTCTAAAACTTCACAAATCTCACAAACGACCACACACTACAACTGGTGTATAAAGCAGCTAATAAAGAACAACAGAACACAGGATTGTTTCAGTGTGCTGAAATGTTGCAAACACAGATTTCCAGTTTTCCTTTGGAGCTGTAATAATGGCCTATCTCTTACCTAAAGTTATTAAGTGTTTCTTACGTTAAATCAATTGAACTCAAAAGGATAATCCCTTTGAACTCTGAAATTGTTTTCATAATGTGATTGCAGTAGAAGCAGTTAATTCCCAAAGTACAGCTGACTTACTCTGTTTTACAGAACTTTCCCCCATTCAAATTATGCTCCCGTAATATCCATGTTACGTACACTATTTTATGATCTCCATGATCAAGTTAAATTGAATTAAGTGCTTTTGAAGACAATCTTCCGATCATCTCCACATTTTGATTCACAAGCCAGAGCAGTCTAGCTAATGAACTGGCTTTCTTCCTCATGAATCCAAACTAGAGCATATGCTGCTGCCACTCAGTCCCCACAACCACAGATTCAGTCCACAGTAAAATCCTTGAAGCATTTACACACGCTAACACTGGGTCTAGCACGAACTGCTGCTCTACAGATCCACTCCTACTGGCTGGCACTATTTGCATAAGTAGACAGCAGTCTTAGACTTTCAAACTGCTGATTTGCTTACAACAAAATTAGATGCTATAAAAACAAATCTTCAAGGCTCTATACTAAATTGGTAAGTCCTTCTGATTTTGCTTTTCTCAAACATTTGTGCAGCATGCCAGATTCCAGAACAGATTTTACAAAAGCATTTCTTTAACAACATGAAGTACCGTCTGGACTCTTAACAGATCCAGACAGAGTATGTTTGAGCTAATGTACTTTAGGAACAATTCTAAGTAGCCAGTAAAAGCTCAGTAGTGGCCAGAAAAATAGAACTGAACTGAAAGACAAACAAATCTCAAGAGATGTGACCATGGGCCTATTTAATTTTCCAGCTACAGTAACAGCACCTCTCTACAGCTGCATATGCTAAAATGCTTCCTTTAGGATTCTATGCTAATGAAATTAGTTCTTAAATTTAGGTGTCATCATGATAGCTTTCTACTTTCTTAAAAAAACAAAAATACCCAATGAATACACAAACTGGGCTTATGACCTTAACAGAAATAAAAGAGGAAGAGAAATATAAGGTTAGAAGACGTAACAGTGCATAAACCAAAGAATTTTACTGGGGCAAGCCATATGGCTGTACCATGTTAAAGCAGTGCCATTCACAACTTGCTCTACCCCACTCAGGGGCTATTACTGTTCTAGGAAAGGAAACTGGAAAGCAGAAGGAAGGGGAGACAAATGGAACATGATACAAAAACACACCAGGGAAAACTCTGGGAATCATCAGGGGCTGACTTCAGCTGTTTATTGTTAATTTAAGTGATAGCAAAAATGATTCCTAGCAGCTAGTTTAGACAGAAAATATGGCTATATACATATGCATACATATCAAGTGAAATTAGCATGCACCAATTAAGTAGAAAATGAATGACTTGCAACTGTAGTCTTATTAAGCAGAAGCATGTCATCACTCAGATTTAACCACTTGACTTAAATACTGAGTTTTCTTGCTTCTATACAAGTAGAATATTCATGAACAAAAAAACCTTTTAGAGTGTGAAGACGCACATTAGATAATTATTTCAATATAGAATCAGTCTGCAAAATAATATTTATTATTATTGTTTATTAACAGCAATAATAAAGTCATAGATAAACGTGTATTTTATTATTACCCCTAACTTAATACAACAGAACTGCCATTATTGTGGACACCAACACATTTAGAAACAGTTCTTTTTAACAGCAATTTCCAGCAACAAAAAAAATCTTGAGAAAAATACAATCCCATACTGTCAGAAACAAATGGAAAGTGATCCCAAAAGAGTATTTACCTCTAGCTTAGCAAAGTTCATAGAAAATCATTCCTCTTGCCCAAAGTGGGTGCTGATCTCACTAAGTTAGGTGTAAGCAAGGCATAACAGCCCCTACCAATCCAGAGAAATCTTTAGCTAGAAAATATGAAAATAAAAAAACCTCAAAGTTTCACCGATTTTTTCTGTCACTATCTGATACTAGATTTCTGCTCTGGGAAAGTCACTAATGCATTTCAAAATCAGTTTTTCACATCTCATGAAAAACCTACTCTCTAATTCTTAGTTGGAAAAATTATAAGCATTTATACATGCTGTCAAGATGAAAAATTATTTAATAGAGAATAGTCTAGCTATAAATATACTTGATTTTTCTTTTATTCATAGAATCATAGAATGGTTTGGGTTGCAACACACCTTAAAGATCATCTAATGATGATCTATTCAAAACACTAAAGGAATACTAAGACACATTATCAAAACCAGAATAACTGTTAAATGATTTTATGGCTTTAATTTCCATCTCTTTACTTATTTTCAAAGGCGCTATCCTAAAAATGCACTAGTAGGTCCCACAATGAGAGCATCAATGTATATGTTAAATCAGGAGAATATTCCTTATACATATACATTACCTACCACAACATAGCTGTTCTATCTAAACTAAAAAAACCTCAACACATAGTGAAAAACAGTAAATTTGTAATATTTATATTTATCACTTATTTTTGATCCAAATACCCTAAATCCTTTGCAAATATTTAAGAGCAAATACAGAGTGCTTTTCCCTATAGATTCCACTCTTAAGGGCTTATCCTGTCATTCTCCCCATGCCCTAGAAGGCAGTTTGGATTTGTAACAACACATTTCTTCAAGATCTGCCAGTAATGGGATGAGGAAGTTCACAGCAGCTGAAAACAGACACTGGAGTCAGGAATCAATAACTAAAGGTCAGATCACAGCAAGCACGTGAGAAACAGCTCCAGAATTTGTGCTTTCATGTAACATAAAATCCAATCCATTTGCTTTCACACCATCACCACTGCCTTAACCTTGTTTTCAACAATCCATATCATCCCAAATTGTTTTCTGTCAAAGTCTGCAGCTCTCTCCTAAATCTATCACCCGCTGTGGCATTCATGGTGGTGAACACAAACAACGTGTCCTGATGCACATTGAATTCTCAGAAAAGACAGGAAACTCTATTTAGGTGACTACTGTCTGAAGTGCAGGCCAGAATGAAATGTCAGTATTTAACAGCTAACACTGTAACACTAGCTGTGTTTATATGATCTCACTAACAGTAAAGATTAATGTACTCAGTATACTCTTCCTTCAAAGTACTGGTTAGTTATTTTGCCTGCACTGCAAAGCACAAACATAATTTGGTCAAATTCAGCCCAACTTCCACATAGTTCCCCATATTTAAGATAACAGCTGTGGAAAGGACTCAAGCTGGAGAAGTTCACGGAAAACTGTCTCCAGTGGGAGGGACCCCAGGCTGGAGCAGAGGAAGAATGTGAGAAGTCCTCCCCCTGAGGAGGAGGAGGAGGGAGTGGCAGAGACAATGTGTCATCAGCTGACCACAGCTCCCTTTTCCAGTCCCCTGTACTGCCAGGGCAGATGAAAGAGAGAAAATCGGGAATGAAGTTGAGTACAGGAAGAAGGGAGAAGTGGGGAGGAAGATTTTTTAAGTTTGGGGTTTATTTCTCATTATCCTACTATGATATGATTGGTAATTAATTAATTTTCCCCATGTCAAGTCTGTTTTATCTGTGACGGTAATTGGTGAATGATTTCTCCCTGTCCTATCTTGACCCATGAGCCTTTTGTTCTATTTTCTGTCCCCTGGCCAGCTGAGGAGGGGAGTGACAGGGTGGCTGTGGCTGGCTGGAGGCCAGGGTCAACCCACCACACCCATCACCACTGCACAGCCATTTAAAGGTTCAGACTTCCTGGTGTATTCCCCAAACGGCACTTACTGGGCTCTTGCACTAACTGTACTCTCCTCCTGTGCTCATATTTATTAAGTGCACAGTGGTTTCATTACCAATCAGTCCCATGTTTTCTCTCTCAGCCAGAATTCTGAAAATAGAAATAATTACTGAATATTTTAAAAATCAAAGGTTATCAGGTTTCTCACAGAATTTAAACTCTAGTACAGATTGATTTTGACAGTTTCACTGAACAACAAGTATCTTCTCAGAGAAGTAAAGGATCCTTTTATAAAAAATATGCTTAATTCACTGACTAAGGGCAGCCCTCCAGTATCATGTAGCAAGGAGAATTCATCTTATAAATATTACAGAGACAGGAAAAGTTCAAAGTTTTGAATGTGCACTGATTAGAAGAGATGAAAATAAAAATACTGAAAATTGACCATTCTGTACGCATACATGTATATATGTTCCTATACAAAAAACAACTAGAAGGTGAAATAAGTAAGCAAGACAGGGATGTATACATTTTTTTTTAACTTAAATGACACCACAAACCATTAGATATAAAAACTGAATTTCAGAAGGAAGCAAAATATTCTTGTGAAACAAAAATATCTTCCCCTTCTTTCTAAATGTGGAATTTGTTACCTGGATCAAAAGATACAGTATTTATTGTAAAACTTACGTAAAATCAGTATTCAAATAGAAATCATATGGTACCTGATGGGTCGATTTTCTTTACTATCAAAGAGTGAAAAGATTACTTCCAGTTCCTCTCCCAGATTGGAGCACATTAAACTCTTCATCTGAACAAAAAGATGGTGGCTGCTGGCTGGTACTGGTGTGTCTTTTTTTCGATGGCGATGTTCCATCTAAAAATACCACAAAAACAGTGACCAGTTTGAGTCAATTATAAAATTCTCAAAACAAAAAGAGGTAAAATATGTAATGCAGAACTATTTTCTTAATCCAAATTTTATCTTTTAAAATTCAATATTAAATTGTATTTTCTCATTTTTCTTTTTTTTTATTTTGCATCTGAGAAGGAAAACACAGGGAATTTACTTTCCCAGTGTTACACTGCATCATCATTATCTCTAGGAGAAAAACAGTAATCTCTAGTTATTTTTTTCTACTCTGAAAATGTGGAGCCACTTTAAAGCTTTGTGCTGTAACAACACAGTATTTCTTAGCTGGTTTAAACAGTTAATGAGCTGATATTCCAGTATTCAAACACGTAAAAAAATGCTTTTGCAGAAGACGGAATACCAGTATTTTAAAATGGGAAAAAGCAATCATACCTACATTCTATGATCTCCAGCAAACTGCTTTATAGAAGCTAATAAATTGTCTTGATTTGACTTCATGGTTTATACCTTCTGCATTTTAGTCACCCATTAAGAGAAGGAAATATTAAGCTGTACTACCCCTCTCTTATACTGTAACACAAATAATTTTAGACAGCAATCTTTCTAAGCTACATAGTCATCATACCGAGGTTATCTTTTCTCCCCTTTTTTATTTTTCAAAGTATACTCCATGAGTACCACTACTAGTTTTCTGGGTTATTTTTCTTCTGTATGTTTCTTCTTAGGATTAATGGTTCCTCACTGTATTTCATCTAGTGCTTCAACAGGATTCCATAATATTACATATGACTTTGAAATTACTCAAAAGTATATTGATTCTAGCATGAAGAATTTACTACGAGGCTTGACAATACAAGTAAGCAATACAAGTAGTTAAGAATTATAAAAAAAAAATCATTATTTCAGATCCACAAAAAATTGTAGTGATGATGTTTTTGGGGGGGTTGTATTTAAATACAAAAGTTATCATAAATAAAATTCAGTTTAAATACAAGCTTAGTCTTAAGCACCTAAGGCTCAGAACTGAGTTTCTGTAACAGCTGCAGTACTTAAATATGAGCCAAAGCCTACATAAATGAATTGGCAAGATTTCTTAGACCTCGCTGCAGATTTAATCAGAATAAGAAATATCAGTGCTAGTTTTAGTAAATCAAGATGGGCTTTCA
Source organism: Oreocharis arfaki (assembly GCA_013398015.1). Taxonomy (NCBI): domain Eukaryota; kingdom Metazoa; phylum Chordata; class Aves; order Passeriformes; family Paramythiidae; genus Oreocharis; species Oreocharis arfaki. The sequence goes on along the minus strand of VZRR01005147.1, from coordinate 473,658 downwards.
TACCCAAAGGAAAGCTTCCTTATGCAATTTAACTGCTATTTACATTTATATATTAGAAAGTACCTAGAGCCCAGTATGATTAATTGTGGCAATATTATACCATAAGAATATTACTATATTTCCACAAAGCTTACCTAGACAGGCTCACGGGCCAGGTAAAGCTCTAATGATAAAGAATGTCATAAGCTTTTATTGATGATTAAATTCACATTAACAGTCACAATCTTAATGGTACATCAGAAAACAAAACTTTTACCAAATAACATTTAAGCCAAGCATGTGTGTACACACAAATTTGATAGCAAATCAAAGCATCTCATACAGATGTAGAGATGACATCACTGATTTTTCAAAAAAATTTCTTTCCTTATAGTAAAACCCATTACCTTACAAAATGGCAATTTATTGGATCAAAAAAGGTACTTTTGGTTAAACAGAAAAGAGCTGCCATCAAACTATCAGTATGTAATTTGATAGCAAAAGTACCAGATATTACATTCACATACCAGCCTGTAGAGCTCTGTAATGCTGATCTCTTCAGGATCCACCATAGCGTATTCTTTTCTTGGAACTAAGTCAAGTCCCAGTTGTCTGTATGAGAAATGGAATAACAGTAAGTATTTTCTACTTTCAAAAGAAACAAATTAACTCTGCATGTGTTTGTTGTTCATTCCAATAAACAATGCACACATTAATTGGCACTCTACAACTAGTTGACTTTGGTTTTGTTTTAATGTATTTTGGCTGTATTCACCATTCACATATGACTCGTCCCCTTTCTCCACTCTGCAACATTAATAGAATGTTTTTCCACAATTTCAAAATCTGTTTCCCGTTGTGGATAATGTGCAATGGATATTGTCCTTCATACTATTGTGAACATTTCAGTGTGAATGCACTGTCAACTCGAATAACAAACAGGGAAAGGAAGGTAAAAAGCAAATCCATCAAATGCCAAAATATCAGCTTATTTTCAGTTTGGACTGGATGGTATCAAAGATGCTTGCCTGTATCCCCTAAACAAAATAAGGAAATTAGCTTGAATCAATTGGAATACAGTTTATTTCCAGTGCAGCAGCAAGCAATAATGCTTAAGAACACATATGGGGCAGTCATGCTGAACTTAGGAAAATTCAAAAGATTAGAAAGCTTTTTTGAAAATATGTTTTAAAGAGCAGGAACTGACCATGTCAAAAACCTTCACAATTAATTCCTGCCAGTTACCACAAAGTTCTAAGTGGACACGTAATCATACACATTTAGTCACAATTCTTTCACTGTGTTGGGTATTTGTGCTTTCAGACAGCTGTAGAAACCCTGGAAATTCAGTTAATTCTACTGTTGAATATTGCTTCCTTTTGTTAGCGCTTAGCGGTATGAATATATGCTAAAGAAGAGACTTTGGAAACGTAAATGCCAGAGGGTGTTTTAACCATTTTCTCACTGAAAAAAAAAAGTAAGATAATACAATTTGTGTTAGCTCATTTCAGTTATTCAGATAAAAGAAAGATGCAGAGCACAGTAGCTGGATATATGTTAGAGATGCCCAAGTAGGAGCTACATTGTGTGACCAAGTTAAAAAAGAAGCAATGTCAACCAACATAGTTTCAGTAAGAACACAAAGTTATACTAAATGCATCATCCAGGCATCTAGCCAAATGTGTATTAAAAAGACGTAAAATGCTGCTTCAGATATTCCAATGCAATTCTCTTACAGACAGTACTAATGCTACGTAAATTACACTGAAATAAAAAAGCAGAATAAAACAATAAGACACTTTTCACTGTTAAAACATAGTGGACATAAAAACAATGAAGGAGAAAGTCCATTAAAAAAAAGGTAACACTTGTTAGAAATTTGTTCTTTATTTCAGCATTCTACAATCAGCCTAAAGCATTGACTTTACAATTTTATTACATTTCATTTATTTATATTCACTCACTCGTTGCCCCAGTCCAGACGAGCAGTGATGTGTCGCTTGACATCCTTCATTCGATCATGGGTGAGATGGCCAACAAGGACCTGCCTCCGCAGGTCTAGGATTTCATTCATTATGTGCCACAGCCGGTGAAAGAGATCCCCCTCATTCCTCTGTGAGGTAAAAATATAATTGCCTCTACATCACCTGTATAAGCTGATAATCCTAATAAATACATGCATGATGAGGAAATTAAGAAAATCCCTTTTTCCCCCTGCTTAGTCTTTTCTCCCCTGAATTGCACTGTGACCATTTTACCTGCATGTGAGTGTGTGCATATAAAATATGCACCTTGCTACAGACCCTGTCTCTGCACCACATCTGTTCCAATACTCCAGTCCAACTCCTTGTGTCTCACATCAACCTGGTCTAATGTACATGACAGGTATGACAAGAATTCAACAAAAAATGTTATGTGTTTCATGACACAGGATCGTTTTATTGCAAGAGCACGTTCATTCTGTGCTGCTGTCTCATCCAAACTGAATATATGATCTGTATTTCAGGACTATTTGAACTCACACACATAAGGGGTAAAATAAGCAAAAGCTCTGAGCATTAAAACTCTGAACCACAGTGTTAATATCTTTTATCTTTCCCTTGCATTGATATAACTCTACACACTACCACCTAATCATAAATAAATAGTATCACGTAGACAGATTCTTGTCCAAACAGTTGTGCTTTATCTAGCTGTGAAGTAGGAGAAATTATGTGAATATGATTGCTTTAAAACCACATCCTCCTACTCTAATTATATACCAGCTAAGGGCATAACAATTTCCCATAAAAGAACCTCTATTTTGGAAGAATCTACTAACTCTTCCTTCACTAATTCTAAGTAGTTTTACATAGGTTTTTCGAGAACCTTTAGCTTGAGAAAATTACTGCAACCTTCATCTAAGTGATTCATTACACAAAACTGAAAAAATACTCCTATTCAGACTTTTTTCTGTTAATTCTTGCCAAAAACCCTAAGCCCATTTCTCTTTTCCTTCTTCCTAAGAATAAAAGGCATAAAAATAAAGTTCAGCTACTTAAGTTAACTGCTACATAAGTTAAACCTAAAATTCATTTAGAAGTACCATTACTCTAAATCAACAACTTTTATATTCCAAGCACTCTGAAAAATTGCAATTTGATAAATCTGCTCTTTTTACTTCACATTCATTCGCTTCATAAGCTCACTAAAATGGGCATTAATTTATTGTTTGTCTTGGCTTTCTGGCTGGGAAGGAAGAAAACCGGGGTAATTTTGAACATGCAATAACAACAGCAGTGAAGCAAAATGTTGCCGAAAAGAGAAACAACTGCAGTAAGAACAAGAGGGAAATACGAACATTATAAGTAAAAGAAAACCAAGGAAAAAAAGGTCATTGAAAGAGCCCTTGAGTTAGAAACAAGAGACAAAAAGGACTTTGTAGGAACATTATTGAGAACTATACTGACAGTATGTTTTCGCAATTTTCCATCAGACACTAGTATACAGACCTTTCATTTCTGCAGTTAAAAAATCAGATTGAATAATTCAGGTGCATCTTTGGTCCTGGTACCTGATAAGTTTTACTGAAGTAAATTTTTCATGTGAATACAAGAGACATGCTAATGTTTAATAACACTATGAAGCTCAAAATAAAATTTCAATGTATTAGTAAAACAATTAAAAGCAAACTGAATGGTTTGGGTGGTTTTTTGAAATATATACTTAAAATCAGAGCATCTAAACAACAGTGCACCTTTTGAGATGACATTAAATCAAAGCAATATTATTCAGGGTACTTGCCACATAGAGTTGTTTCCACATTGTTCCCCAGTCTCTTAGAGTTGATGTCATTTCTGTAATAACAGAATCTTCTGTTGGAATAACCATTTCAAATTGTCTGTAACACGCAGAAGAACACATGATATTGCACAAGCATGACTAATCCCATTGCAGTTACTAACATGTAGACTTCCTACTGCCAACAGTGATGTCTATCAATCTACATAAGTGCTCCTCCAGACCATGACACTTTTTATTTGTATATTTATTTAATCCCCATGGAAAAACTTCGGGTGAAATTAGTTTAATTCCCATGCAAAGTCTTGGTCCTAGAGAAGTCAAGGTGAGTTTTTTTACTATGAGATAAGCATATCAAAAATTACTTTCACAGCAGAATAAATCCCATAGTTTTCAAAGGGATCTTGACACTTCAGCTTTTCATGCCTGGATTATTTTTTTCATGATATCTTGTCTCTCTTACTAAATTAGCATAACAATGTGACAGCTCTTGGAGATGGTGTGCAGCAGGGCGCACAGCCTGAATGGGAAACACAAACTAACAAAAGAAATAGATGCAACAAAGATTGAACTCCATGCAAGTACTGTCATGGTGTCCACTAACAAAAATTATTCTGCCTTTAAGCTTTATTTTATTGTGATGCTTTACAGTTTTATTTCACTAAACCTTCAGTTTTAGCTACAATTTTAAAAGGAGAAAGGATCCTAGGGCATGACAAACCACATGAGGCTATAACTTCCTAGCGAACAACAGTGAGTTTAACAGTAACTTGGTGACATTTTGACCTGTTGGAATGAAACTTGCTTTAATATTATTACAGTCTCCATCATTATTTCTACACATCATGAATAATGGACCTTCAGTGCACTCATTCATGCTCCCAAAACAAAGGTCATTTAATATTCAGGCATCCATCTATTATGAGAAATGCCCTTACCTAAACAGGTTTCAAACTGTTTTGTATAAGTTCTCTATTAATAAATCCAAATAAAGGATACAATAGGAACGATTACAAATTAAGTAGAACTGTGAAAAAACCTGTTGAGCTAAGATCTCTGACAGTTTTTAAAAATTTACAATTTTTAAAAGTGATACCATCAAGGTAAGTTTTACACCTAAAAAAAAAAAATAGGATTTTTTTGGTCAGACATTTTTAATTTGAAAAACAAAATTTTAAAATTAATTTTAACCAATTACGCTGGATTTTATCAATTCTTCTAAAAATGAAAAGACATCAGTTGTCAAAAATAAATATTGCCTCTCCATCACCTGAAGAAGAGAAGGAAAGGAAAAAGTTTCTCTGTTCATTTACAAGTTCAGGAATATATTTTGCCATTAAACTGATACATTATTTTACCCTGTTTTTGTAAAATGGCAACTGTCTACCATGGTAGAACTGCTGCCCTCAAAGAGAACAGCTAATCTTAAACAGCGGGTTAAAAGATAGCTTACATACAGAATAATTTCTTCAAATTAAGGCAATGCCTTTTTCTAGCCTAACTTAACATAATTGTTTTCTCTTTTCTCTGGACAATACAGAATGATATTCTCAATTGTGTTCAGTGTCTTTTCAGGATACAGCATTCCAATTTTATGTCCATGCAGGAGTATCAGGTTAGCTAAAGACAACCGTTTCAAGTCCTCTGGCAGTGAGCTGAAGATATCATAACATAACTAAATTATCTACTTTATAAGCAAAAGATCTTTGGTACAAGTAAACTGACCATGTTTAAATATTTGAAATAAAACTTTTCACATACCCTTTGTTCTTAACACATGCATTCTTCAAGTGAATGTAGTTAGATGGAAATATGCCCTGAAAAATAAAAAAGTTTATGTAAAAAAAGTCCCCTTACATGAGTTTGGCATACCATTTAGTATCATTCAACATGCAAATGCAGGCTGAATTCAAAATCCTCCAAATAATTCACAAAAAACACAAACAAGGAAAGAACGCAATAAATAGTCAGTATAGCTCTAACAAAAATTAAAATGCCGTATTCAGTAGAGTTTAAATCCTTCAACACTTCAGAAAATTCAAAGATAAACACACATAGAACATGCAGAAGATTGTGTGAGAGCTCCCTTATGGCAGATGGTTTTATTCATTATTCCCACCTTGACAAGAAACAGACCAGCTGTGAGGGAAAATGTCTTGTCAACCACACCTTGAGGATTTTCAGACAAAGGTTTTTAAAATTAAGAAGAGTAAATGCAGTTAACAATATTCAATAAAAATAAAGTCAAGTTAATAAAGAAAGTCAAAACAAAGTTTAATTTGGTGGCTAGTCTGCCTGCAGTGCACAGGAAAGTTGCCTATCAAAGAGCCTGTGTCTGCCAGGAGTGGCCCTTTTCTAGTTGTTTAAGGGCTCTCCACCATTCTCTTGAACAGGCAGCGTTGCTGCAACAGTCCTGCTGCTCTTACAGCACACTAACCTTCACAAACCAGAATAAGCAAAATGAAGCAAGTCAGCTCCAAGCTGGGAAAATAATACACTACAGCTCATGCAGTGAGGGAAAATACATGTATGGTCTCTTCATCATAAGCACAGCTGCATACAGCTTTCCTTTGTGATGATGGTGTCCCCATTTTCTTTTAACACAGCCATTAGACCTTCGATAAAACTAAATCTACTGTGTAGAGGCAACTGCCTTTTTAAATGCTCCTACTCATCTGTAATGCAAAGTAGCTCAGGAGAGCATCTCCCAAGGACAGTAAGACACACAGCCTTGCAGGTGTAACAGTATGTCAGGGAACAGGATGGCTGCATATGCACCCTTACTGCAGACCAGCTGCCGCAGATAACTTCTTCGAGTGTCAAAGCTGGCAGAATAACAAGGGAAGAATCTTGACAGAGCAATACCAATAACAAGAGGAGTTACAAGGTGCTCTTGTTATTTTACTTTTGGAGAGACTCCCTTCAAAAATCCAATTCAGAAAACTGTTTGCATTCACGCTAGGAAAACAGAGAATATATATCTCATCTCTTCACACATCAAGTCATGTTTAGAAAACCTATTCGTAACTTCCATCACACATTTGACAGACCACAAAGCAAGATTGACAGCAAGCATGTGGTGAGAATTACAACAAAAGACACAGAAGATGCAATCACAAACCACAACTGCTCATGTCTTATAAATCGAACTTTAGTATCTATCAATGAGGTCAAAGTAGTAAACATCAAATTAGACTCTGTGGCTAAATCTACTGTTCACATCGACCTTCCACATAAAGAAAGGAAATTTACGTGATTAGAGACCACAGGCCTTGGCACAAAAGGCCAGTGACTTCCTATGAGCCCCTAGAAACTTCTGAAATTAATGTGTAATGTGCCTTATTTTGCAGATGAAGAATCTTGGAAATGAGAGAAAAAGAAGAGCAAAGCTTACAATGCAGGTTAAAGAATCAACAGATAATTTAAGATCTTTCTTTCCCATGAAAAACAAAATCTGTACAATCCCAGAGGCAAGACAACAGCAGAGGTTAAGAAAATAGAAAGACAAATAAGACAAGTAAACCTTAAACATACAATATGAACAGACACTGAAACATAAATTTCTTAACTTTTTATGTCTGAATGCAGAAAAAATCAATCAGTGAAGTCTGGTTTAGAATACTATGCTACTATGGAAACCAACGACTACACATGAAAGAAAACCAAAATGAACCATTTCTTTTACATGACAACACATATCTTTTATTCAATTGATACTCTGCATGTGGCTCCTGTAAACTAGCTGTCTCCACTGGCTGCTCTAAATTAATTCATGCCATCAAGAAAAACAGGCACAGTTTAACCAACTTTTCCAACAGTGTTTACAATTTGTATTCTCAGTAGTCTTTTCCCTTCAATCTAGCTTCCTCTGAGTGGAAAATCTAAAAATCAGAAATGAAAGAAAATTCACCACAGCCCTGGATTTGTAAAGTGCATTATCCTAATACACAGAAGCATTTCAGAAGGGTAATCCATGTCCAAATCTAATTAAAGTAGTATCAATAATATACTTAACACTAAGCTCTAGTTTTCTTTTAAGAGTAAATATCATACACTTACAAGCAGACGATTAACTTTTAAAAAGTAAATATACATTTTTGCCAAAGAATGCAAAACTGCAATTGACCTTTACCTTAACATTGGGGTTTTTTAAGGCAAATCCTCTGTACCATCCTGTGAAGAAAGCACATTTTGCTTTTTAAAGTAGGCAAATCATTTACATATGTAAAACAGATTTCATCTTTCCCTTTTGGACAGATACCACAGCTCCACAGTGCTGTCAGACTACACTCATTTAAAAGATTTTCCATACAGTGAAAGGTATTTCATTTAAACCAGCTCATATTTGGATGACTTCATTCACACAATTTCAGGAATTACTCTTTAACCCTGTATCCCTAACATGTAACCTAGGTAAATTCTGCATTGGACACCACACCAGTCTAAACCAAAATAGTTTCATATTAACTCTAAACATTAAAAATAATTTCTGAACTTCAGGTTCTACATCTATCAACCACAATGCTATACAAAATTCATAATATACTTGATTCAAAAGGATATGCCTCCTAAAAGAACAATTCTTACAAGGTTAACCATATATAATCCTGATATGATAAAAAAAAAACCTATATAATGCTCAAATGATCAAAAAATTATTAAAAATTATTTTAAATTACTAAAAAATCAGTGTGTTGATTTTTATGTGTTAAGGAGGCAGATTATGAAAAAAATGCAACTTTATTTCTCTGACACTAGCAACAGACATTTGCTAAAATTATATTTGCATTCTCTAAGGCAAAACAGAGGTAGAAGAGAATGCTCACACTGCTTTAAGATTTAAAGTTGCGACTTTGAATTAATTTAAAAATGTCTTGATAGCAGCCAGGTTTCCCTCAGAAATACCAAGAAAGCAGAAGAATCATGAGAGACTTCCTCGCTGATATAACTCTTAGCCTCTGTAAATGTTTATTAAACTGAGAGATTAAATAAAAATTAATGTACTGTAAATTGATTATTATAGAGATTAGAGCTCACTCGAACTGTGGAAAAAGAAATTAAGATGCCAAAATGTGTTATGATATTGACTTCAAAAATGTGCTACTTTAAGAAAATAAATGAATATTAATGGGGTTTGAACGACCAATACACAAAACTTAATTATCACTGGAATCACCCATGAACTCACCATCACATTTCTCTAATATTTGAACAGTGTCTCCAATCTCCAGTGATAGGCCATGTGGGACTGTCCCTCGAAAACCAGCAATTACTGAAAAATATAATACATTTCAATTATTTACAACACTAAAATATAAATTATTATTCCTATTGTTAACAAAAATAGTATATTACATGGAGAAGTTACATGTTAGAACAAACAGGCTTACTCAAATTTAATAACCTGTGAAAAGAGTCAAAGAAAGAACAATTAAGCCACTTCTATGAGCATAAAATTTAAAACACAGGACTCAGAAAAAAAACCTAAACACAGCCCTACTGTACATGAATGGAAAGCTTGTACTGGAGAACACTATTAGCTAGATCATAAGAACCCCGAAGGACAGAAAGTGTTTTATTCCAAATGCTTACACTAACATGCATCAGACCTCAGAATTTCGCAAGCTGAAAGTGCCAATATGTGCCAGTATTTTTGTTGCCATCTATACCACTCACACACCATGACAAGAAAACCTTATTTCACATTTGCTTAATGGATGCTATAGACCCAGCACTCCATATAATCCCAAATGTGAGGAAATGGTTAGGCGGTGGAGAACACTAAAGCATGTTGTTCACTCCAATACATTAAGTGCACACAGTTTCCCCTGCAGCTTCACCAAAGCCATTGAAGGGAGGTCATGAGCTCAGGCTGGGACAAGAGCTTCAGAAATTGAGCTGGAGATAAAACATGCTTCGGAAACAAAACAGCCACCAGAGCAGTGGTGTTCCCAAATACTTACAATGGCCAAATATTAAGTCTTAAATTGTTAGTTCTAAAACAATAGACAGCTATTTTTTCACTCAGAATCAAAATAGAATACCCAGAAGCCACTCAAAGAGCTCACTCCTATAAATGTTAAAAATCCATTAACATGCTAGATAGCAATTCAGCTATTCAACACTGTTCTTACTGTACTTGAAATGCTGAATTAAAACATTGCCTAATTCAGACCATGAGACCAAGCGATACTGCTTTTGATTCTCTGTATTGTAATCTTCTTTCAGAGCTTAATTTTGAAGTGGAAGAGGAAAACAGCCTATCCACCAGGGCACGATGTACAAAATGACTTTGCAGCCTAACCACAGTCTTACTGCTGTCATATATCTACCCATCTAGACAGGAAACCCCAAATCTCATAGGAAAGAAAAAAAAAACACTGAGAGGCATGACAAGAAAATTTCCCATATAAAAGCCAAAAGAACAGGCATATATGCAAGGACATATATACGCTCTTGCCTGCTGTCAGAGGTCTGGCCTGCCACAAGCAGACACTACACTCAAACACAACGTAACCTGTCATCCACCATCTGCGCTTGCCACATTGTTCACCAAAGGCAGCAGGAGAGACTAGCTGTCAGCAACCACAGAAACTGAAAATTCATTTGTGAATCTTCGGAAGAAAGTTCCAGATTTAAAGAGTAAAACAACAGGATACGGTTTATGCTATAGGACAGCATGTTTAAAAACGCACAAAGAGTACATTTTTGCCAAATCCTTCTTCAGAATTCGAAGACTTCGAAACTCATTGTATTCAATCATCACTTCAGTCATAAGAAAATCATCACTGTGCTTAACCCACGATCTTTACCCCTTTGAAAAAATCCTGTGAGATTATATCCCTGGACAGTCCCTAAGAGTTTGATAAACAGGAGACCAGTATGTATAGTATTGAACCTCCCCAAGGATGTGTATTGAATCAATCTCTATTTATCTTGGTGCTATTCCCACTCTTCAAGTTTTTTACACCGAACTGAATACTGTGAGATATGCAGTATGAAATAAAAAGTTACTTTGGTTCCAACACCATGATCAAGTACACCTTTTTTTAAAGCAGCTTAGTAGCAAGAAAGCATTTATACAGTAAGAAAGTTCATCTAAGAGTTGAAAAAAATGAAATTTTCAATTAATTCTTATACAGAGACATGAAAATTAAAACACTTTATTAACTATGAAGAAATGAAAACATAAAGGAAACTCCCTGAATATCAATGCAATGTAGATCTAAATTCCACTGTGGCACTGGAATGACAGGAGTCACTCTGGTCACCTTTCTAGTCTGAAAGAAGTAAAACTGAAATATGAAGCCTGCCAAAATAGCATGTACAGCAACTGAAATAAAATTAAGGAATTAAGTGAAGAAGCATGCAAAACAAAACCAAACCAAACCCTCATCTGTTATTACAGTTGTGAGATGTCTTATTTTTAAATTCCATGAAATAAAAAAAATTACAGTAATTTTCTCCTTAAGATCCAATATATCCTGTCACATTGTTATGATTTGACTTTGCTGTGACATTCAGTTTTTATTACTTAGTTACTAGAGTTGTTAAAGATCTTTTTCTCTTTTTTTTTTTTCTTAAAGAAGTTTAAAAAATACCTTTTAGGACAAGAAGAGATTGAAATCGGACACAGTGTAGAAAATAGCTAGAAATCATTTTAGAGCATATACAGAAGAACAAAATTATACCTTGAAATGTCTTCTAGAAGGATGGCCTGCAGAGTACCAGAAAAAGAAAGAAAGAAACGAGGGCATCATCTGTACCTCTAAGCACATTCACCGGATACACTTGAAAAACCCTGCCTGGATTCTTATGAAGGCCTTGTCTTACTCTTGTGGATTAAGGTCAGGCTCAAAACAGGTAGCCTGTGGTGTTTAGCAGTGTCAATCAAAGTAAAATAAAGAGCATTGCAGAGCAGCAGAGGATTTAATGAAAAGTGCAGGAGCCCACAGGTAAACTTGTCTCCCAAATCTTTACTCAGCTAACTTTGTGATAATCAAGTCATGCTACAGAACTGGCATGGAGACAGAAGGTGGCCATCATAACAACTGCTATAACAACCGGTAACAACAGATGAAGGCCGACGTACTCAACTATTTTGTCTCAGTCTTCAATGGCAACCTCTCTTCCCACGCTTCTGGAGTGGACGGACAGCAGGATGGGCACTGGGGGAGCAAAGTCCTTCACTGTAAATATCAGGTTCATGACCACCTGAGAAACTTGAATGTATCCATGGTGACCTGATGAGATACATCCCAGAGTCCTGAGGAATTGGCTGATGTAGTAATAGATTATTTACAAGAGCATGTAGTGATAGGACAAGAGGAATGGCTTCAAACTGAAGGAGGATAGGTTTAGCTTATATAAGAGAAAAAAATTCTTTATTATGAGGGTTGTGAGGCACTGGAACAGGTTGCCCAGAGAAGCTGTGGATGTGGGTTCCTATGAACATTTTAGACAAGGTTGGATGGAGCTCTGAGCAACTTGGTCTAGTGAAAATGTCACTGCCCACAGCAGGGGGAGTGAAACAAGATGATTTTTAAGGTCTCTTCCAACCCTTCTACGATTCTGTAGATTCTATAGAACTCTCTAGAATCTATAGATTCATCTATTTCATGATTTATGTCTTTTTAGTTTATCTGTGCTGTACATAAATAGACTACAGGGAGGATAACATGGAAGGAGGAAGTTGCTGTTCCACCAGAGAAGATCCTAGGATTCAGCTAAGTTCTTAAGGAAACCGTAATATATATCCCACGCACTGAACGTCTCACCCTTTTCTTTAATGACCACATTGTTCTGAAAAAGCAGATGCTCCTTAATTCTTTCTTCTAGTAGTAGCAAGTATATACTCAATCACTCTGCAGTGACTGTGGCTTAAGGTGTTCTCAACCTAACTTAAGAGCAGTACATATTTATCATAATCATAGAACTGGACTTTTTTTATATGCAGCATTCACTGACCCATATGCATTATATATGCACCATTTTAATTCTAACAGCAATAGCTGTTGTGAAGATCACTTTCTCTCTCTTCCATTGCAACTGTGTACCAGAGACCTTAGAAAAGGAGGATGGACAGGAGAAGAGAAATGTACTCTGAATATAGATCATTTACCAATACCTGCAGTCTTTGCAGATGGACTGTCACATGCACGTCCCCAGGAAGCTATGTATCAAAAACACATCTAGATATAGTTCTTGTCATTGTAGTAGCTGAAGGTCATATAAATGTTCCTTTCAAGCACAGGAACAGTGATTGATGTCCTCTTTAATCATCTCTTGGCCACAGGAGAAATATGGAACTCCACAATAAAAGTTTGTAGCAGGATATGTCCTCAGAAATATTTTAGAAACTGAGTTCAAATACTGCAGCCAGCTGGCTTTATTAAACATTTTCTAGCTGCCAAAGGGTGCTCAGAGAATACGAAAGCAAGACAACAACACAAGATACAAAAACCTAATCTATACAGAAGGTGAAATCATATGGTGAGAACTACAGTGACATGCAATATTAAAGCAACTTCAGTTTTGGTTTGCTTTGCTTTGCTCCTAAGTTCAGCTTCTCAAAACAAAATTCATCTCTGTGCTCTCATTCAAATCTGTGGTTGGATATGCCCACTGTTGGACAGTTTTACATATGAAAGTGCCTGGTGGGTAAAAAGATCCGTCCAAGCTCAAGGTCTTAATTAAAGCCTAAACTAAGTGGGGGGTTTTGGTGCAGCTTCTGTTCATATAGGGTGCAGAGAGCATTGCTGTTCTAAACAGTAAAACAAGGTATTTTTCTGCTTACAACTAGTGTATACAAGCCTTACATGCGAGTTAGCATTATAAAGAGGATTTGAGACACCCAGAGCAAGCTGGTTTCATGGCCGGCTTGACTTTTTGTTCACAAGATGAAAATGTCACCCCACAAAGGCTGTGACACAACATGGTGCTCAAGATGCCCTTGTCACAAATTAGAATTAAGGTCAACACCACAAAAGAAGACACACATTACATTCAGTTCTGGGTTGCGTGGTAGGACATACACCCCCATATATAAAGGGATGAAAAGAAATCATATCAACAGCAACTACTCGATGTTCAAAAACGAGCATTTGTATTGCAATAGCATACTTGGGTTTCACATAATAAAAAACAGTCCTTCAACTGAAGAGTGGGCAAAAGGCGTGAGGTGAGAGAACATAAATTACTTTAATAATTAATTATTGCTTGGCCATATTCTGCAGGCAAAATGCTTCAGTAAAAAATAGACTCTAGTTCAAAGCCCTAAGTCATGATGCCCCAATTAAGAGAGGTGGCATATAAAGCACACAGAAATGCGGTAAGTACGCACTAGACGATCAGATTTGAAGGGTGAGAACACTGTGTCAGAGGGACTGGCTTTGACAGGGAACAAGATGCTCTGATAGAAAACCAATTGATTAGCTGGCAACAGGGGTGGTTGGCCCACTTCAAAGTTTTGCTTGGGGTTATATTCTTAAAATTTTTATGCCTGAAATAACTGGAGATCTGCATATAAGAACTAATGAGGCAGACATCGCTGTTCTTTTCCCCCTAACAGATGGCCAGAAGCTATTATTGATTCCAGATATTATCGGCTATAATTGAAATCAGGTCCTCTTGATAGCAAAAGCAATTTTTAAAGTTTTTTTTTCTGGACTTAAAAGTGCCATTCTTTCAAGAGACTGAGACTTTCAGGAACAACTATTTCAAGGGGTTTTGCTCTATTCAACAGTTGAAAAAAATGATTTTAAAAAACTGTAACAAATGAATTTGGGATGTTTCTAACATTATGAAGTTATTATATTCATTAAAACAGTCATTAATGTTGTATTTTGACTTCATGATAGAAAACTGAACTTGCTTTTATGAATTTGTTTAGTTGATGAATAATGACATGTATATATTACCTCTGAGGAAGGCTCTGATTCATGGCCTTTTTGCAGAAATGTAAAAGCTATCTTTTGATATGGCCTTATGCATAGTAAATACAACAGACATCTGGCACTGTGAGTAGCTGCACAAAGTGCAACATCGTCTTCACGGCAGCCATTATTAAAAAAAATAAAAATCTGTCAACAACTCTCCTGAGCGTACTGATGTAAATTCATGTAAATTCATCATTGCAAGCAATGCAAGCATCCAGTGGTACAACTCTCAGCATTTTGTGGCATGTCCTGAGCCAGAAATGGTATTTCTGGGTTTAAAAACCATGGATGCATTTTTCTTCTATGTATTTGCCTAACTAGGATTTATATGCATCATAAAGTCAATGTCGACAAACTCACAGCTTTCCAGTTTAAATGTGCTCATGCAAGAAAAAAAGTCTTCCTTTCATTTCACTGTGCAATTTCATGTCGCCTTGTTCTAGTGGGAAAGTTTGAATAAGAAATCTCTCGTCAACCTCTCCCCTGTACTTTTTCCAGGGTGAAGCCTTTTCTTCTCAAAAGAAGCTGAAGAACCTTTTTAGGTTTCTAAATAGGTGGGATTACTAGCAACAGAAACACATGGAGGCATGCAACTTTGATACTACAAAATAGCCAGAGCTTACTGTAAAAGGCCATTGTGCATTGAGCTTTGCCTACATATGAATTGATCTGGATGGAGTGCAATGATAGCACAGCTACATGCTCGTGCTTCTAATACACAAGTTAATTCGGGCATCTGTTCATAATGCATTGTGCTGCCTACAGACACCCCAGGAGGCTTGCTGCAAACCAGCAACAAGCTAATGAAGACAGCGACAGAGAAGAGAGAGGGAGCGGGGCGGAGAATCGATCTAATCTCCTTTCAATAAACACAATACATACAAATGTTAGCTTCAATAACAGAAGTGATCCTTAAATCTCTTGCAGATTACCGAGGACAAACACTTTCAAATATGTATTGCAATAAAAGAATGTGAGTTCTCTTGCCTGTGTATGTACACCACAATTAAAAAGATCAAATGCATAGTTCAGATAATGGCAGCTCAGTGTGGGTTTTGAATATCTCGAGTGCTGCTCACTTGCAGCAGTCAGTTTTCTTACGAGATGAGAGCTTGCATGGAATTTTCCTAACAAGGACATTTATTGAACAGCTATTCATGAAAACACATCAAGGCACACCAAAAATCATCAAAAAACTTTGCATCAATGTCCAAGCATTGAAAATACTGTATAAAGTAGAAGAGATATAGAAAACTAGCCTTCGGTTGCCTGTAAAACAAAAATCTGGAATTCTGACTGCGAAGAGCACTGACTACCTGTATAGATAAGGCAAATGCCAAGTCTGAAATAGACAAAGGACGTGGAGCTGCAGTAGATCGTACTCCCTCCTGCACCCAGCTCAACATTTGAATTCAGCAAGGTAATCACTTTCAAATCCCTGATTACAATGCTGCCAAAAACCATAGGACAATTCTAACACAGATAATCAGTTTAGTGTGAATGTCTGAATGCTTGTCAAGCTCTCTTCATCCTGTATCTCAGCTACAGGCAGGCATGTTATAATCTCTTTGATGACAGCTTGATCAGTTCTCCCAATATCTGCAAACATTTTTAACTCTTTGCTTTGGGTACCCTAGCTATTAGGACTACATATTGAAACAGAGCACTAGAAGTAACAAGTGATGATGGTACCTATTTGCTGTTGAGAATCACTGCCCATCTGGAACACCAAAACTGGAATAATTCAGCACGTACCACCAGTGTCCCTGTCCTTTCAGGTATGAGATTTCATTAATTGTTTTCTTTCTTCTATCAGATAGCTAATTAAGCCCTTTATAGTCCTTGAAATCCTGCTTGCTATCTTTTTATGTCCACATCTTGTCCCTGCTAAGAGCAATTTCTTGATATGTGTTAGTTCTGGAACAAGAAATTCAGAAGTAAAAAGAAAATAAAACAAAAAGGTCCTTAAAAGTCCAGAAAATCTAATGCCCCTTAAGAGTTTATGAATAAATGACACAGCTCTTCCCCTGAATTTGCTCAGGAATGTCCTCTACAGAGAAGGAATGTCAATATAAAACCCGTCAGAGGCATCATGGAAGAAGGCAAGGTGGACTTAGTACAAACAGGTGTAGTTTCATGCATTTAATCAAATTATGATAAAGAAACTAGTCTGCAGCCACATCGACCAGTTGGTCTCACTTTAATTCTTTATTGTAGAGCTAGAGATGCAGTATCAATGCATTAAGACTGCCATGTTAAACAGCAAGGGTGGATTAAGTGTGAACTTTATTACTTGGAAACAGCATCAACTTAAAAATCCAGCCAGTAGAAAGGAGTAAGTGCAAAAAGGAGATTATGTTTAGATAACATTATCTGTAAAAACAACTTCTTTTAGTTAAAAATAACTATGACTTTTATTAAGATTAGGTATTTCCAAAGTTCTAATAATTTTCAAAATTTGTGAAGTAACTGCCTTAATTTTTAATAGCACAATCAAGGAAAAGAGTTACAACTATTTACTTGGACAATTATTTATGTTTCATTCATTCCCACTCAGGGGAAACAAAGTTTCAGAGTAAAATCAAATAAACCAGCATGGGGTTTTCTAACTTACTTTAAGTGTCAGGTATGATAAAGAAGGGGGGATGAGAGGACAGCCACGAGCTGTATCAGGGAAACTTCAGGTTGGACATCAAGAGGAATATCTTCATGGAAAGGGTTGTTAAACATCAAAACAGACTGCTCAAGTGGAGTCACCATCCCCAGAGTTATTCAAGAGACTACTGGACACGGCACTTAGTGCTCTGATCTAGCTGACAGGGTGCTGATTGATCAAAGGTTGGATTTGATAATCTTAGAGGTCTTTTCCAAATGGTTCTGTGATTCTCTGATGTATCCACAGCACAAGTGCATCACCTGTTTTCTGCCAAAGCCAACAAAGCCGCAAATGCCAGATCTCATAGCAACTCTTCAGTACATTTTGTACTTCATGAAAGCTCACCAAAACCTCCAAACACTTAAGAGACATAAAGTTCTACATTATTTCAAATACAGATCTGTGGTGTAATTTTGTATCTGCCAGAGGGTTTGCTGGCTACGTGTCATATCCCTACAAAGCCAGCAGAAACTGAAGCAGAAAATTAAAAGCCTCACATGATTATAAACACAGGAGTTGTCTTCCAGAAAACAGTTAAATTTTTCCAGAATAATAGGATGACCATTATTTCAAAGAAGGCCTTGAATACAAGAGTATGTGCTTACAATTGAATGCTGAATAATAATGTCAGAACAGCGGGTATGGTCCAAAGTCTAATAACCACACATTTCCCTATTCTCCTCTTTCCTCCCCAAAAGCATTATAACACAACACGCTCCTCTGAACTCGGGGGGCATAATTCCACAGCCCTTAACAAACTTTAAGTAGCACCATGCAAACTCAAGCCCAGAAGAGCTGTAGTCTTACGAACTGCGAAAAAAAGACAACCACTGTGCAAGCTGCAAGAACTACTCTTCACCAACTATGAGAGGCACCCAAGAGAAACATGGGTAGACAACAGAGCAGTTCATCACTAATCCATAATCTCCATAAAGTTAAAACTTCAGGAATATTTAAAGAAATCCTACAATTATTTTAAATTGTGTGACCAAATAAAAATGTAACAAGGGCGTACAATTTTTTTCCTACCCATAGCTCTGAAAAAAAACCCTACAAAACTACCTGGACGTACAATTTTAACAGCGTTTCTGCAGCACAGTGCACTTTCAAAAATGCAAGTGTAGGGTCTTCTTGAAAAGTCAGAACCTTCACTTTCTGCTCATGCTTGCTTAAGAACAGTGCCTGTTACTCCAAAATTAAGGGTGAAAAGAGTTTAGGTTCAGTTGGCAACTGTTTATAAAAGCACAAAAGAATATGAGAAAAATATATCTGAGAAGTATATGCAACCAATTAAGACAATGAAGATTGCTGACAAGGGGGCGATTCTGTTTGATGTGATTGGGGAAAGGAAGTGTATGAGCACATAGTCCTCTTAAAATGTTTTTATTATGATTCATTGATGCATCTGAACCTTTATCTCTTTTTTTGTAAGAGTATTTCAGGAGACAAGAGAGCTCTTTTGGTTTTTAACACCTTGGAAGAGTCACTAAAAATAACTGCCATTGTAACAGTTCTATCCTTACTCCTTCCTCTACATTTGGCACAGAAACCTAGGAATACATTCAGATACCATATGTGCAGAAAAACATGAAAAATAATTATGTCGTTCCAAGAAATTAGTAGTGTGAGAGACACACTAGCATCAGGCACCATAAAATAATTCCTGAGTGAAACTAATAGTGGTTTTGACAAGCAACTGGGCAGTGCCAGGCAAACCAGACATGAGGACTTCTTGTCTTTTAGTATTAGGGCATTTTTTAACCCTTTGCCAGTTGAAAGAACATACAACACTCTTTCCTGAATCTTAAAAACTCTCTTTTGTACGTAAGAAAAATTGGCAGAGACAGGTAAAAGGACTTTTGTGTCAATCCAGTGTCTACCAGCAGGTTAGGAACAATGCTGAAATAAGTTCACACAAATTAAGGAGATCTGCAATCTATCCACTTGGCCACTGTCCACACCATTAAGCCACATGCCACGTGCTTGTTTTGCACTGAATCAAGAAACAAAACTCACAGAGTTAAAGGAAAAGATGCTGTCAAACTTCACTTGAATGTGGCATGGACAAGGCAGGGAATGAAGGGATGTGAAAATCAAGGCAAGACCTTCAGCAAAGAAGTGCAGAGCTTCCTCCCTAGGAGGGACCATTCCCAGGGAGGGACAGCAAACAAACTGCAACTCCAGGTCTATACTTGG
The DNA here is from genome assembly GCA_013398015.1 of Oreocharis arfaki. NCBI lineage: Eukaryota > Metazoa > Chordata > Aves > Passeriformes > Paramythiidae > Oreocharis > Oreocharis arfaki. The sequence continues at coordinate 454,110 of VZRR01005147.1, read as the reverse complement.
CCACAGTACCACAGAGAGCCATCACATCACACATAGCTGAGAGAATTAATACACTAATTTAAAATCATTAATGTTCTTAAATACTGTGGAGTTTTTCCCTACAATTAATAGCCTCCAAATAGAATAACAAAGACCTCGTGGGATTTATCCAGGAGCTAAAGTAAGGAAAGGATAAAGCTGTATTTTTCTCCCATGCCTGAAAAGACCTTCCGAAACAAGAATATGAAACCCATGCAAAGACATCAGTGTTTTGATTCAGCTTGATAGTTTTTTCTGTTTCTGTACTCCACCAAGCAGCTTCTGAGCTCAACTTCAGTGTCAGTAGCAAAACGCATGTATTGAAAGTTAGTAAATTAGACAATCAGTATACTGCAAGGTTGTTTTTAAGAGTGAAACAAGCCCTTAAGACTGATAAGATGAACATTATGTGGCATGTCTACTATACAGAGATTTCTTCTTTTTAAAGAAAAGACTTTCGAAGGCACTGAAAAAAAAATCAGCCACTGAGAGCCAAACCAAATGGTGAAACTGAAGATGGTTAAGCACAAACATACTTTAAAACCAGTAACTTTCCTTAGTCATAGCTGACTTTAGAACCGCTGTATGATTTAGCATTTCTGCATTATTCTCTTCCCCTCTCTCAAAAAAAATCTTTTGCCCAAGAACTCTGAATTTAAGTAGTCAAGATTATATATAGATATATACTCCAATATATATGGACTTGTGCATCTGAATGTGCACAAGCCCATGTGACCCAGAGACATTCATCTGTGGGTCCTGATCTTTAAGGTTCAACTCTTAACACGCTGTGATCCTATGAAATATTGAATCCCTGTAGCACCACACATGAACAAACACTGTTTTGAATTCAATTCAGCAGTTGGTTTTGATCCACACCATAATCCCACTCACTAATTAAAACAATTACAGGTGTATAAATAATCGACAACACACCTAGCCTGTAATGGGTTTAGTCTTCCTAACAGCAAATTGAAGGGACCAAATCAAAGAAAAATGTCATTTTTCCTTGCAGAAAGAAAGAAGGAGTAAAATATTAGTAGGAAAGTATTTGCAGCGCAATATACAGTTAAACTCGATGAGGAAAAGGAAAGTAAGAGGCAGATCAAGGCTTGCAACTTGCTTCTAACTTCCTTAAACAATTTCAACTGACTTATTAAAAATATGCTACTTATTATCTCTAAAATTACCATCCAAATTAAAAGGAATCCCTTTATCCACTTCACTAGGATTGCTTGAAAAGTCAGCCAACAATCATTGCTGGGCTCGGACTGAAATTCATTATTTCCAGCCAGCAGTAATGTTAATGGCTATGATAATTACAGTCATTGGTGGTTTGGTTACTTGTTGTGCCATAACGAGATACCATTATGTGACCAACATAATCCTACCTAATCCTTGAAGGCTTGCATATGAACCACAGAAGTGTCACAGAAAGAAAATTACATACGAGCAAAATTAGAGAAGTGTTATGACTTTTCAAACTTGTTTTCTAAAATACATGGAAATTAGATGATTTAACGCTTTCAGTCTCCAGAAAGAATGGGAGATGTCAAGTGAGCCAAAACAGAATATTCTTGCTCAAGTACATCTTGTGGAATTTTCAGCCTTTGCATTTCAGTTGGATTAAACATGAGAAGAGATACACAATGAATTTTATTTGGAAATACCCCTACCAACACTCCACCTTTTCTGAAAGTGTATTTTCATCTGCTCTGTCATTTTTATCATAATCTTTCAATTCCTTACCCTCCATTTCTCAATTTCAGGACTGAAAAAAACACCAACACGAGCACACAGAGTGATCAAACAGTGATGGACAAATTAGAATTAAAAATGAAACTGAAGAGATCTTTAATTTGTGCCTTTGTAAAAGCAGCACAGTACTACCCAGGACACAGAATGGACCTGACATTAAGTGTGAAGATTGGTCACAATTACAAATACTAAACTGACCAATGGAATTATTGTAATGTAGGGCAAGTACATGCCAAAGACTAAAATACCATCTTAATCATTCAACCTTGCAACTTGCTTTGCCCAGGTAGGTTTTTTAACGTAGTCCACCAGGACTAGGGATTTACATTAAATATTCAGGGTTGACCTGATTTCATCACAGTTAGCCCTATTTAAAACTTGTCTGGCTAGGACTAGGAAGTGGAATTAGGTGACAGGACAAGGGTGTTCCAAGTTTTCTGGTTTGGGGAAGGTTTATTCCTTTAATAAGTCTTAAAATATATTTAATCTGTTCCAAAATTACTGGAAAATGAAAAGTCCCTGGTTTCAGCAATACAAAAGCTAACCCAAAGTATAGCAGAGCAAAAACCAGAACAGTTCAGATAGACATATTTTATCTTATTTCTCATTAATTTAGGGTAGTAGTAAACGGGAAAGAAGCTCTCCAGTTTTGTCTCCTCCCTTTCCATCTTTGGAAGCGTATCTTTTGCAATTTAGCACTTCATATTTAATTCCTTTTTTTTTTAAACTATAGAATTACTAATGAAAAGGAACTGATAATTTATGCTTTTCAAAACCATGAATTATTCATAAACTACAACGCAGGACCCATGTAGAATCACATATTCTGATTCTTACTGAAGTAGCTTGAAGGAGCAGCACTAGTGGCAAAATAGCCACTATTAGAATCATAGAATCACTTAGGTTGAAAGGATCCCTTAGGATCAAGTCCAACTATAAAATATACTACACTGCACCCATATACACTCTACTATACTCATTTCTCAGCAGACTAATTAACTCCTGCCTACTTATCACAAAAGGATATCTAATCTTCATTTTGTTGCCAAAAAAGGTCTTTCAGAGTCACTTTGGTGTCTCTGCAAGACACTGCGCTCTGCCATACAACCACAAATATCCAAATGCCAGAGTGGGTATGGTTCATGCATGTGGGCTTTACTCTTCTTGTGTTTCCATTATAACTAAGATGACAAAAATAAAAACAACTTCGAGACTTCAACATAGCTGTGGTGACAAAAAGAATATTCTGGCAATGACCTACAGCATTCTGGCACAGGACAAATAGTTTCCAGTTGAGTTTGCTCTGGAATTCATAACAAAAGGCTGACACTGAGAGAATGGTACAAAACCTGCAGCTGCTATATTTTGCTTGATATAAGTTAGAAACTTATAACCATGAAAATAAGACAGTATACTCTTACATAATAAACATTAAAAAAACCCCAATCCTCAAACAACAACAAACAAACAAAAAAAAATCAAGAACCAAAAAAATCGAGGAAAATCAAAATAAAATCATGGGGAAGGAATCAAGGAATTCATCAAAGGCTTGTGATGAGAAACTTATTATTCCCAGTAAAACAAAAAGTGGTAACATAAACAGTAGTGCTGAAACTACTGTATCCTGCAACAGAGAATTCACCAAAATTCCTAATTTCATCATAAGACTCTAAAGTAGGTCACAGCAAGCTTAAAAATCAACAGAAAGCAAAGAATAGGGGGTAATAGTATGCAAATCACTTTCTTTGCAAAGTTGATACTTCTTCCCCCCCCCCTTGATTTTGACAAAGTCTCAAATACAAAAGGATCCATTGTCTCTGCAAGCAGAAAAATATTTATGAACACACCTTTAAAAATATGTACTAATGACAAATCATGTGCTTTTAGACCATGTCTAATTGATCTAGAATTCCTTCAGTAATTACGTTTTCTTAATTACTGACTTACATGTGGTCAGTCTTATCTTAAATGCTATGATTAGAGGGTGTTTAAAAGACCAACCACATGATACAGAAATCCTAGTTGAAAATATACGCATAATTATGAACACCTTTTTTCCCCCCTTAAAGTTATACTCTCACAGCTCAGGAGAATTTAATCTTACTTTTGCACAGAAGTATGCTAGAATAAAGTTCAATTAAATTATGTTCTTGTGAAAAGTAAAGAGGAAAATAACAGTTATTTCTTTTTGAGCAACAATTTATAGGTAAACATTGTGCAATCAAATATATCTTAATTTTCAGGATGTGCTGAATGTTATTGTTTTTGGCAAAGCAAAGAAAAAGTTACCCAAGAATGAAAAATGTCTGCAAAATGTCTGCCTTCATTACATCACAAACTATAATCATGATTTTCAGTACTTAATATGCTTAACACTTAGTCATTTAAATAATTAAGTGATATTTGTCTCCTCCCTATATCTAGCAAGCTAAATTGGACTAAATTTAGGATGTCAGAAGCTCAAAACAGTTTTGCTTGGTCCAAGGAAAGGCCAATGCTTGAGGATAAACTTCTTCACTGTAAGTAAAAGTCTTATAAGCAGCTCCCAAATCACATTCTCAAATCTGAAAGACATATTCGGATAGACAACTAGTAGCTAGAGATTTTGTTTCCAGCTCAAAGTTTCAGATTTCTCTCTGAGAATAAAGCATTGCACTCATTATATCCTTAGTTAAAAGCAAAACGCTACTGCATCAACTCTGCATTCAACACAGCATATCAATCTTATTCTAGATTATTATACCCAAGAAGTATTCTACCTCCTGCCAAACAGTGCTTTTTCTTTCTTTTATTTCTTTACACCCTGTTTTAAAAGCAACATTTTCAGACTTCAGTACTGTACACTTGTGGAGCTTTGATAGAAAAAGAAAAAAAAAATTGCTTATAGTAGGGAAAATTATACTGGATACACTACAGTGACCAGGTGAAACCATGCCTGTTAAAATTTGTGTTTTGTTCTCTAGATTTTAAGAGCCCCAGTACTAAACTCATATTTATTGTCAATATACAGTCATGTTTTCAAATGTCTTCTTTGTAATGAAGGTAACTGTATGTAAGGAAATCTTCCAAACCCAAATCTTAAGGTGACAGAACCATGTCATGAGGTTTTAAATACTCCGTAAATCAACTGCCACAGTTTAGAATATCTATCTATCCACGCCCAGGTTATATCACAAGTACTTTCTCTATTGCTAAGAGGTTGGTGATGTGTGTCTGCAAACTGACCTTTGAGTGGGCAATGGGAATCAAGAATCATCAAACATCAATGACTTCTGCAAAAACCAGATTATGTCTGTTGTAAGGGGAAGAAACTCCAAGACAGAGTAATTTTTGTAAATTATTAATGCAAATTCTTCTAAATCTTGGTCTCAGGTGAGCAGAGATGGAAAGATTTGGAATAAGCCACAAAAGGAAGTGGAAGAATGGAGGAATTTGAAGAATTTGCAGAAAGGTTCTGCAAGAGAGAGAATGATGGAAGCTTATAGGAATGAGGTTTTCAAACACTCCAAGGTAGGCAAAAGAAAGCAAGCACCAGAGAAGTTAGAAAACTGAGGCAGGGAAGAAATGTTGAAATATTTTACCTGTGAGAAATGGAGAAATTAGGTGAGAAATCTTTTGAGAACATACATATTCTTAAATATTTTTAGTATCCTTTCAATAGAACATTTGCCTAGAGAGGTAACTGTAAACATTCATTGCCAACAGAATGGTCAGACCAGCATCTTTTCAGGACAGAATTCTTCTGAGAATGTAAGTAATCCATCAAATCAGACATGGTTCCAGGATCTGCTTTCATGAAAGAGCAGAGTACAGATAACCCACACTAGGCAAGTGCAGCTGAAACACTGGATGAATCTACCATAACCTAAGAAACTCTAAGGCTGTCATTCTGAAGTGACACCCAATAATATTAACACAAGCCTAGCAGCTCTCACACAGTTGGGATTTTGATATTTATCCAGACAGAAGGTTAACTGCTGCCATAAAGGAAACTGCAAAGGATCTCAAATCGGAAAAGAAAGGAGAGGTGTTGAATTCAGAAATGCTGAAAAAACAACATTTCATTTTTTGGCTTCTCAAGCTTCTTACCCCAAAGGAAATCAGCAAGTGTTAATGTTGGGGAGTTCAGGGGGGTTTGGATTTCTTTTTTTTTTTCTAATGTGGTCGTTTGTTCTCAGAGAATGGGACTAAAACCAGAAGAATCATTTCATGTAAGCCATTAAACAAGGAGCAGATTGTCATGATTTCTGGATTACATTGACCATTTCAAAACAGAATGCCCTTTCTGACTAGCTATCAGCATCCCTTCCTATTTCAAAACATTATTTATGTCTCTCATTTAGGCACAGGCCAAAAAGCAATACAGTCACCATTTTATATTTTACAGATTTCAGTATGAAGAGACTTGATAGTAATTACCGTGCATGAAAGCCTCAGTGTTGTAACTTATCACAACAAAAGCACTGCAATAAACAAAATATTGGTGATGGAGGGACACTACAAATATTTGCAACTCCTGATAGTCAATGAACTTGTTAGTTTACAGTTGTACAAAGCTAAAATTTAATAGGAAGCAACAAAGTACCCTAAAGGATCTGTATTTACACAAATAGTTGAATTAAGAAGATTAATTAACATTATGATGTGTCAGAGAAAGTAAAGTGTCAAGATGTGAAGGGAAGTAAAAATATTTAAAAGGTAAGAAATAATGTTTCTAGAAGAAAACTAATTAGCAGCTAATTTATCACATTGTCTACCATCCTGAGGGGGTTTCTGACAAGCTAGAAGGGGAAAATTAGAGAAATCCTCTGAAACAGATCTAGGGCAGTATTCTAGGTCAGTATGCCGAGAGAAGCAGCACTGCAGAGGGCTGAGCAGCAGTGGCATTGCAGTCTCACAGCTGCCACTGCGTGTTGCTATGGGCACAAATCCCACAAAGAACTCATCCTCAAATCCCCAAAGACTCATTTTCTCAACAAGGCTGCAATAAAAGTATTATTTTGGAGGAAAACTTAAGAGATACTGTGAAAAATGTAGACTTTTAATCTTGAACTTGAAGAAAAGTTGTAACTAAGACTCTCCTCTCCATGAGCAGGGAAATGCTTGCTAACTTCTGTCAATTACTGCTTTTCGAGCACATCGGCGGCAACTGCCCGGAGGTGGGACAACGCTTTACTCTGATTACTTGAGCCCACCATGATGAACCTCCTGACCTCACCCGCAGCAGCTAGCAGGGCCTTTTGTCCTTCTTTAACATTAGTTAAAGCATCTCCTTGACTTGAGCATCTCCTTTCAAAACAGGCAATTTAAAAAACAAGGCAGATCAAGTATTTCAGAAAGATGGGCGAGGTAACTGTAATTTAAAAGGCTGTTACACCTGTTTAGGAAACAAGGAAGGAACAACAACAACAACAAAACAAAAANAAAAAAAACAACCCAAAAAAAAACAAAACAGAAAAGCCCCCAAACAACCAAAAAAATCCCCTAAACCCACAACCCCCCCCCAAACCCCAGCAACCAACACAATCCTTCCCACAAGATTTGCATTAGTATCTAAGTCACAAAGGATGACAATCCATTTCTTCAATTACCTCCCCCATACAGTTTCTAAGCATGTGTTAAATAAGTTTGTCACATTACACTATATTTTAAACTCAAGATGACTGAACAAATTATGCTGCCATAAATATAACTGTCAAAGTTAGATAGGCAATTCCAAACTGCTTTTTTTTCCAAACTAAAAAAAATTGCAATTTATCCTAGAGATCAGGCTAAACGTGCCCAAGTAAATTACAAATATCTACATCCCAAAATAAACATTCCAGCAACATCCAAAGTTGCAATTACAAAATAATTAACTACTTCATTTTAAAGGACAAAAGGACATCAACTAGTATCTACAACGGTATTTATTATGCAATAAGCCTTCAGTTAAGAGAAGCCCAAAGAAATGGTTCTAGCATCTGGAAGGCCCCAGTCAACAGCTCAATATACATAGCACAGGAGCCCAGAGAGGTTTGGTTTTGTTTACAAAAATATATAAAACAGCTTAATTAAAAGATATTAAAGAGATTAATTATAAGACAGCTTTGAAAGTTCAGGAAGGAAAAGTAGGAATCTGAATCAAACTTAGGAGTGGCTGCTCATTAACTTAAATTGAGCTCAAAGTGTTTGCTTATCCTAAAATTCAGTGTTTGAACAGCTAGTCAAAAACGTGAGTCTCTAAAATTAATATTGTGTCATTCATCTGACAGACCTGCAACAAAGCATTCTTAGTCACTATACCTGGAACAAACAGAAGGCATGGTCATGTGTCCACAGGCAAGGCAGCCTTTGTGAGATCCAACTACTAAGTGGCAAGCTGATAAATCAATTTGTATTCTTAAATTAGTTTTCCAGTATTTTTTCTTATAACTATTGCCTAGGTATGCATGATGATTTTGGCTACAGTTTTTCACCCAGCTGTATTACCTTTGAACAAACGTTCTGGGAGTTTGCCAAATAATGCAAGAGACAGAAACATGAGGATGTCACAGACAAAACAAGTTATTTTGCTTCCTAATTTCCAGCTGTGGCATATTGTTAGTCTCTCAATTTAATTTTGATCCAGGACCAATATTCCAAGTCTGCAGATCCAAGTGAAATATGGAAAGTGAGCCTACACACAAATAGAGAGGAGTTTGCAAGTTATTTGCTTATATCTTGTGCTGGTTTTGACTGGGACAAAGTTAATTTTCTTCGTAGCAGCTTGTATGCAGCTGTGGTTTGGATTAGTGCTGAAAACTGTGTGGATAACACAGGGATGTTTTAGAAATTGCTGAGCAGAGCTTACACAGAGTCAAGGCCTCTCATCCCACCCCACCAGTGAGGAGGCTGGAAGTGCACAAGGACTTGGGAGGGCACACTTGGAATTGCAGCCACTGGTGCTCACATGTTGCAGAAGTAAAGCTCCTATAAAATGCAACTTTAAATAAACCTCTTTTTATTCTTCCTTGATATAAGTAAACTGATATAAGTATTCCTGGCAAGTTCCTACTTAAACACCTTACACCCCCTGTAGTTACTAGTAAATGAGGCTGTAGCTATTGAGATAACAATCCATTTAATGCTTTCAGGACCAAAAAAACGGGGAATCCCTCAGTTAATAACTACCTTATTCATGAAACACAGAGTTCCTCCACTGCATAACAAAGTACCAAGAAATCAAGCACGTATCAAAACCTGCACTATTTCAATGTATTAAGGTTTTCAGGTCTTGAAGTCCTCCAGTTTCCCCAAAAAAAGACAGAGATTTAGGGTCTGGCAAGAGAACACCATTAAGAGTCACTAAGAAGCACCATAACTGCATAAAATTCAGCAGCTGTGATGTATCCTGTAAACCACGCATCATCCCACATGCTGATCTTGATTATCACAAGACCTTCACAAACACCTAGTACAAACACCTATTAAACATACCCACTGAGCATACCTTCAGCAACAACAAAGACATAAAACTGAGTTGGAAAGCAAGAGCTCAAAAGGTAGATCAGACAATTATTATAAACAATTAACAAAGGAACAAAAGTAGATATTGCCTATTCAAAACCCAAAAGTACAAGGAAGTACAAAGGGACTTTCTCCACTTCTTAAAATTTATTAAAGGCTTCTGCAAAACAGCAATGAGGATAAGCATATTAGCTCAAACCTTTCTCAGAAATCACTGCATTCACAGCACAATCTGTTACAAAACTAGAAATACGGAGCAGAATATGCTTATCTGCAGCTTAAACATACAATTATCAGACTAGAACAAAATATTTCTTTTTTAAACAGCTTGACACCTCCTCTCAGATTTTATTATGTACGTCGTGTGTTGATAAGGCAGGGTGGCATGTCCTCCACTTACCACTCCAGCTTTCTGATGAAAATGCTTTGCTATTCTAGATTTCAGTACATTTTATCTCTTAAATCTGTAGAACTTTGTTCCCTTTTGTACACACTTTAATCCTGCAATGTCATCTCTGAGATGTTTCAAGCATAAATTTTTAGTGTGAAAAGTGTGAGAAAAGGACCAATATATGTATTTCCTATGTTAAGCATTTATAAAGTTGAAAATATCTGCCTCACAGTCCTCTGCAAACCTGCCTAGCTCAGGTGACTGGTGAAATACAAAATTTTCCAAATTACTTCCAAAACTATCTTCACATCAAGAAAGTTTACTTTCTTTTTTCACTTCAAACAAGTAAGCAAGACAACCAAACACACAATACCTAGATATTGTCAAGGAATAGCAGCATTTATACCGCTTCCAATTGAGGATAACAAGCATTTTCACAAAGATTTGGGCATTGACTTGGAATGTTCCCTTGAACGAGATTAAGTACCCTTCTCTCCATACACAAACCCAGTAAAATTTAACTTTTCATTCTCTTCTTAATAAGAGAGTTTTCCTCAACCATTCATTGGCTTCCAGCAACCCATTATTACTTGGCTTGTGTTTTTGAAAAAGGTATATCCACACCATTTAGACGCAGAATTTTCTGATTTTTTTTTTCCTCTACTAAACAATTTACCCTTCAGTTCCAACTTTGATAACTTATGTAACTAAATTTTAATTTCCATGGTGCATTCAATTTGCATATTCCAGATGATAAGAAAAATGTATGGTTACTCCAATTTTAGTAAGTTATATGTCCACAGAAAGATTTTTATCTGTATTAAATACTGTTACCCCAAAACAAAGCCTAGAGCTCTCATCCACTTTCTGTAGATCACATTTATCAAGAAAGCACATTCTTTCCTAGAAATGGTCTTTGCTCAGGATAAAAAGCTTGAAAGCAGCTATTCTTTATGTTGACAGATTCATAGGAAAGAAAAAATCAGAAAAGAAAAATTTATATCCATGTAGCAAATTTATCCAAAATTTACAACACTTTGAGGAAGATTGCAGGCTACTTAGTAAATTTGCCTTTTACAAGATCAGCTACAATGATTTCCATAGTGTATTAAACTGTATTAAATCACCTGGGAGCTGATTTATTTTGAAGGATTTTTAAAATCTTTTTAATTTATCTAGTTACCTGTTACAAGAAATTCAAGTTATTCCTGGAGATAAATGAGATTACATGAACTGGTTTCCAATTTATTTATTTCCTTTTTTTAGATTTCTGGATAATCTCCAAATTTCAAGCATCTTCTCTAAAGCAGCATCTACACATCTGGGTAACAAAACTACCTCTCGGTTCCCAATTAGTTCTTGGCTTCTCTATCACTTCAAGTTGTCCCAATAATAAGACCATAAACAACCGTTTTAACTTGATTTCTGACAAGAAACAGATTGGATTCGCTGGTCTACCCTCCTTCAGTCTTAGTTGTGACATTAGAATTGAACACTACTCTGGCTGAAGGCAAATCACCATGTCAGTGGATATCTTTTACACATTTTTTCCCATCTGTTTTCAAAAGAGCTGAAGAGCCATATCTGCTTCTGGTAGCATAACCTTCCAAATACACTTTTAACTCATATTATTCTATCCTTAAACAGAAAAGGAAAACTACAAAACAACCACAGCATATTCGTCTGCTTACCATTTGTATCAGGCTTTGGGTGTCAAAGAAGCGTTAGGGCTTTATATATAATGTGACCAGCAAAGCATTCTCCTCCTTAGCTTCATTTTGTGGTTACTTTTCTCATCATCTTTACAAACTTTTAAAAGTAGTGCTTGTGGGAAATTCAAAGGTTATTAATACATTACATCAGTGACACCAGGAGAGATAGGCGAGAGAAGGTTAAAAGAGATGCTAAAGAGGGGAAAGGTTACAAAGGAGAAGAATGGAGGTAGGAAATGTGAGATAGATTCCTTCTCCTTTTGAAATCCTAGACTTTTTATATCTGGCTTCTGAAAGGATATAGGGAAAAACTGTCACCATGAGACAGTCCAGCAGTGCAAGGGGTTGCTCAGGAAGGTTGTGCAGTCTCCCAAACTATAAGTTTTCAAGGCTAACAACCAGAAAAAGTGCTGAGTAACCTGGTCTCCCCTCACAACTGACCCTGCTTCAAGCAGAAACATGGACTAGAGACTTTCTGAGGTCCTTTCCACCCTGAATATATTGTGATTTATTCTGAGTTCTCAAGATGAGTTTGAGAATACAGTTCTAAATCATACATAAAAAGGATTAAAAAACCCTGAAACAAACTAGCAAGTAAATTCTGAAGAACCTTTTTACTATGATTACAGCCTTCCTGCTATCTGTCATGTTCAGAAGCAACATTAAGGGTAATCTGCTTGATCTTCAGAAGAAGGAAGAAAAAATTATTATTCAGTATTCCCACAAAACCTGGTTTCCTTTAAAAGCTTATGTTATTGTAGATTTTGTACCCAGTTCAGATGAGACTACAGTGAATATAACTTGCACTTAAACAAACTTGTCTAGATAAAGCCTGAAGCTCTTCTGTTCTTCAAGAGCAGAGTCCTTTGCCTGAGCCATGCTCTCAAAGAGAGAAAGCAGATTTTCTGATGAACCACTAGAATCAACAGCACTCCCACATCTTGCTCATGAACATCTACCTGAGTTGTAAACACTACTGTCAGTGACAGAATTGGTATCCAAAATGAGAAAGATGTAACAGCAGTCTAACTACTAAAGGCTACCTAAATAATCTTGCAGATATGCCCAAAGCAACACACAACACCTTCCCCTACACGTAAACGATATAAATATAAATGGTATATATATATTCATCAAAATATAAATGGTAGAAAGGTATTTTGTGGAGGGAGTGAGTCCAAGACAAAATACAAGCTATTTGGATCTGCACTTTACTGCGCATACTGCAACAAAATATAGACATAAATTACACACCAAATTAGGAAGACATAAATAAAAATTATAACAGTAAATGACAACCTCATTCTTAGAAAGTATGGTACATCCTGCATTAGCATAAAACAAGCATAAGCACAATCTTATTGTAAAAAAAGTAGTCCCTAAAAACCAGGGAGGTGGGTAAAATCACTGCTGTATTAGAACACTGAATGACAAATTCCAGCTAAAACCAGACACCTAGACTTCAGATTTCAGTTTTGCATGACAACCAAATAGAACCACCTTTCACCTCACTTTACTATAGCTAAAAATGCAGTAAAATAAAAGTAACAAAAGGAGAGACTGCATCTATTACCTCTAGGAGAGGATGGGAAAAAAATGCATTAAAAGAACACCTATCACTAAAAAACCAACAACAGAACAAAGTATCAAATATATACAATGGCTGAAGGGCAGAAGGTCCTTCACTTTTGCTCTTATAAGCTACATATAAATATATGTATCATTTTGGTAATGGGCTGGGTCTGGGAAAGTGAGGCATTAAGACAAACTTATTCACTAGGAGACTCACAGAAAATAGGCCCATTAAGTAGTAAGTTTAACTTCCTTTAAAACAAACATCAAAAAAACCAAAACATGAAAAACCACTCCAATCCCCAACAACCTCACCACCACCATCATAAAATCATCAGGATGTATCTATGAAAACATACAAACAAAAATCAAGGATGGCAACAAGGTATTTCTCAAAAAGCTGGATATTGAGGAACTGAACCTGTTTGTAAACAAAGTATACATAGAACCGTACATCTTAAATCCCTACAGTCCTACACAGAGTGAGCTGTTACACTGCCCAGCAGCCAAGCTGGGCGGAAAAAAAGTCTTACTTTCTCTTCTACCCAAATTACTCCTCAGTGAAGAATTTACATTCTAAACCTCCATTTTAAGTGAACAATAGTTAGGAACAAAAGTTTTCTATTGGGTCCCTAGTGAATTCCTCTACCAATGAAAAAATTATACCTTGCAGTACACAACAATGTCTTATTCAGTCCAGTTTAGACACCAGTCAATAGCACTTTCCAGGCATGATGGATTGCATAAATCCCATCGGAAAAAGCTGTGCTGTTTAATCCAAATATTCTGTATTTAATTTTTAGTCACCAGTGATGGGGAAAAACTCTCATCAGCGAGTTTTGTTCTTTGTAGTACCTTCTTGCTTTGCGCTGCCAGCCATCTTCCAGCAACCTTCACAGTCCCTCAGGTGAAATTCCCTCATCCCATTTTTTTTGTCTCTCACATGTGTGTTGAGACAGGGCTGATAAAAGTGCCCAGCTCATGCAGCACTTTCCACTACAGAAGCTCTGTCCAATACTGATTCAATACAGATAATGCAAGGGAAGATTCTAGAGGCAATAATTTCACGGGACTAAGGAGTCTTGGAGAGACTGGTAGCACCGGTTACAAGAAATTATGGGGAGAGAATAGGATGAAAAGCTGGAATGACAAATAGTTCAGGAGCCCTCAGCAATGAGAAAAACAACCAAACAAAAACTAATAATGAAATAAGATAGGGTTTAAAAACTTCTAACAAATTTCAGGATTAACAAATCCTGAAAAGGCTCACGTAAACATAGCTCAGCTAAATCCAACTCATACCCTCTCCACACCTTCAACTCGCAGGCTTTTATTACCTGCACATCTAAACTTCTGTGGCTGTGCTGGGTTTTCACCAGACTGCTCTTCACTATAAATCAAAGGCATCTGTCAAGCCTCAGCTTCAGACCTGCAGCAGACTCTACTTTCAACTCAGTTGACTGGGAAGAGGAACCTCAATTTCAACCTGCATTTTTATTGCTATAATATCACTTCTTTCGACTGAGCATTTACTGCAGGCCCACACACATCAGTGTGTTGTGAGCAGTAGTGTTTATGTCAGTTGAGTATTCGGTGGCACCTCCTGAACAAATGGATTTCAGAGATGACTGCCATCACATAAACTCCATGCAGCATCTAGTGCTTAGCAGAACTGTACGAAATAAACCAGATTACAAAAGCTTCCTCAAAAAAGAACCCACTCTTTTGGGATGAAGGTGAGACATAAGCAGAGCAAAACTTGTTCAATCCCTATCTTACTCTAAAACAATAAAGCTAATTTACTAAGATTAACTTCCAGAACAAACCCACACAGTTTAAATAAGATAGGCAAACTACCTAGGAATATGCAAATTGATCCATTATGGAATTTGCATAAAAGCTGAGGGAGAAGAGCTATGAAACACTTGGCACTTATACTTTAATCCTCATGCTGTCTCCCCTGACAAGCAGAAAAAAGGCCCTCTTCAAATCATCACAAAACTCAGCATTATTAATGGCCACCCGCCTTAGGGACACTTCTGTGGCAAGGGTTTTCATAGCTAACATTAATATCTGTGCAGCAAATCATTTTTATTTCATTTTTCTAGTGCAGTAAACCCCAATGTCCCAATTACAATTGCTTCACAGTATTGCAAGTCTAACATTCCCAGACATTATCTCATAGAAAAGAAATAAAAAAGTAAAGACAAGAGAGTGGAAAGAGATTACTTACTGCAGTTATATATTTCTGTGTGCTGTTACAGCATTTAGCTGAGTGGAACCTGAATCTTCAGCTGCTAATAGTCCCTAAGTCAGTAAGTATTGAAAGCACTTCTCTTCTTCTCGGTCCTCTCTGAACAAACATCACAAACAAAATACATTTCTAGTATTTAGTTTTGGACTACTTAGTCTACCTGGCCCAAACTGAAAAGAAAAACCATTCTTACTTCTAACTTCACATCCTCATGTGGAAACACTCGATGGAAAAAGTTCTCCCTAAGAAGAAATATAAAGTCTACTAAAAAAATCTTCTGTCACAGTAAGTCAAAGAAAAATCAGTGCTTCTCTAGACAGAGAGCACCTTCCTATCTCCATGACATTAAAATCTTAGCAACACAGACTTCTTCAATGTTCAGGGGACTGTGTGTCAGTAAGAAATTCTGTTTTCAGCCATTAAACATATGCAGATCAAGTAAGCTCTCTGTATTCCCAGGGAGCTTCCCCATGTCAGACACGCCTACCATGCAGGCCTGTATTACAGAGCAATTAAACTTGCCCTATGCACAATAAAATAAAATGTTCGATTATTTCAATTTCCAGAAAACAGAAATGGAAAAAACTTGCAAAATACCTAGGAAAACAATAAACAGATAAACTGCTATCATATTGCAAATAAATGCATTGATTAGTAAGATTTAAACATGAAAATATGTAGTTCATGATAAAAAATTAAGCATTCTATTGAAGGAACAGAAGATACCATTTAAAAACTGTGACCCATACAGCTTAATACACTTCTAATTTCGAAAATAATGATAAGCAAATAGAATTCTTTCTAGTAGACATTGGAGTGTTTCCTGCAGTTGAAGAATTGTAATAAAAATGAATATGGGAAATCTAATATTGAAATGATTTGGCTACCACTTTAGTTCTCAATATTAAACAAAAATTTAAAACCTCGGGTACTTTTCTGATTTGATGGGGTCTTGGACACTGCACATACACTCGATTCTGTTTCATGTGAAATTTCTCAGAGAAGAGGAGACAAAGGCAGTCAATAACTAGTGTGAGAAATGATCTGCACGACTGAACTCTGTCCCACTTTCCAGCTGAAGTCGGTTAGCTCAGCTGTCTGCAAAACCATTGGGCCTTTTCTGGGAGACTGCTTGGCACACAAAATGGTCCTCACCTGTCTTGAGCACTTAACAGCCAAGCCAGAATCCCATAAGTTATAGAAATTACTTATACAAAAATAGTATTTTTTATACTATGGCTGATATTGCTACCATTTTACAAGAATACTTGAAAAGAATTTTGAAGCATCCTCCTAACCGAGAGTAGCAACACGTAATGCCAATGCAAAAGATCAAGTTGCACAAAAAAACATTTATTCTTTAATAATTCATTTAATAAATAAATAAATATATTTCGGACACAAAAAGGAAAACTACTTTAAAACCTGGAAATTTGATTGTATTAGCAGAAAGCTTTTACTGGAATAGAAAGTTGTCAACTCTTGGAATGCTGGTGAAGTGTTACCCCACACCAGGTACTGGCAACAGCAAGCAGGTACAGCATTACCTGCAGGTTGTGTCAGCATTAATGAGCCACCTTCCCTCAGTCTTCAAATCTCACCATGACTTAAATACAATTTACAATTCTGCTCACAAAAAAACCCAATCTGAACTAGTACTGATCCTTTCTAAACCCAACCTGCAGTCCTGAGCAACATGCCATGGCTGACCTCCTTCGAGCAGAGCGATTGGACGAGATGATCTGCAGGTGTCTTCCAGCCTTGGCTTTCCTATGATTCCGCGATCTTTGAAGAAAGCACAGCCAGAAGTCAGAATACTGTACACGTCTGTACAGATGGGCTCCTTTTACCAAGCTGTATACCCACTCAAAACCAAACAAAAAACAGATAAACAGGAGTGACTTTGCTATGAGAGGAATGAATAAGAGACATTGAAAGGAAATGACAGGCCACAATTTTATTTAATCATGGCATAACAAGAGTCCAGATCAAAGCTACAGCATTCCCAGCATGGTGTCTCCCAAGGATACCATTCTTTTGATCCAGTCAGAGCCCTAGCTAGGGAAAGTTGATCTCTGTCTGTTGACATAAGGTCTATTAACCTTAAGTACTAACCACGCTAGAATGTACAGCTATCACAGGTTGAAAATTGGAACAAACCCAACTTTTAATAAAGAACACTTTCAAGACAAACAGAACAGCTGCTCAGTTTCAGTTATCAGGAAAATTTCTTGACTAAAGGAAGCATGAGGTTAAGTAACTCACAGAATAAGCACAAATTCAGCTACACTGCCTCAAAGGAAGCAAGATAGTCCTGCAAGTTTTCTTCTTTTGCCCTGAAGAGGCTTGATATCTGAAACAGAAGTCAGAAGGCTGCCACTACCAGCCACACTAATCAGTGCTCCTGGGTCTAGTGATGATACCAATAAACTTCATTCTCTCCTTTCCCTACACCTTTTGTACAGTTGCACTTGGTCAGCAGTGTTCCTCCTCTGCTAAATGTTCCAAAACCACAGAACACAAAGTCAGAAATAGCAAGGGAATGTTCCTATGGACTGGATGGGATATCATGGAGGCTTTTCCAAACCTACTACACTTTAGGGATCCAACCAACCTATTATTTTGAGAAGCTTTTCACAGAAAGCTGTTATTTTGTCTCTCTTACCACGTTAAGGTAGAAAGGCAAAGGAGGATAAAAGCAAATAGTCTGAATAAGTAAGTAGAAGACAGTGGAAGCTTAATCTTTTTTTTATTCAAGTTAACATCAAAACCATTTGTTAAATGCATCTATTACTGTAGTGTGATGCATCTGCCTTTTCAAAGTCTTATTAGCACCAGCTTCCATTGCTCAGTAATGAGTGATAGCAATTCTTATTCAACTTCAGACGTTAGATGCTCCTTATACAGCTGATGACAGTTAAAAGTTCCAGAATTCTTGAAGATCTTCGTAACAGTAAAAAAGGCTGCTTGTCTTTCATCAACCTCTTAATGATATAAGAGCCTAATTTAAAGCAATAACATTTGACAATCAGTGAATTCTGAGAACAAAGCATTGCATGCTTTCAGACAGTTTTAAAGAATATTACCTTACTGAAAATTAGCGTACTGTAAGACTTCTGTACTCCTGTTACATACACATTAGAAAAATATTAAAAGAGCATCAGGTCTCTTACAAACAGTTCTATAAATTCAGCATAAGCTTTTATAAAATAAAACAGCAAAACATTTCAGTCATGGTCTATATCCTTCTGCTTTCTCAAACTGGTACCCGTTTGTGTTCCTTCAATGTGTAAGTAATTTTAAAAAAGAAAGACAAAATTTAAGAACTACTGTGGCAACACTAGTCAGAAGAATGTTGTGTTCTTCTTACCTCCCTTTATCAAAATTCCTGTTGACAGCTGAAGAAGCATCTTTAGCTATGAAGATGCCACAGATATTTTTCAACTCTTGAACTGTTATACCTTATTGCTGTTTCATACCAAAAGGCAGCTGGCAGTCTGGTCTGCTCTCTCTGACCAGCCAGGTACACTGGTGCTGCTCCCCTCACAGACAGCATCATTATTACAGTAACGTTTCACAACAGCTCACCCAGCCTTCGTGGAAGAGGCTCCCTGCTCCCTCCTAACGACCAACTCCTGCTCATCAGCTCTACATCAGAAATCTCAGTAAATTTCTCTAACTGCCTCTTCAAGAATGCAAAAAAAAGGTAGTATTTTAATAGAATAAAAAAAAATTTCTCATGCACAGAAGTTGGAAGACATGCTCAAAACTCCATTACATTAAGTATCACATGGAACCTAGCTGATCATACACTATAAAGCAATTTGAATTTTCAAATGCAAAACAATAGTCATCTTCTGACAGAAGGAAGAAGTGGACATATCAGCTGCAGCTATTCTTGGTAGCAGTCATTAAATCCCATGCCTAATCTCAGACTGTTTGCATTTTTAGTGCTAAGATTCCTTTAAAAAAAAAAAAAAAAAAAAAAAAAAAAAAAAAAAAAAAANAAAAAAAAAAAAAAGGAATCACAGAAAAAAGAAATTTCTAAGGGCCTGAGACTAAACCTGTAAACAGGCTGCTCAAACAACTAAGCTACAGTTCAATTAAATAGATTTTTCAGCTAATTTCTTGCTATTTGGCATTTTGAGTCACAGGAAAATAATTACATTTTTTCCATATAGGACAAGGGAGGAGCTGGTCACAAGAGCTGGGCAGAGAAAATGTCACACTTCTGAAAAACAGCAAACAGCATGTAATTTTTGTAGATTGTCAGGGATAATTTCATGGACCTCTGCGTGAGACCTACAGGCATCCATAGCTTTAATGAAAAGCCAGAAAATCATAGAAAGGGCATAAAAAATCTGCACATGTTTTGCAGTGCTACTCTCACATTCATTTTTTTCTACATCAATCAACTGCTGTCCTTTTCAACAGAACACTAAGCTAGCTCAAATACTCCGTTCACTTACTACTCAATATAAATAACAAACTCCATAGTTCACTGCCATTGATCTGTTGTAGATTAAGTTAACAGTCATTATGCAATTAATGGAAAAACAGATATATTAACACTGGGCTAGAGAACAATGGTAACTTCTGATTGGATCTTTGATATAATTCAACAGTTCTATAAATTAGAGTAATTTGTTGTAGAATTAGTATATCTTCAGTGGCCTTTAGGGCCAGCAGTGCAGTTTTATGAGAGATGCTTTACAAGCAGCAGAGGCCTTTGTTTACATTAATTACTTACTTCTATAGTAATACAGTATTTGATGCTTTCAATTATCAATTAATGTTTGAAAACAAAGAAACAATCCAAGCTTGTCATTCCAAGAACAGCAAGTTGCTTTTGCATAATTCTGCTGAGTTCTCATTTTGATTTACTGCTTGTGCATGGAGATATGTAAAGCAGGGGATGCAGTTTCTCCCACACGCTAGCAGTGAGGGTGGCTGCAGCAATTAAATTATCATGAGAGAAGCAGCAGCAGCTGGGGCCATGGCAGCAATCTCCTTTCCTTGTTTTCCTCCTCTCCTCCAGAAACGAGACAGCTAAGAAGAGGGAAAAGCCCTTCATTCCCATTTCAAACAGGAAGCTTATGATCCTGTTCATAATGCTTTTTGCCCCCAGAGGAGTCTGCAGCAAAGACAGCTCCAGACCCTACTCTATAAAATGAAAAGCTCTCCCAGGAAGGCAAAGTAAGACACAATCTGCAGAGCAAGGGAATAAATGAATGAAAAATAGAAAAAGTAGTGAATATACACAAACAAATTGAATGGGAGGGGAAATTAGGGCAGAATCAAAGAATTTTCAGTGGGTGTCAGGTTTTACTAAGGAAAAAAAGCCACAAGTGTAACAAAAAGGAACACTGAATACTCCTGACAGCACCCGTCAGTTTCTGAAGAACTGCAGATTTCCAAAGCACAGTGACCAGTCACAGGCCACGTGGTCAATGCAAGCCTCCTTTTCAAGTTTCCTTCCCCATAAACAGAAGTCTGGCTCAGTTGGAAAAAACCCAGAAATCTGTAGTGTGTTGGAGTATCAAATATTAGGCAAATGCAAAAGTGTCACTAAGTTTCGTGAGAGAGAGAAGGCTCACTTGAGGAGGAGCTTGTGAACTTCACAGGACAAGGTCCCCATGGCACTTGACTGTGTAACCTCAGGCATGAGCCCCAGGGACAAGAGAGCATCCTCTCTTCTCTCACTAACTGTGAGCTAAGGAGAGCTAAGGTATCCTGATCACCTCTTATCTTTACCCCACAACTCTGGGAACCTTTCAAGCCACAATCCATCTTTAACCCACACACAATACTATTAAATTTAATAACTCAAATGAGAAATACCAACTTAATAAACATATACACCTCAGACAAAGACAAAATGCAGATTACTTTATGGAAAGTAATCTAAAAACAGGAGACGAGAAGGCCATTGGAAAGTATGTCTATTACGCTCAATCACAACCCATGGATGATTTCCAGAAACTAAATCTATTATGCATACCTAAACATTTCTTGAATGATTCCTACATTGCAGATGTTGCTTCAGCTTCTTTAAAGCAATAAATTACTTCAGGTTTGTGGGGATTTGCTGGGGGTTTTTTTGAGGGTGGGGTTTTCCCGTTTGTGGGGGTGCAATGTTTAAATTCAGCTGCGAAAGAGCATCCAGTCTTTGCAGCTGCTACATGTTAGTGGAAGTGTAGTCTAGCAGTCAACGAAATAATGTCCTCTACTATAGCAGGAAGCATCCAGGAGGAAGAAAGAAGCCTGTCCTCAAATCTGACTAAAAATCTTGAAGAACTGTAAGAACTCAGCTGATTTCAGCTTAAATAAAGTAAAACACTTGTCAAAATGATACACTGAGCGTATAACACAGCAACACCAGTTCTCTGAAACTAATCCCATGTCTGATCTCTATCGCAATTGCTTAGTGCCCAAAAATTTAAAAATTAATGGAAGTAATTTGTTGTCTTCAAGGATTTATGGGTTTTTCAGCCTGATGCTAAAGGAATCCCATATCTATACTGCTATGCAAATCCACATTGACTGAAAAGCCTCACAAGGCTCAGGGCTCTTTACCTATAAATGCATTACATTAAGGAATGCTGAGCATTACTTTAATAATGCAGTAGGAAGGACAGCAAGCACACCACCTTCATTACTTCCATCTTCCCTAATTGGTTATGTTACAGGCATATTTTTTAACATCTTGCAGAATATAGTAATTAGGTGATATTTATGGGTATTTTCCACATGGAACTTGCAGGACTATAGCAGATTTTCTTTTGCCTTTTATACCACTGAGTGAGGACTAAAAACATCAAGAAAGTTTTGTTTCCCAATATTTAATTGCAAACAGAACAAATGAAAGTCACACCCAGCATGAAAAAGCTTTTATAGAAGTATACACACACACAGAGAGTGGGATCAAAGTAGAAGTAAACACATTAATGCAGAGTTCCCAGCTTAGGCACATTATTACAATATACTGAAATGTGTGTGTACCCAATCTCCAAGTGCTGAACTACCGTTATTGGAATATTACTTCAAAAATTATTATTCCCTAAAGACTCCATTTAGAAGGTGAAATACATTTTGAGGGTTTTATTCTACACCTCTAGGCCTATGACCAATAAAAAGTGGCAAAGCAGTTCGTGTTAATGGATTCTTAATTAGTCTGGGATGCACAAAAGAAATTTAACGTCAGAGCAACTTCTAATTCTAAACTTCAAAACACCAGAGAGCTTCTCAAACACAGCAGCAGCATGTGTTCCAGTGTCACAGTAAATATGAAAGCTAGAGATTGAAAGTTATAACTGTAGAATTCTCTTCTGCAGAAAAGGAAAGCTATTTTCAAAAACTAAAACACCAAACATAAAAAACCCCCAAAACAAACAAAAAACCCCCTATATTTATTTTGCCAGTATTTGAAACACTTTAAATTATATCAAATCAGATTTATAAACTTACTGATGTTTTAAAAATATAAGAAGATGAACAAAAAAAAAAAAAAACAAACCGAAAACAACATCCTAAGTTTTTCCAGAAAAAGGATCCACCTCTAACAAATGGGGAACATTGGGTCCCATTATTGCCCCAGAAGCCATCCAAACACAAGTACCAAGTGTCCAAATATGACTGCAGCCACGCGCTGCAGAGCAATCCAGAACTGACTTGCTTCTCGTTGCTGTGGACCAGAGGCATCCAGCCTGGGATAAATGGAAGCACCATCTTGTGCCTATTTTGATGACTTGTGGTCATACCAGCATGTTCTAACAAAATAAGTTGAAACAAAATTTAGCATACAACTTGTCCATGACAAATGTTGATACACCAAACTATCACACAAAAGAGAAGCCTCCTCCACAAGCTCTACCATTGTACCACTCCACTACAAATCTGAGCCATAGCACTCTTTAACACTCTTGTGCTAAAAGATCTTCTACAGTACCAAACATGACATTTTATTTACCGTGATTCCAGCTTTAACCTCCATCAGTGCTAAAGCAGAGTACTATTATACTTGGCTACACTGTCTTTGAGATCACTAAGGGAAGTAAAGTATTGGTTGGACACAGGGATCTATCTGAGTTAATCACTTTTCTACACCCAGTCTGGGTCCAAGAGACAGAAAGAAGCAACATTTCCTCTCTAGGAACGTGACAAAAAAGAACACAAGTCAGCAAGATGAAAACATTTTCTTGGTAAACCTTACTGAGAGGAACGGGCAAAGACTGGAAAACATTGTGCTGCTCTAAGAGACAAGAAGACAGCACAGCAGTCATGTTACAGCTAATCTACTACGCCTGTACAGCTCAGGGTTGCAGCTCCCTCTGCAACAGCAGAGGGAAAGAAAACCCAAAACAGAGTAATGTTGAGCTTCAAATTAGACTGGCAACCTACAGGAGCAAAAAAAAAATTCACATGAAAGCCTTTAAAGAAGTCAGGGTATACTAGTTTAATTACAAGTGGGGGTGGGTATAAAAACTAATTCAAAGAATGCAATAGAATTATTTATACTACTGTATTTTGCTTAGCAGGAAATACCCTTTTCCCATACACGTCCTTCTGCGTTTTTCTTCCTTTATATCAACCCACCAAAAATGAAGATTTAGCATGTTGAATCAGTTAGAACGGTCTTCAAAGTAGGAGCCAAAATTAAGTTACAGGCATATAAAATTAAGTCTTAACAATTTTGAAGATGTTCCAGCATGAATAAATTTAACACTTTCCCACGAGTTGTTTAAATTACATGTGTGCATGTTTGTGTTTATGGCAGCCAGATCAAAGTTGTTATATCCAGTTTCAAATACAGGCTTTATCTAGCATTTAAAGATGTTTTGGTAGATCCTTTTTATGATCCCATCTAAACGCAAGTTTATTTATTGCTGGCAATCAAGAAAACAAAACTTAAATGAGCCATTACTCTGGTTGCTCATTGCATCCAGTGAAGCCAACTTGAAGCTAGTCATCAACACGAAAGAGCAATGCAGCTTCTAGCAAGTTTAAAGCCAAGGTTCCACCTCTCAACTGTAATTTTACCAAATTTGTTTTGCACGAAAACTAGAAAAATTTTATTCAGTTTATACATCTGGAAGTGTTATATCAAGCATTAATGGAATTCATAAGGGCAGGCTGTGAAGGGAGAAGGAGAAGAAAAAAATAAATTCTCCATACTTCATGAGAATTGAACTTGAAGGATTTCTGGAGGTTTAACAGAAAGGGACAAGTAAGAAGATGACAACAGTAAAAGCCAAGGGCAGAGCATAACTAACAGAGACTGGTAGGCATAAACAACTCAAAAAATTTTTAAAGTGTTTTGAATGAAATGTTATCACAAATGCAGGCTCTGATGTTATTTAAGGAAAACTGACCATTTTTCCTCAGACTGATGTAACTGAAGTTGTAATTTCTGGAGAGGAAACAATAGTCTCAATTCTCATTAGCAGGCTTTGAACAGTTCAAGAGCTACAGAGAGCAATGTTGGAAACTGCTGATTCTAATTCTATTGGTAATTTCAAGCAAAGGTGTGGGCAGGTATTAAAAGAATTCCATGATTCAACTTCAAAATGCTGCAATAGTAAATGGGTTATAATTCCTCTGCAATCTTTCTTTTATTAACTCAGAAACCTACCTTCTGCTGATAGCTCAACATCCTATAAACAATGATTATTTTAATGTCAAAGAAGTTATATCAACATATGATATTTATTATATAACATGTGCTAGTCCCAGCCATGTCATTTAATCACCATTTACCTGATAATAATATGTGACATCAAGACATTTACACCTGCATTAACAGGTATCTCTATAATTCTGTTTCCTAAGAACTCTTGCAAGAGTTCAGACTTGTAAAATTAAGCTCAGATGCTTTCAAGAGACAGCTAAAAGTAGATTTGTCACACCTTAAACCATCCTGTCCACGTCTTAAAATAAGAAACTGGGATGGTGGCTCAAAAGTCTACAGCATATAAAAAGCATGACCAGAAAGAAAACCACTGCTTAATACCTTTTAAAACTGTATTTATTTTAAATAATTTTGTTAATGTTACTTAAGATTCTCCAGTCTGAATTAAAGCAGTAAAGCTATTTAATAAAACACATACAATTCTAGGAAACCACAAGATATCAAATCAGATGTCAGTATTTCTTAACACTAATTATACACGTCATCTAGACATGGATGCAAAATAAAACCAAACATTTCTTCCTTTTACAACCAATTTAACCTTGACTGTTTCAATCCAGTTTATGCTGTCAGCCTTGCTAGAACTTCTCATAGACTAAAAAACATAACCTGAATGCACTATTAAAGAATTTGGATATTTTAATATCTAGTGGTTTTACTGAAATCTTTCAATCTTCAAACACTTCCAAGCTGCATCAAGTAAAAATTCAGATACAAAAAAAAACAAGCCATAAAAAAGAGATGAATCAAGTTTTAAGTTCCTATTTACTGAAGAAAGCAGTAAAATAATTTACCATGAGTTTTTTGAACACGAAGCACACACCAAGTACATCAGCTAATGCAGACAACACTGTATGTCTCCACTTAAATACAGCAAATTGCTACATCCAGACTCCCAACTGTAACCAAGAGCTAATTCAGCAAGATTTTTGCATCAGCAACATGTGAAAGATTGCATGCTTTAACTATCTGATGTTTTTAGTGTTCCTTCTAGATGACATACACATTACTGTTTTGTTTTTCTTCTTATCCGTCTTCACAGTAGTGAAGTTCACAGCAGGAACCACAGGCTGGAACAACAATTCAACAAGCAAATGAGATCCAGATGACTTTCTCAAAATGTTTCATAGTGGTTTATAATACGCTGCAAGATTTGTTTTTATGTGCATCATCACAAACAGGGATGCGGCTACAGCTGCAATCACTGAAAACAAGGCCAATTCTGAAAAGAATGAACATACTTCACATGGTATTTCTTTATTCCTTTCCTCAAAATATAAATAATCGCAATACAGCCACATATTTTACTGCCGAGACAGTAGCATAAGTGTTATCATAGAAAAGTTGGAATTACACCCAATATACTACATCAACTGCTTCTGCATTTCTAACAAAGAATTGACGATGGCAGAGGCTAGTGCTACAGTTCTCACATAATTGAGAAAGGGAAAACACACAAATACATATCAATGAGACTGCAATTTGTCTTAGAAGAAACTGGAAAGCTTGTTTACTTAGACCTGTAGCTGAAAACTAGATAGCTTTTGAGAAGATTACTCTAATGGAAGAAGTGGCTTTAGAGAGGTTAATTGCTCTCATGGAGCTTCTTGCATGTTCAAAAAGAAAATCTTTTTGTCAAAAGTGTACCTTCAAAATAAACAGAAGCAGCTGGTAGGTTGGAAAAAAAGACCACATCTAGTACAGCTGTATCATAAGTACTTAAATCCTTGCAAAGCCATGTCTCACCAAAAAAGGCCTTTTGCAGCGAACATAAAATAGACCCAATAGAGTTGTCCATGTTACCTACCTACGTTTCAAAGGTTGGAATTGCTGCTTTTCTGCCTCATTCACTTGCATTTGTGGTTTCTGTTCCATGTCAAAATTCAGCAAAGCCCTTAAGAGTACCAGTGCTATTTAAGTGTTGTGCCAAATCATGTCTCTAAGAGCTGCAATTAAGGATGAAAGGTCAGGGGTACAATCCACACAACTTGCATAACTAACCACAAAACCCAGACATCCTTAGATGTTGAGATTTGATGAAATATGATTAGGCCTGTAGGGAAGAAGAGTTTGGTCTAAAATATGAGTGCTTGTGATGGTCTACAAATTTAAATACTTTGTGAACCAAATAAGGAGCGGGATGAGGATGGGAAGCATAGAGAGAAGAGGCAAGTAGGAGAAAAAAAAACCAAGAAAAATAAAGTCAGTGAAAAATGAATTGCTGCAGTAGGTAGAAGATCCTGAAGAGAATTACCTTACAACAGCAGCAACTGGGAAGTAGTAGGCATGAAAGAAAAGAGGTACAGCCAGTGACTATTCCTTACAGGTCTTCTCTTAGTTTTGGTTGGGTTCTCTTGTTTTTTTATTTTAAACACTAAGCATCAAAATATGGGGTTTTTTCTAAATACCTGATTTAAACTTATTGCCATAGCTGTTTATTAGGACGACTATTTAATCATTGAGGTTTCGATACATGGAGAATGACAGGACACAAGTGTTAGTTTAAAGTTTTAATTTGTATTTTGCTCTTAATTTAGCACAGAAGAAGCTTCCTCTTTTGAATTAAAGTTCAAATTCCATGGACATAGTGGGAAGCTCTAACAGGCTCTTGTGGCAGAACAGCCATTTACAGAATTTAGAGAAAGCAATTCTAATTCTCTCAGATTTTAAGACAAGTGTGAACAATTCTTTAAAAGAAAAAACATCAGTAAGCAAGACAGAAAAATAAGGCTGAATTATGTAGGATTCACTATGTAGACCTAACTAGCAAGATGAGACATTTATGATTTCAACATTTTCTTCTTAAATTTTAGAAGAAAGTCGATAAAAGAGCTAGAGAATATTTTCAAAGAACATTTCAACAGTCAGCTTTCAAACATCCTAGTAAGTTTCCCTGCTACAAAGTAATAATGGCAAGGGAGGCAGTGAGAAGAATGATCACAGGCCTAGATTAACAGCTGTATCATTTCCAGTACCAGCATGGATCTGGAAAATTTACTACCCACTTTGACTATAAAGCTGAGCTAGTTTTATGCAGAACCAGCTCAGGCGCATTAAGAACATAATCCTTGAATTGCAACTGCTGTGGACTACAGGCTGCAGAATCCCCGAGTTCTCATGGTCTATCCAAGCATAGCCAAGGCATGGGAACTCCGAGGCACACAAGCTTTATTCAGTACAGCTTTATTCGCCAGGGCACTGTGACAAGTCCTTGCTGTCCCTGTACCCTTGCTGCACCCATGCAGAACCTGAGCACTGCAACAACACTTGTTTAATTTGAAAGTCATGTCAAATCCTGTGTGGTTAGTGGTGGTGAGTAAGTCCTGTTAAACACAAGGCAAATATTGCCAACTCACTTAAGTGCTCCTGTACTGTGTTCCTAGCATTCCCTAGATTCTTACCTTCTTTGGGGTATACCCATTTTACTCAGTCCAGTTAAAATAAACAGTTACAGAAACACTTTTACCAGTCTGGAGACTTCACTTAAGGGGGAACAGTAGCATTTCAGTGCAAGATCAGGGTTCTGATGCCTGAAGGTGGCATTTTTCAGCTGAAGTTACAACTAATTAGTCCAAGTCATTTCACAGCCTGCCCTCAAGGTGTAACAGTTACTGCTGTTCAGCAACCTCCTCGCTTCCACGGCCATGGGCTACAACACACTACCTGCCTGAAAGATCAAGTGGAGGAAGAAGTCTAAAGAACAGACTTTACCATATTAACAAATTGGGTTTGTGGCTTTTTAAACTGTTATTTACAATACACTGTCAATAACTTCCTCTGACATTGAGAAAATGTGTGTCTTCATCACAACATGTCTGAGATTCATCTTAGAAGTTTCAGCTAGAACAAGAAAATAAATACGATTTGATTTTTCATATCCGATATATTAGAAGTCTAAGAAAAGCTTTCCTTTTCAAGCTTTTCCTATCAGCTATAGACACGAATACATAAAGGAATTAGTGTCCAAAGGGCCTAGGCAGAATTAGGTTCCATTAGTCTATATCTATATAAGCATACTGCAACATCTGCTCCAGATTTACACATCAGCAAAGAAGATGATTATGCAAATAATGAGAAGTAATACATATGCATTCAGGGAAATAGTCCTCCAATAACTTTTGCTCTTGCATTAAAACAGTCTACTTCAGAAACCCACTACCACATAACAGTAAGACCACAAACTAAAGTATTCATTGTAACACAGTACGTATTTAAGCAGCTGAACAGTTAACCATGCAGAACCAACAGCTTGGATTCCTGAAAGCAAAGAGAGGATCAGCTTTGAGGAAAAAAAAGGTGGGTTTTCCACAACAAATTTCTGCTTCTTGCTTAATTCCAAATATTTACATGAGGAACAAAAAATAGTAATAATTTTTGAGATCGCTCCCAATGTAGCCAGAGCACTTTAGAATATTTGAAGCTAACAGATCCACCAAGTCCTACATTAATATTTCAAAGAACAGGAAGGAACACCATGTACCTACATTTCTGCAAAGCTGATTCAGGCTGAAATTTAAGTAGTTGCAGTTGCATGGTCTTTCTTTCAGGGCTCTGCATTTAAAAGTATCTACCACAAATTTATATTTTACGCTAAAAAGAATAAAAAATCCTCCTTTTTTTTGCATGTTAGCTCAGTTTCTTCAGTTTCCCCAAACCAGAGAGAGCTCTGTCTAAGAATTCAGGCCCTGAATGCATGCAATGAATATGAGGCACACAATTCCCCACCTGCATCGAGAAATCTACCTTAAAATTAAAAAAAATTACTCCTCACAGTCCATCAAGTAAACTGGCTTACACACTCATCATCTTACACCAAAGCTTCTGCTAAAGCCTGCTGGTTTTAATGGAAACATATTTCATTTATCCTACACAGCCTGTTTCAAAAATTGATTCTATTTCTGATTAGCCATTTAGTATTACAGTATATATTTTAAGGTGTCTCACTCAGATATCATTTTAATTGCACACCTTGCATTCAACCAAGTTTCTAAATACACAGATGAAATCTACAAAAGCCCTTACCAGTCTCCAGGTTCCTACAGTTAACAGCTGTCTGTTAACCAAACTGCTGAACACTCTGCACATTTCTAGACTTAAACCTGACTGTCATTCAAGTACCACGGAGAAGAGAAGGTCTCCCCTCCCTTCCCATGTTCTTGCTCTAATCAAACATGCTTTAACAGTTCATAATTTCACGAATGAGACTGAACTGAAGTGTGCATGCAAAGCATGTACAACTTTCTGGATCTACTCAATACGGGATATTCCAGTTCTATTTCCAAATATGACTAACACAAAAAGCATAAAATCTTGGCATTCATATAGAAACCTAGGACTTTTCTCATCTGCCTTTGTAAAAGACACTCAGCAGAGCCACTCAAGCCCAAGCACTCGCTCACAATGTGTTGTGTGTGGGCTGCCCACAGGCCTTTTTCTACAGAAAATCTGACCCTAAATCATTGCCATTTTTGATCAGCAAGTGACCAAATTTAATGACTCTCTAGACAGACTCCAAAGTCCAAATCTTATTTTGAGTGAAGATAAGAATTTGACAGGTTTTTAAGTTGGTGACAGAGTGTGATGAATTCCACTCCTCTTGGTGTTCAAAGTCTTCCTCATGCTTCAGTAGGAAGAGACAACTGCAGTCTGCTTGGGAAGGACTGAGTTAAAAGCTCAGAGATGTTTACATCCACATGAAACCAAATATATGATCATAAATATTTCACACTCCTGCAAGCAAGGTCTCTCTAAAATTATTACTTATTAAATCACATTAAGCAAGTTTTTTCATAAAAATTGAAAAAGCTAGATGAGGAACACTAAGCACTCAGAGTCTTAAATCCATTTTTATGCACTGACAGGTTCCATATGCAGATTTCACTAGTCCTTAATCCAGAACTGCCTCATCTGCCCAGCAAGCTAGTTGCTTATTTGGGGTTTTTTCCAAGTAATTTGACAGCTTTTGAGACATCCAACACAGTCAAGGGTGTCCAAGGTGAGGTGCTGGCTGTTGGGCAGCCTCTGTGAGGTAAGGCCTCTGCTGCACAGACATGGACATTTCCAACACACCCATGCAGGGTGTGGCCAAGCTCCTTGGGCACATCGGTGGTGGTGCCTCAGGGAAATACATCTAAGAAAGGGTGAAATGCCTGAGGGAACAAAACAGAACAAGAGTGAAACAAGCACCTCAGTCAGTGAAGGACTGGGAGGAGGTGCTCCAGACAAGAGCAGAGACTGCCCTGCGGACCCTGCAGAAGACTATGGTGAGGCAGGCTGTACCTCTGCAGCCCATGGAGAATTCCCACATTGGAGCAGGCAGACAGGTCCTGAACGAAGCTTCTACCCATGCAGAAACCACACAGGAGAAGGTTTTCTGTAGCCTGGGGCAAGGATCCACACTGGAGCAGTTTTGTAGGACTGTAACCTGGGGAAATCCACAATGGAGCAGAGAAAAAGTGGAAGGAGATGTTATGGACTTGTTTAGACCCACAGTTAGCAACTACCCTGAACTGCTTGGGCAGGTACAGGAGTTGGGAACGAAGGAATGCAGTTGAGCCTGGGAAGAAAAGAGGGATGACTGGCAAGAGATGGTTCAGCTTTTGCCTTTGTTTCTCACTGCCATATTCTATTTTGAATTAGCAATAAAGTAGCTTTCTCCAAGTCAATCCTGTTTTGCCTGTGACAGAAATTCTGAAGTGACCTTTGTCTTCCTCCAAAAGCTTTTGTGTTGGGGTGGATGAGCTGGCAGCGGTAGAAGCTGGGATGCCAGAAAACCCTGGTCCAGGAGATCCCCTGCGCTGGTGGGTCAGCTCAGAGAACAAACAAGCTCCCCTACTCAGGTTACAGGGAAAGACTTCTTCTCCCATCAGGCAGTACCTGTCCGGTACCTGGTCCCCCACTCCTCCCCTTCCCTCTCCCCATTGGTTGTTGTATCCCTCTGCCTTCCCCCTGCCCCTTGCCCCCAGGTAATTGGTTGCTGGTACTCTGCCAGCCCCCTTTCTGTTACCCCTTATGAGCTTGTACACGAGGCCTGCTCGGTCTCTTTTGCCTCTGACCCCTTCAGAATAAACCTTTCAGAACTCATGCGGAGAGCCCTCCACGCTCCTTGCCCCTGGTAACACCTGAGCTATCTGGCCTGGGTGCGGGGCTGTGTCTCGGTGCCATCCATCGGCACGGGGGCTGGAAGTCGGCCTGCGAGGTGCCGAGCTGCACCCCCAGGGCATCCCTTGCAGGGGATGCTTTTGGGTTAAAGCGGCGATTTCAGCCACCCTACAGCACCCCGCATCCAGCACTTTTGCATCTTATATGCCCCAGGGCCTGGTCGAGGGAGAGAGTGAGAGAAGCTGGGTGGGCATCCAGCACCCATCCATGGTCAACCCACCACACCAATATATCATTAGTACCAGTTTTTTCTGAAATACTAATTCCTCTGTATGATCTACCTGAGCCAGCTTTTAGCTGCTCTAATCTGCTATATATATAGAACAAAGATTTTGTTAATATTTTCCTATTGCAGAGAATAACAATTCTGAATTGTAATGTACATGTGACTTAAATAATGTGATAGAAAGCATTATTCAGGGTTACAGGCTAAATTTTTACTTCATGTAAATGTCTCAAAGCACCTATCATTTAACTTTTTTATAGAACTTAATGTACGCCTAATATACTTGGAGGAGCTACTAACTTTAAATTATCTTTTCTTGAATTCTTTCTCCATTATGGAAATTATGTCGAACAGTCAGTTTAGTCAAGTTAGCCGTGACTAAATATTCATTTAAATCCTTTTTGCTCAAACTGGTACAGAACTTTATCATAAGGACCAAATCTCTTCTTACACACACACAGAGTAGTTAGAGACTCATTTCATCTCTGCAATTACCATTTTCAATGTCTCAGTAATCCTATACACCAAGCAGTTTTTTGGCCTTTACCCTGCTGTAATCTGGCCAGCATCTTCCTCTGAGCATCTCTTGTGCTTGTGGACACACAAGACAACCATATTCCCAGAAAAAGGCAGGAGAGACAGGAAAACAGGGATTTGGGGTACATGTGCATTCACGTACGCATGTTAAGCAACAGAAAATACTTGTGGAGAAGATTGTTTCATTTAGAAAGGCAAACTGCAGAATGCAGAAGAACACTATATAATATGTAGAATTTGCAGAAGAAAAGGTGTGCGGTTCTGTGTTTCCTTTATTTATTGAATTTCTGCTTTGAAGCCAAGCTTCCTTCCAGTTAATTCCTAATATTTTATCCTCAGTCTAACTGGAAGCAGGAAGAAGGTCTTTTCAAACTTCAATAAAAGAAATTTGTTTAAAATAAATTCATTAACAGGTATTTAATTCTTTCATAATGTTAATACTGTGAAAGAAAATGGAGGAGGTGCTTTTGGATAGCCGTATATCAAGTGTAACAACACTTAGTTCCCATTTACAACCAAGCAGACATTTTCTACCAATGGCTGCTTGCATTTCCAAAACAACTATTTTAGGTTTAAAAGAGCTTCCAGTGAGGATCAAAATCACTACTTACTGAAGAAATTGATTCAAAGCAATAATATATTGAGGCAATTCCTTAATAACCTTTTAGAAGTAGCTGTGCATTTATGATTGTTCCTGATGCACACACATACTCTCCCCCAAGCAGGCAAAGAAAGATCAGCATGAGGTCCTGCAATCTATTTCAAAGCAAGATTCTAGAAACATTGGAAAAAACTGAAAAACAGTGAATTGCAATAAGCATGCATCATAGAAAGTGTTGTTTCATAGTTAGTCATTTTTTTTGTTCCTCCTTTTCTACCAGAGCAGTTTCTGTTTAGGGTATCTTCCACTTGAGGCTTGATGTCATCAAGTGTGCAGTAGTGTCAAACACATATCCTAATTTTCAAATGAAGCTTTAAGCCACTGAAAGCCTTTCTGGTATCTGTCAACCATATAAAGTTGCTTTTTATTTCTAGAGCATAACTGATAACTTTGACATTTCTTCACAGAAACAGTAGATGTTTCTCATACATCTCATTCAGCACTTTGATATTTGCAGATAACTAAGAATTCCAGTAGTTTATGGGGCCTTGTCTTTCCGTAACCTTTATTCAATTATCTTCCCACATCAGATGAAGTATCCTTCTTTTGCATTTTTATTTAGCCTAAGCATAGTAAGAAACAGTTGACTTCAAGCCAGAGTTCTGTCTATATCTCATCAATTCTTTGAATCAATTTCTTTAATTCTTCTCAGGAGCAATTTTTATTAATACATTCATCTCCAAGTCTTATGTCTCCAGTTAGCCACATTAGAGATTTTAACTCAATTTGCATTTGCCAATAATTAGTTTGGCCTTTCCCCCATTTCTGAATAAACAGAAACTGTTAGGTCAGAAACGACTAAGTTCTGAAATACTTGAAATGGAATTAGTACCCAAGGAGAAAAAAAACAAAACTCAGAGACTGAAACCAAGTATGTCAGAGAACACTCAACCAGATTTCTCAATTATGTCAATGTTGCCCCTTGCACAATGTTCAGAGCTGCTTTGAACTGCACACATTGTTGACTGCTCAGCAACTGGCACATCAACAAGGCCACTGACGCTCGAATACACAGCTCATCACCAACACATCTCAGAAAATACAGAAAAAATTTGTTTCATGAACGAGACTGGTAGATTCTAGACAGACAAGAGAGTAAGCACACACATTCCGTATTTTAAGCATCACTAGCATTGTTTGGGGAACACTGTTACCACTTTGGTAACAGTAACTCCATATTAAGTGAGAAAATTAACAGTAAGGGAGACAGAGAGGAGGCACCATAGGCATAATGAACTTCAACAATCTTGTTACTTCCTGTGCTTCCAGGTTAACTGCATGGAAGGAGTAAACAACAGCATTTTTCTGAGATTTTCTTCAGACTGTAGCCACTGACTCAAGCTGTGGACCGATTTAGCGCTTATCTACACATTCTTTACATCTTGCGTTGTTTCTTCTTCACATGCACAATTATTCTGAATTTGGATATTCATGGAAACTTTACTGTAAAAAAGCAACCCTGGTAGTGGGAGAATGAGTTCTGTCCCAACAGCTTCAGCTTTTTCAGATTGCAGAGCCTGTCTTCTGCAGGAAACAAAATGAAGACATTAAAAAAATGTTCACAAAAATTAAAGTGATCCACTTTTTTTCTACTTTCCCCCCTTAAAAGTTTCTTTTCCACAGCCCTTTCAAAAAAACAAAGGACACCAGTGCATATGAACATGGTTACATGTTCCAAAAGGGATAGGCTACATTTACAAAGAACACAAGAGAAAAACACTTTCTAAAAATACTTTGGTTTTAGAATGTGCCATGATGGAAAAAAAGGAACCAGCACTGTCAGTATCACTTGCTGTGAGGGAGTAGGAAGACAGAAGAAGTATTTCATAATCATTACAGAAGCTCATTACAGCTGGGGGTTGAGCTGCACCCCCAGCTTCCCTGCTCTCCCATGGAACTACATTGAAATGACAGCTCTATAGCCGCACTCTCTACAGCATGAAATTTACAATTCACTTGATTTCAAACCAGATTTCTGCAATATGACATCCCATTCCTGAGCATCCCATCATGATCACTGGGCAAATAACTTATATCGCCTTGCAATCTCTAATACCATGATAAGTTTCTGTTATACCTACCTCTCTCCTCCTAAGGCAAGCTGCTCACCATTGCCATCCAGCACAGGCCCAAGACCCAAAACTTCTCACTGAACCTCTTAACACACAGATCCATATATGAACTGGTACAAGGAACATGACTGCTACTCAGAGGCTGTCAGTAATTTCTGTTTGCAAGATAGTTTTTCCAGGACTTACAATTACTGTGTTGCTAGAATGAGTCCAAACAGCTGCTTCCAGGTCAATTTTTCCATACAGTCACTCAAGTGCAGCACCACCAGGCAGGAAAGGTTATAAGGGACCTATGGTCCCTCTGCCTCTCTCTGCAGCTATGGCTGTGACTATCCAAGCCAGGCAGCCAACATTAACACAGACATACAGTGGGCACTGCTGGGCCTCTGCCCTTGTTGTGCTTCATTGGCTCATGCTCTGCTGACTTCCAAGTAACGCAGCAGCTGCTGCACTCTACTTAACACGCGTTGCCATCTCAGAATACGTCTTCCAGGCAGCAATTTTCAATAGCATAATATTCTTCTTATTTACTCAAACCAGACTTTGGTTTTGGAAAAATAAAACTACCTGATGACTGACTAGAAGACACGGCTCCATGGTTTCCTGGAAGGAACTCTAGAAAGATGGTATTTTTGAAGTATTTCTTTGTCTGTTTTCTTGAGCATCTCTTTTGATTTTATTTCACACATGCAGCCAGACAGAAAATAATTAAGGAGTTAAACTAAGGTATACTGTGTATCTTCCTCCCTATCGTCTCTAAAAACTATCTGACTAGGAAGTTAAACCCATTTTTTCCCTGTTATAGACTGTCTCTTGAAAAGCAAGAAGCTTGCTTTCATATGTAAATTTAATTCTTGAATTTTAAACCTAATTTAAGGTCTAGAATCTCTCATATATTGGATTTCGAGAGATGAGAATAGCAGGTCCAATCTATTATCAGGCAACGATTACCCACATGATTAGCTTACAGTTTCCCAATACACAGAAACACACAGAGAAGTCCCTTTTCCTAATTCTATCCATGCCTATTCCTGTGAACATAAATAAGTTTTGTCCTGAACAGTGAATTTACACAAAAGCCAAAAGAAATCCCCCACTTTGCAAAGCTTTTCTCCTCCAGGAAAGTGTTATTCTCCCTCTACCAGCCCCCAATAAGCCATGTGTGGCAAAGAGTAACTACTGTTCACCACAAGAAGTTAACAGCAGACAACTAAGTGACATGAATTTGAGATACCTCACAAATATCCACTGAAACTGTGCCTTAAATTAGAGTGAATGAGTAAGATCCATGTATTCTAACACATCAGCAGGAAAGAGAAAGCCATTATCAGAAAATACTTTGTCTAGAGAACTGAAGTAGTACCTGAAATAGCATAGCAAATAGTCGCTCCACATGAACCCCCAAATTCAACACTAGCCATTGCTTAGGACCAATCTGAGTGCCAGCTTCCCTAGCTGTGAGCCAACTGTCTGAAGAGGAAGAAAAAAGTTCACGCTTCTGTAAGTCTTCTACTGAAGTAAACTCATGAAATAAGGAAAATAGTCATAAAGTCAGAGCGTGCTGTGATTTTTAGCTATGACTGATCTTACCTTGAGGGCAGAAGGACAATTGCACACATGTAATTTAGTATCTAAATACAGGAAAGCTCATTCCCCTGTCCTGGAAAAAAAATCTTTATCTTGCCAGAGGGTAAGAGAAATAGTGGTAAAGTATCTAGAAGTAAGAGAATCCACCTACAGCAAGGTATTCCCTCTCATAACAGCAGCATGTTTTGTCAGTGAAATATGAAAAAAGCAGAAGAGAATATTTCCCTGGAGAAAATATCTCCTTGCAAAAGCTTTCTTACCAATAGCCAAAAAGGAAAATAATATTCTCCGAGGACTGACAATATGGAGACCATAGCTTACTAGTTTAGCCAAAGCAAATTTTAGATTAGAGCAGTAGAAATGTGTTCCAATGAAGGGATAGAGAAGGGGTTGTTCCACTTGAAAAATAAAGTCTCTAAAGAGGCAACATGGTAGAGATATACAGTATAATGAACAACACAGAAAAAGTAGGTCAGGAACATCTATTCAACATTTCTCATTAAATTAGAAGTAGACAATGCAACTAAATTAAAACTGGTAGCAGAAAAAAACCCCTTTTTATATAGAAATATTTGTTTATACAATAATTACTCTAATTACAAGAAACAGAAAGCAAGTGCTTAGTAAAACTGCCCAAAACCCCCTGGACATTTACAAGGATCCTCAACAGCATAAGATCTAATATTTAAAATGAGAAGTAGAAGTATTTTGAAAGAACACAAACCCCCAGGCTCTAGGTGACAACCATTACCCTGTAACAAGCGAGGAGCCTTTCCCCACTGGCCAGTTCTGAGTCTCCCAAGGAGGTCTCCTCACACCTCCCACTGAAACAGACCTTGGCTTCTTGGAAATTAATCACTCCTCTAATTAAAAATGCAATTTCTATATGCTTACAAGAAAGTCTACATGATCTATCTATAAGAAATAATTTTCCATTTTAAAATTTTCTTGTGCACAAAAAAGAAAAAATCTCTTTTTTTTTAGCATGTCTGAAATAGAGGTAGTTTTGTTCCAGCCCTATTTTATTTACAGTCAATAATAGTATTATCAGTTATAAAAAATTTTGTCATATACACATTCTACCTCAACTTTTCAATTTCCATTTCTTGTCAGCACCTAGGTTGAGAATTTTGTTTTATTTTTTGTGGCTACCACGAAAGATACTTATTTGATTTTTTTTCTAATTATAGATTATTAAATTGTTGTTGGAGTGCTGGGGGTCACAAAAAAAAAAAAAGTTGCTGGCTCTTCCATTTACCTTCATTTAATAAAAAATGAACATTGCCATACCTATGTATTTTATTCATTTAACTTGCAACGTGGTTTCATTATTAGCCTTACAAACTTTCAGGAAGACAGAGAAACAGAATAAACACAGCTGAACAAGTCAATCCTTCTAAGTTTTCAGTCTTCTATTCCTGATATTTAGGTCACAAATTGAAGCATTTAGAGTTTTCTACACGTTAACATTTAGAAGTGAAGCAGCTTGTCTGTAAAACTGATAGACAATTGTTTTCCTGAACTTCTACTACACCCTACTTGAACATTCCTGATTTTGGTTAATTTGAATTAATTTACGGCTGTTCCAATAGCCAAATCTCGGGCCCAAGAACAGCACACAAAGGAGTTATGGGGAACAGTTCAAAGTGATCAGACACAGCACTTTACTTACCTGCAGGAAAATAAGGGGAAGGCATTGTTGCATATGGTCAGGTTACAGATACATGCTCCTTGTATCAAACAGAAAAACTGAACAACAGAAAGATATTCAACTGAGCAGCAGAAATGTTAGAAAAAGAAATTACTTTGGGAGACTTATATGCTGATATTCATTTATTATGCATTTCACTAAGCTATCATCTTCATAAAACGAAGAATTACATATCTCAAGTGACACAACTCAAACTGTTTGGTGGCAAAATTCGAAATAACCCCCCAGAAAACTACCTCCTTGATACATTTAACCATACATCATACTGCAGTCCAGTCTGTATCAGCCACTGTTGTCACGGCTATCAATTCCATCAGAATTCACAACATGAATTCTTCACTTCCTATATCCCAACACACCATGAATAATACCAGCTATCTATTCCATAGATTTCATTCCTTACGTTTTTATTGCCTGACTTGGTCTTTGTCATCTTGAAAACTTCTTTTTTTATGTTCGTTTTTATACATTAAACATACCCAATTGTCAGGAGAAATAATGAATACTAGAAGACCTGCATTCACAGACACTCAAGAAAAACTGTGGAGGAAGTAAAACAAGAATTCTGCCCTTACTCAAAAGTTTCATCCTCATGGACACCAACTCTGTAGCTTCTACAACATAAATAGAAAAAATAGCCTCATAATTCCAAGGTCACCTAATGATTCAGAGAATTTGTCATCTTGAGAAGTATCATTGAGAATATCTCATTATTGCAGAATTCAGAGTTTGAATTTGCTCAGTTTGACATGGAGACTCTGAAATTGATGGAGAAGTAGAACAGTAAGGCCTCTAAAACTTAATTTGAGAACCACTATTCTAGATGGCAACAACATTTAAGTAATCCATCTCAACTTACTGCTGCTGTTTATACTCTTTGACTTTTGATTTCTTTTCCTTATGTGCAGAGTTTGTGAATGCAAAAGCAAACCTGCATTAAAGAAGTTGTATGCAAAATGATTGCTTAATCATGGATACATAAGCATCATGGGAACATAAGAGTGACGTTTCACCCAGAACAGTCATACAAAAAAAGCAGTGGATAAGTTGATGCATTATTTCCAAAGAGCCTTAGTCTACCGAATAACTTCTTTTAATTTAGTTTGGAAGCTTTTGAAAAAGCACATCCTAGTTCACATACTTTGCATAAAATCACATATTTAAGTCTCCTTTTAGTATTTTCTTCTATTCTGGTATTGTTTTTCTTCACATTATGCCATGTCAAAAGACAGAATGTTTTCTTCTACTCTTACTCAATATCCTAGAAATTGCTCAGTGACAAAACCTGAAAATATCTTCCTTCCAAGAACATCTTCCACAGCAACTCTTAAAAACAACAAAAGAAAAACCAAGGAGTAATACTTCCTTCCATATACATGCTCAATTCATTATCACCACCAGACATATGATGTTATAAAGAGTACAACAGATCTTTAAGATCACATCATAAAACACACACATACAATTTCTACTATTAAAAGGAAGTTTTAATGTTCTACAGCAATTCAGTATATGTTATAAACCCAAGTAAATTTATCTAAATGCCAAGTTCCACATTTGAAACTAAATCATTCTTAGGAAAAAGACATTTCCCATTTTCAAAGGACAAAATGAAACCTAAACGGCTAGGTAAGGCACTGTTTAGCTGTACCCAAGTAGCACACAAAAATCTTTAATGTACAGGGCGCAGGAAAATAATGCAATGTGCTTCTTCCTAAACTAATTAAAAATTTAGGTACAGAAGCTTTATTAGGAATTCAACTGAAATCAATCTACAGACATCCTGACCTATTGAAACTCACTTGAAAAACTGCAATTCTGCTGAATATCATAAATTCATTAGAGAAATAAGGAAAAACTCCCAACACTGATAGATAAGGGTAAACTTAATCGTGATATTTCCTGTATTCTCATCACTTGATGATCAC
The DNA here is from genome assembly GCA_013398015.1 of Oreocharis arfaki. Taxonomy (NCBI): domain Eukaryota; kingdom Metazoa; phylum Chordata; class Aves; order Passeriformes; family Paramythiidae; genus Oreocharis; species Oreocharis arfaki. Next base: position 413,346 of record VZRR01005147.1, on the reverse strand, counting down.
TGCTGTTGTTCTTCTCAGACAGCACTATCCCAAGTATTCAAGTTTAGTCAAAACTCTTGACTTTTTTTCCCAAAAAGTATTATGAAATGATTCAAGAATTGCTTTGTTCAAATAATAAAGCCAGGCACAATAAAATAGGATGGGTAAGTTTGCTTAAATATTATCACCTGAAGTTATGTAGTCTTTTAAAGAATCCGTCATTCAGTCCTTTATCTCGTTCTCCTTTCCTAGCAGAAGCAGGTATAGAGAGTGGAGATACACCTCTAAACAGTACATTTATAAACTCACATGCTGACTTACCAGATCTAGTGAAATTCTTAAACATTTAATAGCATATCATTCAACAAAAATAAAAGATTTATCCTCTTTTCCTTCCCTTCTTTCTTCTAGTACAAATGTCTGATTTCATAGTCCACATAAAATGTATTTGTTTTAACATGAATAAACATTCAGTCACTGTTCAAGACTTAGCCATCAACACCCAACTGAAATAGCTGTTTTGCCTCTGTGGAGCCAAGGAAAGCATTGCCCAGCCCTAGCCCACCATGTGAGGAGGTACACATCTGCCACTCAGTCAAGGCACAGACACTATTAGTTCAAATTCAGAGATGCATGTTGCCCTCAACTCTACTTCTTGTGGAGGACTCAGGAAAGACAAAAAAGCTATTGAGCAGTGAGAAAATGGTCTAATTCTTACTTGCATTTAAGGGCACACCACAGAAAAATGGAAGCTGGCAGTGAAGACTGACTAGGTCAGGCAGAATGTATTCAGCTACTAAATTTAAATGGGTTTTACCTGTGACGTAAGTGACCACATTAAGAATTCTCCCCACCACTCCATTCATCAAACAAACATCGACCAAACAGCTTCAAATAAGAGAGGAAATTCTCAGTTCTGTGCAAAGAAGCATATGTCAATGTCCACGCTCAATCCTTTTAAAAAACAGAAAGCCTTAGGGCCATAAATTTTTATCATACATGGGTAAGTTTACACAGGAGAAGCTCAATTTAATGGAACTGTGCCCATATACAGCAGCCAAGCAGTTGACCTCAATTAATCCTGCTACTTCAGAACATGCCTTTTGAAAATACAATTGCCATGTAAAAACAATGGCTTCTTGCTATCAACATACAGCTGGGGTCTGTTCATGGCAGTTATTTCAAAATTATAGACTCCCTGGATAAACATTGGTGTATTTTACGCAATGATCAAGTACTTCTGACAGAAGGGAGCTCCTCTCTGTGAGTCTGGTTCCATGGCATCTCCCATGGCAAGACCAAATCTTCTCCTGTTGTTCTGACCAAAATAATTCACTTTCTTCTGAGCAAAAGTCAAATTAAAGCCTTGCATTGAGGTGACTAACAACACTTAAAGTAGGACTGAATAACAAAGAATCACTGGTTTTTTTCTCCTTCCATTCTGCGCAAGTATCTTATACTCTAAAATTAATAAAAAATAGAGAAAGCCCTAGATTTAGCAGTTTGTCTCCAAATAATTACAACTGATCTTGGGAATACAACATATTTTGTCAAATATATATACTTTTTATTAATTATGTTGTTAACAAGCTATCACATTTCTTTGTTTTGGAGGTATATCGTTTCCAGACATTTCAAAAACATGGATGTGAGTGCATAGTTACACAAACTTAGCACCAGGATAAAGTTTTTCTACTTATACATTGTAAAAAGGGACAAGAAGAACACAACTAAAATGTACCAAACATTGTTTACTGTTTTGATTATTTAGCAAGCAGATACTTTCACACACAATTGCATTTCAAAACTCCATTCTACATATTATTTACACTTTATCTCAACCATGACATCCAGAAACTCCCTTTCATACAAAAGTACAAAAATTAGGTATTTAATTTATTACTTTTCTCTGAACTTTAAACACAGATATTTTCAAGCAGTAAAAGAATACTCCTATGACAATAATGTCTGAAGTAACTTCTAATATTTCACAAATTGTAAGGATAGAATTTTTTTCCTTGGCTTAAAAATGAGCATACAAAGATCTGGTGATTTGCTGTATGTCATAAAACAAAACTGAGGAGCAGATAGAAACAGAACACAGTTTCCTTATTCTCAGCCCAGGCCCTGTACATCATGGCATAATTACTATGGCTAAAACTATACTGCAAGCAATTTGTGGCTGACAGCAGCCAGACAGTAATTAAAGGACATAAATGAACAATGCAAATCCCACAGATGAAGTCCCTAAAATACCTTTTTTAATCCCTAAAGAAATTTATTTGGGTTTTGTCAAAATTGAAAAGGGCAACTAGAGGTTTTGTGCTCATTAAGTATTGAAATAAGAAAGACTTTAATGTTTAAATATTAATCACAAATAATCTGATTCTATACTTGTTCTACAGGTATCAGGTGTCCCAAAGCAACTCCGAGAATCTGCCCCAAATCAATTCTGTACAAACATTTCATTTGTAGAGGGGAAATACTTCAAACCCCTGCAAAATCTGCACATTAAATATTGCACAAATACTTGACACAGGCACACCAACCCCCATCATTCCTGGACCTTTGTTTCAGCTACAATAGCGTCTGACAGGATCCTGCCCAAAGTCTTTTCCTCAGACCTGTCCTTTAGGAGCTCTGGGAATGGATATATAATGAATTCATGCTCTTAGCCCATCACTCAGCACAGATGTAAGGACTCCAGAAGGAGCAAGCTGTCCTGAAAGCCAACTAATGTCAGCTAAAGCAGAACTGAAGAAAGCAGCTGTCCCATTGCATCTTCTGCACTGTGATTGCTGGGCTGCAGCATCTACTGAAGACATTATGTCAAAGATAAAAAGAGATGCTTCCCCCACTTCAACATGAAAGTAATCTTTAAATCACTGTTCATAAATACGAAAAATTTTTGGTATCTTCTGCATCTGATGCTACAAAGGACTGCTTCTTTACTAAGACTGTATTATTTGCTGAGTGTGCCAAGAGATAACAAGGCATTGAAATTTGTCAGTGACTGAGGTAAAATGTGACTGATCTTTATTTCCTTGTGTGCAGTCAGGAATACTAGATGTTCAGTGATGCATGCATCGCCTTCCACGGACACACTCAAAGCCTGGGGACAAGACAGTGGGGAGAGGTATCCGCACCTCATATCCCCATGTGCCCGATGACCACCTCTAAGGTCCAAGACCAGACAAGCAGGACTTTCGGGAGGTTCTGTATCTCCGCTGTGGAAGATGTAACCATATGCCACAGACTATTAGCTACAGTTTGGCAAACTCCCCTACAATTGTAAAGGGCATTCATTTCTACATGTAATGCAAATATTCCAGATTACCTTATCTCTCAGTCATGCCTTATGTCCTTCAACTTATTTATAAATTCCATAGCTCACTACTGTGGCAAAGTGAAGATACCTGACCAGAAACACTTTAAAAGTAACTACTTTACCAAGTTCTCCTTAGTTTTACTCATACAAATTCAGTTAAGAGACACACAAATGCCCTCAAACAAAGCCCATAACAAGAAATGACCCAAGAAAATTCATTGAAAGCACTAGTGAATAAAAAAGCCAAAACTGAGTGAAATGACAGCAAAGGAGATTGCAAGAGACTTAATTGCCTGAAATACTGTCAAGGGCCACAGAAGAAACAGAAGGGCAATCTCACCCAAAAGGACATTTTTTTTGTCATTCATTTCTATAACTTTAGAAAAAGCAGGTAGGCAGTCACCAGAGCAGAAACCCTCATTCTTTATGACAAGTACAACAGAAATGCAATGTAAAATATCATTGCACAAACTCTCTCATTGTAAAGACTTACAAAAAAAGTACTCAAGCAAGAGGTTTAAGGTTACCTTCACACAGTATATTTACCATTACTTTTGCTGCAGTTAAATCAGTTGAAGTGTGTACATAAAACACATCCATTTCTGAAACCCTACAGTAGGAAGTTAGTTTCCATGGTAATGGAGCAATTGTGGGATGCTTTGGGGGAAGGTTGTTTGTTTTTAACAGATGGGAAAAAATATAATGCTGTTCTCAAGCTTAAGTTTCATTTCAGATTTGCTTATATTAAGCCTTAAGGCAGAAATCTGTGGTAGAACTTTTTATAATTTTATGTTTTAATTGAACAGTGCAATGCTTGTTAAAATCAGCTTAATCATGTATGATGAGACTAAGCAGGAATAGCTACAGCAGATCACTCCTTAGGTACTTCTCATGATTTTTAGAAAAAAATAATTTTAAATAGTTGAAGATGTTCCAAAGCTTGAAATTTATCACTAGGGCATTCCACATTTAATAAAATATATTTATTCCCATTTAGCATAGCATTAGTCATTTATCTTACCTAGTAGACTTAATAGTTTCAAGTGCAGAAACCTAGGAAGAGATTTATGGCCTAAATAGCACAGACTCTGAAACAAACCTAGTAAGAGCAACACTTCAAGAGTTGCAAGTTAAACAAACACACCTGTACAGGCACATACCTACACAATATCCTGCTACAACACAGCGACTGGCCTGGTAGACAAGGGAAGAGCAGTGGGTAGTGTCTACCTGGAGTTCACTAAGGCCTTTGACACTAAGCCTTTTAAGACTGTCCTGGAGAAGCTGATGAAGTGCAGTCAGGCTGAGCCAATAGCAAGGTAGATGAAAGCTGTCTGGACGGACAGGCCCAAGGGCTGTGGTCAGAGAGTGGTGACCAGTGGCACAAAGTCAGGCTGGAGGCTGCTAACTAGTGGTGTACCCCAGGAGTCAACACTACGTACAACCCTGTCCAATGGGCAGAGTGTACTCTCAGCAAGTTGGCTGATGACACAAAACTGGAGGGAGTGGCAAATATGCCAGAGGATCTTCTTGTCATCTGGGGGGCCTCAACAGGCTAAAGAAATGGGCTGATGGGAACGTCCTGAAACTCAGCCATGGGAATTGCAAAGTCCTGCACCTGGGAAAGAACAAACCTGGGCACCAGTATATGCAGGGAGTGGGGGCAACTATCTGGAAAGCAGCTTGGCAGAAAAGTATCTGGGAGTCTCAGCGGACATCGAGTTGAACAGGGCCAGCAATATGCCCCTGTGGGCACCATGGTAGCCTGAGCTGCAAAGTATTGCCAGCAAGAGTGGTGATCCTCAGCCTCAGTTCAGCACTGGGGGAGGCCACACACAAAACAGATGGAACTGTACCCATCTCTGGGCTCCACAGGGCGACAGACATTGAGATACTAGAAAACATCCAACAAAAGGACACAAAGATGATGAAGGGACTGCAATGAAGAGTTGAAGAAAACTTGCTGCAAAAATGCTGGTAAGCCAGGTGTATTAACTGCAGGTTCTAACAGCTTTGCATAATTACATACTTGTCAATATGGATTGAGCATAAAACTTTATATGACACGTAGCAAAGGAAAGAAAAGAGGAAGTCTGTTGAAGACTAACTTAAGCTGGCACTTCTTTGCAGAAAGTGGCAGGGGGAAAAAATAAGATAATAGAAGCAGAATCATCAACTACCTTGGGTTAGAAGGGACCTTAAAGATCATATCTTTCCAACCTCAAGAACATGGGCAGGGATGCCACCCACTAGACCAGGTTGCTCAAAGCCTCATCCAACACTTGACTACTTCCAGGGACAGGGAATCCACAACTTTGCTGGGCGACCTGTTCCAGTGCCTCACTACCCTCTGAGTAAAAAATTTATTTTAAACATCTAATCTAAATGTCTCACCACTTTTAGCCATTCCCCCTTGCCCTATCACTATGTGTAAAAAGTTATTCTCTCTCCTTTTTATAAGCCCCCTTTAGGTAGTGGAAGGCAGCCCTAAAGTCACCCCAAAGACTTGCCCTCTCCAGGCTGAACAACCCCAGCTCTCCCTGCCTGTCTTTGCAGGAGAGGTGCTCCAGCCCCCATACTCACGGCCTTCCTCTGGACCCACTCTAACAAGTCTGTCAGATGTTGAAGACCCCAGAGCTGGCTGCAGCATTTTAGGTGGGGTGTCAGCAGAGCAGAGAAGATTCCCTCCCTTGACTTTCTGCCCATGATGCTTTTGATGCAGCCCAGGATGCCTTTGGCCTTCAGGACTGTGAGCGCACACTGCTGCCTCATCTCCAGATTTTTAGCCATGACAATCCCAAGCGCTTCTCTGTTGGGCTGCTCTGACATGTCTTCTCTCAATCTGTACAAGGTAGTAATTTTTCTTAAATTATATCCTATATATTTGCTGGGGTAAAGGGATACTTTCAATGTTTAAGTTCTACTATGATTCTAGAAAAAAAGAGAACGCACGTCAGTTTGCTTCTATACTAGATCAAAAATTTAAGACCACTTCCACTCTTCATAAGAAGAGTTTTAGATTATGACACTGAGCACTGTCTACTGTAACAGAACAATTTTTCCCTGCTAAGAATTTGTAGAAAAAGAGACTGGCATTTATTCCTCCATAAGATAAAGGCACCCTCATATCTTACAGAAATATTGGCACAGATTAATTAAACCCAGACAGGAAAGATCTCTAACAAGGCTCATCTCTAGCACAATTCCTCTTTCTAAAATACAAAGACCCTACTTAATTTTGTCAATCATCTGAATCATCATAGGCACAAACAAGTCCAGTACAAAAAAAATGACTGCACTATATGTACATTGACACAGCAAGAAATGCCAGACACATTGGAAAAAAATTCACTACAACTGGTTTTGAAAACTATCACATAGCAGTTTATTCTCTGTATGGAGAGAAATGGAGACAGAGTTTAATCCTAAAAACAGATCTCAGAGCTCTTCTTCCAGGAGTTTTAGAAGCAATCATTAAAATTAACTGAGCAGCCTGAGTCTTTGTAGCTCTCAGTAATTATTTCTTTTCACTAGCTTACTTTTATGAGTAAAAGTGTTTTTGATTAACACTACACTCATTAATATTAAAAAAAAAAAATTTATCTAGGCAAGAAATTGTCTGCTAATTACCAGAGAAGCTGCCAATTAAATTATAACACTTCATCAAAATTACTTGTTAAAATAATACATCTACTTGAAGTTACGCCAATAATTTTTTTCCAAAGATCCAATTTTTACCATACATTTATATCTATGAACTATTAAAAATAATTAACTGTTTATGACAATAAAATTACTTGGGTTTGTGTCTATGGTAAAAAGGTAAGTTCTTCCCTCTTTTTCTCTGGTTTAGAGAAGGTCAAATATCTCCACTAGTATTACTTCAGGTTGACGGTAAAGAACAATAATCACTTCACTACATCCACACCTAAATGCATTGAAACTAGCTGAAAATTGTCACAGTCTTTTGCGTTATGTGAAACATGGAAAGATGACTACTTCACACAAGAGTGAGATGGCCCCTTGAAAATCTTTTTTTTTTCTCATGTGCCAGACAGCCTTGGGGCTTAACCAAGGCACTAACCTACTGAACTCCCCTCTAGCCCAGTGCAGCAGTCTTCCATCATTTACATCACATGACACACACAAACCTCAGCCCACATACACGTGTATTAGATTGTCTAATATGCAGTGAATGTTAATTTAGGAGTAATTATATGGAGTTTATACAAGTGCTTTGATGACATATTCAAAGCGTTCTCATGTTTAAGTCTAGAGTTCTCACATCATGACTTGGGAGGCTTACATTTCTGAACTTACTCTCAGCAATTACCTGGTGCAGCCTCAGGCCAGGTTATCCACTGCTGGTAGCTCTCAAAGGATACTTTACACCAATCCACTAATGTTTTGTGACTGCAGGTACAAGGAACTCATATCAAAGACAAGTGTGGTCATTTTAAGTCATACAAATTGGGTAAGGATGAGGGTGGAGACCTCAAGACCACAATGAAGTCCATTATTTCTATCACAATAGAGCCTTAAGTCCTTGGGACTCAAGCATGCTAGGTACTAAATATATTTCATATATATATATATTTTTTTTTTTTTTTAAATAGCTTTTAAGCCACCACTATTGATGTCCTCTAGGAGCTCTAAAAACTATTACATGAAAATAACATGCTATACTTGACTTAATATTTGAAACCTTCCCCATTTTTGCATCAAAGCATATTGCAAACACTTTTCTTAGTACAAGAAGGTATTAGGAAAATCTGTCTTTGCAGCTCCTTTCCACCACCTTCCAAGCTGGTACCCAGGGGGCCTGAGGGACGAGAGGTACATGTGTCTCAGCACTAGCCAGGCAACCAGAAACTTAAGAGAAGCAACAGGAGTCTGCATCAGACCTGGGCTCTTGTACATGCACCAGATGGGTGAGAGTATGTGGATGAAAAATAACCAAACAGGTCAGAACAAGGACTCCTGGACGGGCATCTGTTTGTTCATCAGTCTGCTCTCACTTCCCCTCCTGAAGCTCCAGCCCTAGAGGGTTCTGCTTTTGTAATTCCAGGCTTTGACTTCCTCAGATCAGTCCCACTGTCTTCTTGACACCAACTCTCTCCACAGCGACCTACTGGCAAGGCATGCAAGAAGCACTTGGAGAGGAGAGTTGGAAACAAGGACATATACGGGGATTAACTGAGGAAGATGTTACATAAGGGCTGAGCACACCTGCTTAGCTCAGGCTGCAAAAGGCAGTGGCAGTCCAGGACATCAGCAGAACACAACATGCCCGCACAGAGCACAAACCAGAGCACCCGTATTCTCAGCCTGGCAGTGCCAGCTGCACATAATCTCATCCCCACTGTCCTGTACTTTATAATAGCTAACAACAAGGCTTCTGATAAACCGTAGGCAACAGGTGACATTCCTAATTCAATTATCTTCCCACATCCATGGGCTTAAGCAGAGTTAGAAAACGGCCAAAGGCAGAAAGCTCCCCCACAGTCAGTCCTTCCTCAGAAATCCTGCTTCTGTTGCCCCCGAGTCTTCTCTCTGAATATTTTCCTTGACAGTTTCAAGCTCCCATTCCTACATGTCTGCACTCTGGCTTCATCCTACCAAACGCAGGTTTTTTCCCACCATTTTTCCTCTTCTGTCTGTTGCTGCTTTGTATCTCCAAACTATGTGCAGAGTAAAACAAAATCATGGATATAGCTAACAAAGGAGTTTCAAGTGAGGTGAAACACCTGAACTTCAGCAGTGGTGGACTTCAAGGTCTCCGTTTATCTGATATATCACTTTCAGAAATAACTTTCATGCTAGAAATAACTCTTGAGTGTTGCTCAAAACCGACAGACCTTTTGTGTTCCTATAACTACAGAGAAAAATACCTAATTTTCAAGGCAAATGGGAGAACTATCAGGTTTTCCATAAAAACTCTTAAGGACACAATCTCAGTGCTATCTGGAACACAGGATAGTGCTGGCACCTTAAAAAATGAGGAAAATAAGCAATTAAAAAGTAAGTATTTAAAGGAAACTATTACTCTTACAAAAGCAGGTGCTTCTGCAGGGGATATATACCTGAATGAGCCTATAAAGGAGCTTTTCTAGGATTACTGTAACAAACCCAAAAATATATGGAAGTACTGTTGTTAGGAAAAAATTCTGGTCCTGCTGAAAATGTTAATCCCAATCCTTCATTATTGATACCATCAAGATCTTCATATCAAGCAGAAATATCATTAGGAAATAAATGCATTTATAAATACCTTAGGATAAGTGGACATTTTTTAAGAAATACCAATTTTACCTTGTCCATTTTCCCTTACCATCTGCTCACTCCCTTCCCAGCAGCTGACATGGTTCTAGCCTGATTGAGAGAAATGGGTAATCAAAGTTTGGTTCCTTTTAGGAGCTACAGATGTGTCTGTCATGAATTCTGCTTTTGTTAACAAGGCCTTTCTAGGTCCACACTTTATAGAAGCTTAAATACTGACCCAAAATAAATGACCTGACAGCACCATTTCCTTTTTTTTTGCAACAACTGTTTTCAAACACATCTTATCAGCCCCTATTCCCTCTGTGATGGGTTGACCCTGGCTGGAAGCCAAGTGCCCACCTAAGCCACTCTATCATTCCCCTTCTCAGCTGGACAGTGCAGAGAAAATAGAACAAAAGGCTTGTAGGGCAGGATGAGGACAGGGAGAGATCACTCACCAATCACAGTCATGGGCAAAACAGACTTGACTAGGGGAAAAATTTAATTTATTACCAATCAAATCAGAGTAGGATAATAAAAAGCAAAACCAAATCATAAACTCCTTCCCCCTCACTCTTCCCAAGCTCAGTTTCACTCTCAATTTTCTCTGTCAATTCCCCCAGCAGCTCAGGGGGACTGGGAAAGCCGGCTGAAGTCAGTTCATCACACCTTGCCTCTGCTGTTCCTTCCTCCTCAGGGGGAAGACCCTCACACACTTCCCCTGTTCCAGCATGAGGTCCCTCCCACAGGAGACAGTCCTTCACAAACTTCTCCAGAGGCTGCAACTCTTCACAAACTGCTCCAGTGTGGGTCTCTTCCATGGGGTGCAGTCCTTCAGGAACACATTGCTTCAGCATGGGTCCCCCACAGGGTCACAAGTCCCACGAGCACACCTGCTCCAGCATGAGCCCCTCTCTCCATGGGGTCACAAGTCCTGCCAGGAGCCTTGTGGAGCCATGCTCCAGGATGAGCTTCCGCCAGGGTCACAGACACCTTGGGGCATCCCCCTGACTCTGGTGCGTGTTCCTCCATGGGCTGCAGGTGGATCTCTGCTCCACTATGGACCTCCATAGACTGCAGGGGGAACAGCCTGACTCACCAGGCTCTGCACCATGGTCTGCATGGGAATCTCTGCTCTGGCACCTGGGGCAGCCCTCCTTCACTGACCCTAGTGTCTGCAGAGCTGTTCCTCTCATGTAATCTCTCTCCTTTCTCTGGCTGCAGCTGCTGCCATGTAGCACCTTTTTCCCGCAGTTAAATACATTATCCCAGCAGCACTACCACCATCGCTGGTGGGCTCAGCCTTGGGCAGCAGTGGGTCGACCTTGGAGCCGCCCAGCATCGGCTCTGTCAGACACGGGGGGAGCTTCTGGCCGCGTATCAAAGATCCACCCCTGTACCACTAGGAAAACCTGACCACGCAAACCCAATCCAAACCCCCCTCCCCGCAACAAAATGTTGGCCATTCACACTGAAGACAATCTGTCACAGCACAACTAAATCACTGGTGATTTATTCATGCACTGAAGACTCTTCTGGGGACAACAGCTTGAGAACCAAGACCACTCTTTTCCAGACTACACAAAAATTATCACTAGCTCATGTATAGCACATTCACATCATAGTTTATGTGGCATAACAAAGTCAGCTGTCAAATCTTTAAGCCAGAATAAGTCTCAGTCTCTTTCTCTGGTGGCACTGTCTGAAGAATAGCATAGAGAATACTGACCCTGTTTCTTCTATCAATAACCTAACAAGGTAGGGCATAAAAATTGTCAGATCTCAAACCCAACTGTTACTACACCTAATTGCTTTTGACATTGATAGCATCTCTTATCCAAATGCCTATGTCTGAAATGGTTAAAAGAAAGTAAGACAAAACTGGCATTGCATCACAGAATATCCAGTTCTGTGTATTTATTTTGAGAAAAAAGGCCTTAAATTTAGCCACAAAAAAATAACTTGGCTTTATGTTGATCACTTACAACTACAAATTAAAAACAAAAAGCTAGTTTTTCCTCATTACCTTTTTAAACTCTTCCTAGCAGATACGTGTCTAAATCTATCCAGGCTAAAGCCCAAGTATGGTGAACACAAAGCCAGTTAAAAAAGAAGTAAATCTCTGAAGAGCTTGGATGCTCTACCAACACTCTCTTTAGGATACATCAAGAAAAGCTGTTATTTGTTATCTTAATCCAGATACTACTACTTCAGACTTGCAGTGGCACATTGCTGGCATATAGCAATCCACTACTTGTCTGTACACCATTGTGAACAAAAAAATAATCTCCATTTGACACCAAAAAAACCACAAAACACCAGCTGACAGCATGTGATTTGCACAAGACAATAATAGCAAGTGGTTCAAAGAAGTAACGTTTTCCTTAACCCATCTTTATAGCATAAAGTGTTTTACCACTTGGGAAGCAAAAGCTCTATAAAGAGGACATACAGAAATCTTCCCCTGTATCAAGTGACACCAAACCAGACATTTATCCCAACACTTAGCTCCAAATGCTCACAAGTAACTAAAGAAAATTGTTCCCATGTGTATCGTTCAATTGCACTGTCTTTCTAACATGCTGAAAGCAGAATACTAGATAATATTTGGTAGATGTTGAACTAATTTTTATTTTGTTGTAAGAATCTTTTGTGGAGTTTTGGTTTGGATTTGCTTTGGGTTTTTTATTTTTATGAAGTTTTATCACGTTGCTTTGTGGGCATATTCTGAGGTAGATTCTTCTATGAAGCACGGCAGGAAAACAAAGACATGAATGAACACTGTCTCTGAAGTTCATCTTTGGTACCCAAGAAATAAAAACCAAAAGAGAACATTAATATTTACTGTAGAAAGCTTAAAAGTGGCAGCTCAATTATTCCATTTCTGTTAAATAAATTATCAAAACCAGTAAGCTATGCTCAAAGAATTCATAATATTTCTGTTGAAGCCTCTACAGCATGACAGCTTAGAGGAAGTTAAGTTTCTTGACAACACTGACTCTTCTTTAACTGGGAGCCTCATGACAATCCTCTAGGATGTCAGAGGGACCTGCAGACACTACAGTGACAATCCAGCAAACCTCTGAGCCCCACACCTACACAGAGCTCATGCACACCCCCAGCATCTCACAGTGGAGTCTGCACAATCACATGCTGATGCCAGATCCCCCGATCTTAACACACCAGATACATTCTCAAATGGTAGAACACATAAGCTTTCAAACCCAGACTCTCTGCCTCCCAGTCCAAAGGTCCCACTTCAGCATTGCCAAGTTACTAATCTGTCTAACAAGCAATAATGCCAGATTACAAAAATCACACTCACCCAGACAATGCTCCAAGTATGTGCATAGCTGACTACATTTAGATCAGATTCACAGCCAGTGCCTGATCAGTCCACTTTTTTCTCCTGACTAAACCACCAGCAAAAGACAGTCCAGATAGTCAAGCCACCTTTTGAAAAATTACATTTATTGTAGGTATTATAGGATGCAATGGAAACAAACACCAAAATAAAAGTGAGAGTTCTTCAAGCATTTGCACAGCTTCTGCAGTGCCTTCCTATTTCATCCTATCCACTTAACTAGACCAAGCCTGTGGGAGCACCAAATGCAGTCTTCAGATGCAACAGAAATTAGCAGGAGACAACTTTTTTCCATGACTGATGCATTTTTTAAAGTGCAAGATAAAAACAATCCATTGGCATTTATACTGAAACCAGAAGTAATGATTTTTCTAGTTTAAAATTTAGTGCACCCAAATCACTGCATCATGGTGATATCTGTTGACAAAAATGGGACATAAACTTTAGAAACCAACAGCAGCATTTAACACAGTGAGAAGCCACAGAACAGTCACCATTTTTCATTTAGTTTTCATCAACCAACCACAGACGTAACTCCTGAACTATCTCAGCTATGTCAGATGAAACAAGTACACAAGCTTTCAGTCAGCAGTGACAGCCTGCTTTTCAGTGTGCTGCTTTACAAATCAGGCACTGAGGTCATGTAATTTGGATGTAGTCAATGAGCAGACCAGTAGTAGATGTGGGAATGTAACTCATTACTGAAGACTCCCCATTCAGCACTGCAGTTACATTGGGTTGTTAAGGGATTCGTACTCAAAAGCAGTTATCGTTATGCCTCAAAGTCATATTTATGACCTGTGTTTCCTTTTTCTTCAATTTTGCATATTGAAAAGAGATTAACAAAGAATTTAAGCATCATGTTTTGACAGTTAAAGGAATGTCGACACACTCCAACAGCACATCAGCACTACCCACATGTTTCCCACTGAGGACAACCACTGAGCTCATGTAGAGCAGGAAAGCTACAGTGAGACTGAGCAGAACTACATGGCTGCTTGTGTCTTGCAATCCAGAGTGTAGGAGCCTGGTTGGGGAAAGCAAGTGTGGAGGTGCAGAAGGCATCATCCTCTGCTCTTTTCCAACAAGTCCATGCTTCAATGGCTGATGAAAATTCAAATGACTATAAGAGTCACAAAGACACCCGAGTTGTCTACAGTACAGACCTTATCCACACGATTTAATTTCTTTTTATGAAAGGCAATGATGAGATGCCAGAATATGAACAAAACCTACATTTGCAAAGGGAATGGAAAAACAGAAGCAGGTGGTCAAGTAGCTAAGCTGGCAGAGCATTTGGATGGTAGCCGAATGGCCTGAATTCGGTCTTTAGTAAGGTCACCAGTGTCTTCCACAACACACACAGCTGCATTACTTGAAAACTTAAATCATATTTGTGGTAAGAAAACAAAAAGCATTTTCAAACACATATTTAAGATTTCAGAAGTGATCTATTTAACAACAGCCATTTAAAACATTCAACTATAATTATTAATTTATTATGAAACATTTATTATTTTCAATAAAAAGGCCATCACACAAACATTGTATGCATTTATCATATTACTGCTGCACAGTTCATGAGGTTACAGACTCAGCTCCTATCACTCTCTGCCGCAGACCTTTGTGATGATATTTTGAGCAGTACTGGTACACATGTACTCACACACGCTTGCCCTGTTGTCTATCTAAGAGTGCCTGCCAGCAGGTTGAAGGCTTGCTCTACACAGAAGCCTATTAAAATTTCAAAAAAAAAGAAACCTGAAAGAAAAAAGAGGCCTGCAGTCAACCTTAGTTTAACACAAAAAAAAAAAAAGAAATCAGTCATTCAGCACTTCCTACACTTCTGAACACATACATACTCTTCATTTTACTTAATAAATAGTATTTTTTGGTACACTAGTTCTACTAGTCTGTATTTCACTGAGGTGAAATGAGGTAACACACAATACAGGGAATGCTAATGTATTGTACAACAAACAACGCACTTCTTTTAAAGCCAAGTGAACATGTCATTTAATCAAGATAACTTTCAAGTGGTAAAACAATACTTACAAATTAATTCAAACTTGATTCCCAGCAGACACAGGATACTGACAGAATCCTCTACCTTGGTGAAAAAGCATTAACATCTTACAGATAAGATCTGCAGTGTCTAATTCCTTCAACATCTACCACTGTCTCTGTCATTTGTAGGTCACACAGTGACTGAATCCTCAAGTTGCAGCTGAATGCTGCCTATTCCTAGCAAATTCACTAGCACCTCAGTGGCTAGGGTACATAATACAGGAAACAGCATTACCCCATGAGCTCTCAATTCAATCACTTCTTTGGTCACAATTAAGCATTGAGCCAAAAGTTTCCAAGCAGCCTTCTGGAAGTGAGAAACTGTATATTTTCAGGAACAGTTCGTTCAGATAGCAGTGAGCCCTGAGCCAGAGGACAAGGACTTTTGATTAGCCCAAAATTCATTAGCAACATTCAAGAATCTCTCAGAGTCATTATCTAGCAAACTAAAACCTGCATGACCTACAAACTAAGATAAATACAACTGATTACAGAAAGCTCAAATCTGAGGTCCTTACCTAAAACCACACAGCTAAACATGATTCCATGAAAATTCAAGCTGAATCAAGGCACTGCAAAATCTTGACATGGTCTTATTTCTGAAGTATACTTTAGTAAGATCCAGTTAGCTCCAGAAGTAATGTTATGTATACAGTTTCCAAACCATAATCCCTGACAGCACATCATCCAGAAACACTTCCCAGATCTGCTTCCCCCACTGTCTTTTTTCTGCAAGTTTTGCAGCAAACCTTAATTACAACTTCCCTACTAGAAAGGCAGGCAGCAGATGCCACAAAAGAGGCCTCAGTGGAGCATTAAAAAAGTTTCTTACAAAGTTTCCCACACTTTTGTATATTTCTCCGCCTTTCATCAGTCATAATTCCTCCTCACTCTCTCTGCCTGACTACCAGCTTTTTCCTCTGTAAGTTCATTAGTAAACGCTGATAAAACCACATGGCAGTTCTGACCTCTCTGCCCCTGCCTCTCATTTCACTTGCACTCCATAATCCCTCATCCATTCTCTTCTGAAACCCGGTACCTTCAATTCACTACTGGGTTTGCCAAGACTAATTTTGTAGGCACATGTGTCCAGGTCCCCCTTCCTTTCCAACTGATACTGCTACAATAACCTGCTTCCATATTTTCCAAAAAAGCCCCTTCAAAAAATACAAGTACATACTTAACATGTGTTTTCATGCCACGTACTCCATGAGTTATAGCAGTTCACCTTTGCAAGGTTAGCATGCAAAAAGTTTCTACATAAAAAACAATTTACAAATAACCCTAAAACAATTAGCATTAGGTCTTTGTCTATATCTCCACAAAGCTGTGCAGATAAATTTGTTTTTCATATTATGAGAAACGTAATCTAATTTTCCCTGAAATGGACAACGGACAGAAAGTACAGAAAACATCATATTTGGGAGAAGCGCGTGGCTAAATTAAGTAGGGGGAAGGGTAGAAGTTCTGCTTCTAAGTCATTATTGTAGGATGTTAGAAGAGCCGAGTGCCAGAAAAGCCTGCCAAGTGCTATTCACCCACTCACGCACGAGTGTATAATGCTGCCTTGAAGAGAGCTTGACATGAGATTACAAAGCAAATTCTATGAAATTCTGCTCCACCTCTAAGCTTGGGGAATTCGAGGTATTTAAATCAGGTATGCTACACTGTTTGTGTGCGGCAACATTTTACACTAGCAGTGTCAGCATGCCAGTGCCATATCTGAAGCCGCAGCATTCCTCTCACCTCCCCAGGGCCCCCACGACATACCACAGGCTGCAGGAATGCCTCATACGTTCATTAAGTCAACATCCATACAGAACACAAATTTCTTTGTAGCTAGTACAAAATAACTAATACTATGAAAAAGTCAAAGTATTTTATGGCTGAACTACACACTGATGAATTTCTGGAGCTAAAGTCCTCTAGAGAGGAAGGAAAATTACTACATTACCCAGTATCCAGCATTTGTAACTAAAAAGAAGCAAAGCCAGACCTGCCCAAACAGCTTTCCTATTAAATATAGATCTGAGGAGACCAAGCTACTCTTTTCGAAACCACTTCCGTATTTTATCATGAAGCTGTCTTTGTATCAAACCTTCCATAAATGTATCACACATCAAACACTTCCTTTTGCAAACTGATAGTGCCCATTTGTTAAAAAAAAAAAAAAAAAGTAACATATATAGCATGTATACAGATGTAAAGGGTAAGAGTTATCTAAACTGTCTTAGCAAAAAGCAGTAAGAATACCGATGCCTGATAAGTATCTGCCCCTTAAATTTTAAAGGTACTTCAACAAATAAAGACTTCATGAGAAAAGTAAATATTCATTTTCAGAGAAGTTACATATCTTAAGATCATGCTATAGAACTCTTTATAAACAGAACCCTGGATATGAGCCAAACAACAATTATCAGACGTGATAGCTCCTTTTGTCTCCTCTTCGCCTCCTAGTTCATTGTGATAGGGCTAAACAGCAGGGACACACCAATTCAAAACCTTGTGTGACAACTGGTCAAAAACACACTTAGTAATTCAAGTATCACAAGCAAGGTGACTGACAATTTGAGGAAACTGAGAAAAAAATACATACTCAGTTTATGTATCGCATTCCAGTTCCTATTGTCATACACTTCTGTACATTACACACACCCACTCCCAGAGGGTGTTTTAGATTTTAAAAATGCTTTGAACACATTAAAAGTCAGTTCATAACTAGTCTAATTTAAAAGGGGAGAAGACACACAAGAAAATGCCTCCAGTATGATATTACATATGTGATACCTCAGCTTTATCACTACCATACCAGAAAACTAGTAAGGATGCTGCTTCATATTTAACAGCCACTGAGAAGTGTGGTACCCCATAGATCATAGCCAAATCCAACAATTCCTCCTGGGCTGAAGGTTCTTGTTATGCCTCCAAAACTTATTTTGGTACAAAATAAACAATGCATAATTAACCAAAGAGTATTTTCTCTAAGCTCGAGTCGTAGTTTTCAGACCTAAAAAACTGACAGACAGAAGTGAGACAAATGAGCTCGGCAACAGGGGACAAGAGCCAGAGGGGAATATGATTGTGGTGGTGCGGAATGCCCAGGCACTCCACTGATGGTTTCCAGGAGAGCTAACAGAGACAGCCGCAGTAAAGAAGAAATGAGACAAGACTAGTAAAGGTACTTGGAAGGAAAAACTGCCAAGGCCTTTTCCTCACATTTATTCGCAGCTTTATGCTGACTGAAGAGGCAATGGCAATGCTTAAGAGCCATCATTTTGGAGAAGCAGCAGTTTTCATTACTCTGAGGGTATTCAAGTTCTCATAACAACCACATTATTACATGTCATCATTAAAAAAAAAATTATTATGAAATATTTGTGTCTATATTTGTATATCAAATATCAAATATTTTTATTACATCAAGCAGAATTGTTCATTTCTTCTTTTGCATATTTTGATTTTGAAAGTACTTAACGTTTACCTGTTCAAGTTCTGAATGCAGCAGTAGGACACAGACCTCTCACAACGATGACAGAAGTATTACATCTATGCTCATTTTATTTTACTTTGTTATTTACAGAACTCCTGACGTACATTTACCACTTCTCAGTTCTGTCACTTTCTCTACCTTTTTCCATAAGTTTTGCTCCATGCCATATTTTGACTAAATTTACATCCATAAACATCGTTAGAGTTTTTAGCTTCTGATATTGTGACACTCAAACTATTTTAGCAGCCTGCTAAGGGTTCACAAAAATCGATCCCAACTTCATATCCTAAACATGTGCTTGGACAGTGCTGCTTGTTGCATAGAAGACAAAGTTTGAGACTGCAAAAACAGGTAATTGCTTACGAAGTAGCCTCCAGAACAAGAAAGCACTTACTGTGCTTGGCAGTAACTTAAAATGTGTGAGAGTTTTATAACTAACAGTGGGTTCAGTAAACAAAACACACATGAATCCAGACCAAACAGCTGGATAAGAGGACGTACTATTTATCTATCAGTTTGTTATTTGTTCCTGCCCCATGAAAAGCGTCATATATTCTTGATAGGCCAACTACATTTCTCATTAGGCTGTAGCTTTCTGTTACATCTTATCTGATATGCAGAACACTGGGGTTCTGCCATCTTCTGTACTCCGAGCCGCACTCTCCCTCACTTCCCCCCACACTGGCACACACATTTTGGCAGACAATCCAAACACAGCTAGAGGGGCTGATGCAATATAAATACCTCTCTGCCGAAAAAGTGATTAGTTTTCAGCCAGATCAGCTCTCTCAATTGTTCATCAGAGAAGCTGTTACAAAGGCATAGGGGGAAGCACATGGCCAGAGCTGTGTGAGCCCCAGAGCTGGTGTGGCCATGGTCATGCTGGCCCCCAGACAATTACATTCTGCTCAACAAAGTTTTACCACACGTATGCTCAAGACAATATGCTATTCTGAGTTTCCTGCACTACTTTAACATTTGGTACTGTAGCTGTGCATATTCATATCCTACAGAAAATCTGCTATTTGCAGTCTGCAGAGTGCTTTTAAGGTTTTGCATAAAGTATGTAAAAACATTAATGGTATTTTACAGAGGTCATTAACAAGCCAAACTTATGACAATTCTGCAAATAAATCCACTCCGTAGACTAACCAAAAGATCCTAGCTTGCTAGTTCAAGAGTCCATTCAGTACTTACCAGCTAAAAAGATTTATTCTGGACCTTTGCCTCTCTAAAAGGAGGCACCTTCTCATCAGCCCAGTCCCTTTCTACTTGGTCACTATTCGGCCGGGGAGCTCAAAAAGAGGCAAAGCACACTGATAAAGACCACAGATCTCTATCAGCAGTACAACCACATTTGCATATCAATTATGATGCTGGTAACTGGCTGCTCAAAAAGAGAGCTAGAGGCAATATTTATCAATATAAATCCAAACATGTCTTTGTAAGAATCATAATGAGAACCAATGCAATTTCTCTAATGTTGCAGCTGCACTTTTCCTATTTACTAGGTTACATTTTTCAGATTAGATTGGGAAAACAGGGACCAACATAATTTGTGTCTGCTTAATAGATACACTTTATCTCAGCCATCTTTAAAACTGGTGCTCTTTGATATACCTAGTAAATATACATTTTTAGAGGCATTGCTATTCAAGCCCCAGCCAAATTTGTCAGAACAGAGTCTTTGCAGAAGTGAAACAAAGAAATACTTTCCTTTGCATGCAAATACATTAAGGCTCAACAATTTTCAGTCTTAAAGGCTTCCCCAGGAATTTTCTGAATGTAAACAAGCAAGACTACACTTAAGCTTGAAGACACAAAAGCAATGGATTCAGTCCAACACCGAACAGCAGAGAGGTAGCAACAGCAAGACTGACACCACTCATCCTTCATGCCACCAGGAAGCCAAGGATTTTCATCAAGAGAACAAGTTTTATATTTTACTTCTTAAAGCACATTATAAATGCTCAGGTTGAGATAAAGCTACTATTTATATTTTTTTTTAAATAAACCAATAAAACAATAGTGTTTTCTAGAAGCAACCACTGACAGCAGCTTAAAAGAAGTAACACTGCAGGCAGCTATGGAATAAGTGATTTCCATGTCACCATGTCTGAGGCTGGAGAGCCCATTACCTCACATTCCTCTGAATACTGCTTACCATGTTACATTTCCAAACACTATCTCCAAAGAAGATTAAACTCGAAAACCAACAGCTGTCTCACATGAAAGGACACCACACATCCGCATGGAAAAATGCATAGTATTCTCATATTTTACCTATCTTCAGAATCTCTTACTATGCTTTTTTAATTAATTGGTGGAAATAAATTGTTGTTGGATAATTAAATCATTATGAAAAGCCTAGCTTGTCTTTTTCACATACAAGTCTTTTGTCTTCCAATCCAATTTGAAAAAAAATAATAAAAATTTTAAGTGATTGAATTGAGCTTTCCAGTAATGGAAACAACCAGAGAATCTGTAATTTCAAACGTTTACTATTATCACTGACATATTTCACAAAGACAAATAAAATGGCAAAATATGTGCAGGCAGATACCTCCACCCTTACTTTACCTATTTAACCTGGCAAGCAACAGGAATAAGCCCATTTGTTCAACACAGCTGAGAACTCAGAACTACATCTGGCCCAGCGATAAAAGGCATTGAGGTCTTGTTACTCCAAATGGAAAATAGAATATCAATATCATTCCGGCTTGACTTATAATCGGCTAGTAAGTTTTTTTTTCTGATAGGGGTGAGTGGAAGAAGAAAGGTAATGAACCCTGTACAAAACGGACATGTGCTTCTTACACTGAAACAGAAGAACAGGGATCTTCTGTTTTCCACCTTAGGATTTCCTCTTTTTTTTTGTCCTAGGTTTTACAGGCCAAAAAAAGGAAGGAAGCTGGGGGCAGGGGGAGAATGAAGAGGAATACGGAAGAAACAGATAAGTAAAGAATGTTTAAGAAGTTTCCACTATTAACCATGAATAACAGAGCAGCTCTGCCAACTGTTGTCCATGAAATTGTTTCAAAATACATACTCATTTCTTCTTTATCAGAGTAAGAGAGGAAGCAATCTTAACACCAGAAGCAGCATTTCTAAATCCTATGCAAAGACACAAAGAGCATGTCAAGCCCTGTATTCTCTGTGTACTAACAGGCCTAGTACAGATGTAAAGAAAGGAACCATGCAGCCTAGGAAAAGAGGCATATTCCTTGAAGATACAAAATATTATCCCACTTTATTTCTTATCAAAACTACTACTATGACTTACCAAAACCACCTAGCATTTACAAGCTGTGGCCCTTCTCCATCCTGCTTGGTTTCAAGCAGTGTACCTCATAACTGTACCTTAAGACTGAGAGTGTTCTTCACAGTTGTACCTATGGATTCAGTGGTTCATAGCATTACCTCTGATGACATTTAAGTTACCCCATGCTATATTTTTCTCCAAAAGATAAGATAGTAGACTTAAAACCAAATAGCCATCTTTATAAGAGGTTTTTCTCAGAAAAAAAAAAATTATTAGTCTTTATTTTATGGGTAACAACACCTACAAAAGTATGAATGCTACTTCATGAAAGTACAACTACTGCACACTTATATAGTCTATAACATAACTTCTGCTTGATCAAAGACCAAGCTGTTACCCATTAGTGTTTCCATAATAAAAATAATACAAATTTTGCAGTTACCTGGCATCTAGCTCATGGAACAAAACAAAGCATCAAAAGTACTGACGTGTCCTGTCCCAACCTGCCCTACACCTTGTACTTACTCACCTCACCACACTACTCTGGAGAAAAGTTAAAATAATACTTCATGGAGTAATGATTTAATTTCTGCACTGTAACCTGTAATTTCAAAGAGTTGCAAAAAATTAAAACATTATCCTATTATGTAGTAAATGATTTATGATAGTAAAAGAAAATGCCTTGCACTAAAAACAACTAAACCGAATTCTGTCACTTCGATTACGGAAGAGCCCCTATTATGCAGTTATCATCTCTTATCCACAGTGTATGTAAGATTCCCACTCATTCCATGAAAAGTATTCATGAAAATGTGCCGGTATACACCTTTATAGTTAAGGACTCATTAAGCATTTCTAAATAAAACTCAGAATTCATAATTTCAGTACAAAGAACAATTAAAATCAAATCAAGAAAGCAATCCATCCCAAGCAATGGATTTCAAAGAGCACCACATTCCTTCTCTGCTGCAGAAAGGACTGAACAAGCACATGATTTAGCTACTGACTGCATTAGACCAGCTACCACCTACTTCCAGAGCCCTGAAAACACAAAAACGCACACTTGAAATACAGTAACACAAAAAGCAAAACTGAAATAAGTTTAAGTTATTCCTCACACACCTTATTGTGAATCTTGCTAATTAACAACCCCATTTTCAGGTTTATTACCTCATCTACTAGTACGGTTTTCTACACATAAAGTATCAAGAAAACAAAACTGTTTGTACTAGAGACCTGAGTAAACACACCTTACCCACTTTTAGTTGTAATAACTTCAGTAGTTACTATTAAAGTAGATAAATAGCTGCATGTGAATCTGAAAAAATAAATTGGCTTGGCTTCTTAACTGGAGAAAGATGAAAGGTGCAATCAGTATCAGCAAGGGTTTTTTTCCTACAATAAGACTCTTGTTTTTCTAATACTGCAAAACTAATTAGATTTTATCCTACTTTCTTACTCAAAACAACTAAAAAAGGCAAGCACAATGCATGACAGATTGCAAAATCCAAGCTTGTTTCTTTGTCCCTATAGCACAGGTGACTTTCAGAGCTGCACTGTTTGCAGCTTTCCTATCCACCCTTGAGCATCTGGAAGTTATATCAGCATTATTTTTAGACAAAACATTTCAGGTGCCCAAAAATGCAAAGTTGACAAGTTATCATACCATCTTTACACTATATAACTGGGAACATAAATTCTGAGTAACTACAAAAATGCATTACAAAGAAAAACTGCAAGCAGCTATCACTTTGGTCTCTTGTCATTGTAAACATCTGAAAAACACATTCCTTTAAACATACAAATGCACACTAACAGCAAATCGTTGTGGCACCCAAGCATCTTTGGTTGCTTATCATGCACTGCTTCTCTTAACAAGATCTGCTTCTGCTAGTGGGAACAGTTCCTAAATTGCATCTCTCAAACCTGTCAGACAAGGTGCTTCCAACAGGCATTTAAGAGAAAGGAAATTGGGGAGTCAGTGTGGCTGACAAACAGAATAAATAGCATGGAAGAGAAGTGCCATTCAGTAAAGACACATAAGCAGAAATCATCAGCTGACAAATACAGGATGACGGAACGACCGTCTAGACAAGCGTATTCCGGAAAAGGATCTGAAGGATTGATTAGCAGTTCCCGACCAAACATGAGTCAGTGCAATGCTACTGCAAAAGGAACAAATGTCACACCAGGAATGACAAGCAGACAAGACACATCGCCTAAAGCTCACACTAAGATTCTCCTGCTTTACCTGATAAAGCTTTCCTGTCCAGTTTTGAACATGGATCAATTGGTCAAAGATAAGAACTTATCATTTACGAGGAAAGAATGAAATAACTGGAGCTATTTCATACAAGGAAAAGTCTTGGCAAGTCTTCATATATACATAACGATACATTCAAGAGGAAAACTGGTTCCATGCTAAACACTTACTAGTAGTAAGATTGCTAAGCACTGAATACAGAAGTTGTAGGTGCTCTGCTATCAGCATTTAAAAAAACATGTTGGCAAATATCCTTCAGAAGTGACAGCTAGAGCTGGCTTGGCCTTGAGAAAGCAGTACAGATTAAATCTCTCAAAATTCTTCCTAAACATTTTTTTATATTTCCATTGATGACCTTCAGGAAAATAAAAAATTTTAAAAATCAGTTATTTGTATTACATAGTGCTAAAGACATTTAATACAAATTAAATGCATGCAACTAATAAATAAATAAAAAGGGACATTTCCCTCCAAGTTAGTCACCTGGCTTCCAAACCACTGGGAAGTCGACAATGATCATCTTACAGGCATACTGGCCACAAACAGATAGCAAGAAAATGAAGAGAAGCAAAACAAAAGGTTACTCAATTATATACAGCTACATGCAAAAAAATCCCACAGTAACAAAAGAAATTCCAGACTGAAAATTAGGCAAAACCTTTGCATTTGTGAAGAACCAGGCTTTGAGGGGTTATCAAGTTTGTTCCCCTCTACCTTCACAGAACCAACATTTCCATTTAAAAAAAAAAAAAAAAAAAAAAGAAAAACACTAAGTCTCTCAAAACTAAAGAAATGGAGTAACACATCTCCCAGGGGTGCAAACTGTCTGCTCAAAGTGCCTTGTCTCAGTTGCTGAATACATTCAAGTGCCACAAATGATCCAAGCAGTCAAACCCTCTCCTCAGGATTTTCCCCAGTCCCAAGACTCAAATTACAGAGAACTTTATAGACCAAAACCTACACAGTGAATTACACTCAGAAAAGAGCTGGGAACTATGGAACATCATAGAAAGCATTGTACCAGGCTGCAAACATGAAACCCTATTTTATTCTGAAGTTTCGTTTCTGGGGTGCAGGTTAGGGAAGCAAGGAGATGAGTCAATGGCAGACACTCCTGCAAGCAGTGCAAAAAGCTGCTGAGATCTGCATGGTAAGAGTCCAGTAACCAATTATAGCCTCCTTGACGGAGAAGTTAGTGACTCCATCACATGCTGCTTGAGTGTACAGAAGCAATCACAGATTACATTAGCCTATGTATGATAACAAAAAGGGAAAAAACCCCAAAAACTCGGTCTCCCTTTCCACAAGGAGAACACATTCTCACCTTCATGGCTTATGACATTTAATTCACCGTTGTTCCATCACCTTTTGGAAAAATCCAGCCCAGCTAGTAGCCTCCCAATTCCAGCACTGAGAATGGTGGTAAAAAACCCTCAGTACAGCAAAAGAGGAAGAAAAACAGTGTCATCAGTATACAGCTAACCATGAAATAACCTCCACCTTCAGAAATTTTCCCCAGTAGCTCCAAATATGTAGTGAATAGGAAAAATTAGATCTCTGAAGGGCACTAGGTAACATGTTAATGAGCCAGCCAGCTCCGAGCTGTCCTTAGGAGATAGTGAAGACATTCAAAACATCACACATCCATATGGAAGACTACAGATTTTTGGAGGCAGCTGTTTAAAAACCATTTTAAAATCTTGATTTAGCCTTATTTCAAGAAAATTTCACCACTTTATTTGTTTAACTTAAGACTAGTCTTATGACCAAGAATTACTTAAGAATCTCAACCTTCATATTCTGCTTTCCAACAGAATATAGTCAGCAATTTTTTTTGTCCAAAAACAGCAGGTTAATTCCATTTTTTAAAGACATTGAAAGCTACTGCTTATATAAAAGACTAGAAAAAAGATCACCTTTATTTGACTGGCATACTAAATCGACATAAAAGCCTCCATGACAAAGATGTCATGTGTCAAAAATGTTCCTATAGAAAATGTGTGTGTCTTTGCTATCTCAGACAGCTAGAACTCAGGGAGGATTTCATAATGGACTCCCACTGTCCCAGTAAGGCAAAGGGAGCACTGGTATCCTGTCAGCCTCAAGCTTGGAGCTCCACAGAACCTCACCTTCTCTTGCTTGCATGTGACCAACCCCACAAACAGTTACAAGTTGTAACTAGAAAGCAAAAATCACCCTTCAACTGCCCTTTAGTTAAATGAACCCACAAATACATTATGTTTTGCCCTGCCTCAACTCTAAATATTTATTTAGACAGCTTGATAGAAGTTTTGGATTTAGCTCATTATTAGTGACAATATTATTCTAATACAAAAATACAAAGTCAATTCCACATAGAAATGTGAAGCAGAGTTAATGGGGAGGAATGGAGGAAATAAGGCTTGACTGAAAGCTTTATTTGTACTGTTTGAAGAGTCACACAAGAAAGGCTAATGAAGTGTTTATGTTTAACGAAACACATTATACCATGTTATTGACAGAGATACTGTTGGGCTAAACAAACCAAGTTATTTCACAGTAAAGTTAGCTGGCAGTCAAAAAAGGGATTGCAGCATGGAGATAAGGATATCTTCGCTATCTTTCAACAGGACTGCTAGCAAGACTAGTTTGGCTGCAACTCAGAACAGGACACAAGCCAATTGATTTGGCTTTTGTCTATGTGCAAGTCAATACTGCTCCTGTGATCAACTAATATGCCCCTATCTTTTTCCTCCTATGAACCTCAGCTTACAGTACAAAGCCATTTGAACCTTACATTTTTCCATCTATAAATTAGGAGATGCCCAAACTTCACGCCCTCCTCAGAAAGGCACATTTACAGCTTATTTACATTAAAAATATCAATCACTACTTCAGCTTCGCAGAGTTAAACTGGTATATTTTGCTGTACAGAATTACTTCAGCATCTGGAATATCATTCTGCTTATAAATTAGATGATACATTTAGGAACTGTTTATAATTATTCTCCTTAATTAATCTTTCCACCCTAATCCAAAAAATGCCTCCCAGAGAAATTCTGAGAAGCTTTGTGCTCAATAAGAAAGGGTAAGTTGCCTACTTTGCAGAGAACATAACTGCACCCTTACAGATTCAGGTAAACCAAAGAAATCAGATGATATGGCAATATGCAGATCTGGTGAGACAAAAAGAAAGAGATATCCTGAATACAGGGGATGAGATGGAACTTGTATCTTTACTCCAAACAGCAGCTACAAGGTAATTATGTAGTCCCATGATTTATTTAGTACAGCTAAAAGTTTCCAGCATGCACCAACCAGTAAGAGCCACTTTTGAAAGCTACACTTACTGGTTTGCTGCCTGCCGAGCATCCAAAGCTATGCAGTCTTAAATTACTCATTTAAACAAAGGGTTTGGTTATTGTTCTAAACAATATGGGTCAGTGGTTAGACTCTATGATCTTGGAGGTCTTTTCCAACCTTAATCAATCTATGGTTCTCTTGGGTTCCGAATTCACATGGATCAGCATACAGCATTTATGTAAGTCAGCTCCATTTGACATCTACCCATATAAAAACTATTAACAGCAAAAAATAACCTTACCTCTCCTACCCTTCCATCAGCATAATTTGTGCTAAATACTTCACATAACTGACCACAGGTTCCTTTGTGCAATGCCATCGCTGGTTTGACACCACAGTTGAAGGTGTGATTCAAAACATGTCGTTTCAAAGTGAAATACGTAAGTTTAACCTTCAAAAGCCAGACAAAGCAAGTTCTCAATACCAGAAATATTCCAGTGTTTATTTCACTTTTAGCATCCTGAGGGATAATACAACACAGCTGACAAAACCTATAGCCGTGGAAATAAAACCACACAACTGTAGTACAAAAGGTGGCACATAAAAGTGCAATAATGTTCTCCTTCTATCAGTGTGAACATCTACCATGAAATGACCTAGCAGTACGTCTGAATGAATGAGTTAAATGAACTCGGAGTTAAGCAACATGCTCAGTAAAAAAATCAACCAGATATTATCAATAGCTAGCAGGCAGAAGTTTAAAAAATTGTAGAAGAGAAGACTGCAGCTCGTATTACCTATCCCTCAAAGTGGGATTAGAGAGGCTGTGCAAGTGAGCAACAGACACCTGGTTACCAGCAACCTTTCAGTGCAACCAGGTGGCTGTTGTCTGGTTATTCATCCATTTTGGCATCACAGTAGAAATGTGCAGCACACAGCATGCACTGCAAAATTCAGACGGAAAATGCAGATGAGGTCTGATGTTGATGCAAGTCCTGAGCTCTTTGTGTAAAAGATACATATGCTTGGTACAACTAATCAGGATTCTCAAAGGGGTTTCCTAACACACCCATTTTACCAGAGCGGATAAACACACAAATATTAAAATAGCTGTTTGGAAATGTAATAATCCCATCAGTAAAAAAGAAAACACATGATCTGGTCTGTGGTGCAAAATGCAAGTTTGATTTATGAGGTTCACTTAATATAAAGTTTAAATAATTATACAGCAAGATGCAACCCTTTCTCCTGCTTCCCCTGCCACGGCTATATAGTACAATAGCTTACAGGGTAATTGGGTGTGAAGATCTTGCAGACAGCACTCATCATGCAGGTGAGTGAGCACACTGCACAAAAAGCAGTCCAAGAGAAAAATTTAATTACTTTAGGTTAGTACTTCAACATTTTGCAATAGTCATACTGAATTATAATATCTTACCATCCTAGGGGTACAGAGAAAACAATTTGAACAGTGGCTTTTTGTTACTAACTTGAATAGCCTTTGGAAGCCAAATCACAGTAAACCAGGAAATGAATTTAAGTAAGAATAAGCATCTTTTTTGTGACTATATTATATTTACACAAATAAAGACAATCTTTGTAGTGGACCACATTTTCTGGTTGATCCAAAAGAAGCTCTCTATTGAGAAATTGCAACTGTATCTCTTTAGCAGGAGTAAGATTTCAGTGACACCAGCTCAGGCAAGTAAGGCAGAGCTGAAGAGCAATTCACCTCTAAGTACCTGAAAAGGGTTACTAAACGTAGAAAAGCTTACTTAAGGGATATCCCTTAATTGTTTAGCAACGACGGGATAGTTATTCATATGGGGGAACAGTGTTTATCTGCTTGTTTTCAGTGTAAGAAAGATCGTGATTTTTAGCTCATATATCGAGGGGAAAAACGCTTCAGTTGTGAAATGGCATACTAGGCTCAAAAATAAAAATAAACAACAAATAGACAGAGAGCAGGGCTACAGCTTGAAATACTTGACTGCTAATATCCTCCAGCATGCCATTCCAGGGAGTCCCAGAGTGGCTTTTAAGCCTCTTGCCCATCCTCGTAAAAAAAGGCGGGTGGCAGGACTAATCAATATCTTGCAACCCAGCTGCGACCTGACAAATAAAGAAACCAAGAAAAAAAAATCCCATCGATGATCTGTGTAATTTAGCATTCGGAAGACGGCAACATCTGGGCTCAACTCCAGATGGGACGGAGCGGCCCCGCGCTCTCGGCTCGCCACAGCGCTGCTGCACACACACACACATACACACACAAAGGAGGGCTCCACGCTCCTCCCGCTTTTCACCAATATGAACAACTCCGCGTTCAAACGCGACGTAAACACACGGAGAGCTGCCTACTACGCCGGCAGGTCTGTACAACAGTTCAGCTACACCAGTGTCAGAGGGGGCTATTGTCCGGGACGAGCGGCCGGCGCTCATCGGGTGTTGGCGTAGGTGGTGCCAAGAAAAATAAAATCACTGCGAGTCTCTCCGACCACTCTGCAAGTCAAACCCGCGGGCTTCAGAGACCTGCACCGGGCAGAGAGGAACAAACAGGCGAGGCAGCGCGGCTCCCACAAGCGACACTTTGTCTGGTTTCCAGCGAAGCAGCGACAAAATCCCCGACGCGCGAACAATGCCCGCGGCCCCGCTGCCGCTCCTTGCCGGCCGCCGGCGGACACCGTCTCCCACCGGGTCGCCGGTCTCAGCGATGTTTTTAGGCTGCTTTGTTCCCCGCGAAAAGCTAGCCTTTTCGCCCAGCACCGGCGAGGAGAACCGAATGCCCACATCGGAGACGGGAAACCGGCCCCTGCCCCTTGCCCTGGCAGCGGCGGGAGATGCCGGAGCCGCGGCTTGGGCATCGGCCACCCTTTGTTGTGCCCCCGGGGAAGGGGCCGCTCCCCCGCGCCCTGCCGGGACCTCGGCCCCCATCGCTGCACTCACAAGCGCAGGGCGCTGCCTTCGCTCCCGCGGGGAACGGCAGCAGCGGCCCGCGGGGCGAGCCCGCTCTGCCCGGGATGCGCTGCCCGCCGGCAGCGCCGCTCCTCGCCCCCAGGCTGCCCCGCTCGCCTTCTCTTTCACTCACCCACGCCGTACTTCTCGTGCTCCGTGGGTATCCACATGCTCGCGGCGTGCCAGCGCCCGTTCCCCCGCCAGCCCCTCCGCCGGGAGCGGCGGTGGCCGGCAAGCGCGTCCGCTGCCCGGGGCTCCCGCCGCGCTCAGCCGCGGCTGCCCGGCCCCGGCGGCGAAGGCATTGTTTGGGCGGACGGACTGACTGAGGCGCGTTCGCTGCCAGCCACTTATATTCCCCGTCCCGCTGCACGCCGGGGAACGTAGTGCCTCGATGCGGCCGCGCCCCTCGTCGCCCGCGGTCGCGGGAGAGACTACGANGGCAGAATGGCCGCGTCCCGCGGGGCTGCGGGACCGCCGGCGAGGGGAGGTGAGTGCGCTGCGGGAGGCCTGGGGGTCTCGCTCTGCGCTCCCCCACTCCGCGCCGCGATCCTGGCTCGGAGGGCGGGACGGGGCTGGCGCAGCCATCCCTGGCTGGGGAGCGGCGGACACGTGTGGGGCAGCCGGCAGCGCCAGGGCCCGGCGCCGTGGGGCTCGCTTGTCGCCCTTCGGAGCGGGGTTCCGCGGACAGCCCCGTACCCGCCTCCCGCTGCTTACAGGGCCGTGAGTCGTTCTGGTCCTACTGATACCAGTCCTTCCACGTTTGGCACACGGAACTGTGGGGATAGGGAGAGTTTCCAACAGCGTGTCGAGGTGGAGAGGGGGTTGATGCCGGCAGCGCGCCAGAGCGGTGGGACGTGGAGCTGATGGTCCTGGGGGCATTTTGGCTTCTCACATAAATCCGTTTGTCAACACACACGTACACAGAGATAATGCAAAGCAGGCGGTGCACAGCGAGGAGCGCAAATGGACCGTGGGGAATTACTGCAGGGATAAGCCAGGTACCATAAGCAGCAAGAACGGCAGGGTTTGTGTCCTTGTCGAGAAGTCTGTATGTGTGCACCCTTCTGTAAGGAGCTTAGCTAGAGCTCACCGTAGGTAAACTGCAAGAATCCTCAGGCTACTCTGGTCCTTTTAAGAGAAACCTGGGTATTGTGAGGCAGGAGCAAGAGCCTGGGTTATGTCTTCTAAAAACCGGTGATAATGATGCTACTTTGCAGGCCTTACCAGGTACGAGTTGTCTCTGAGTATGTCTGGTTTTAGAAAAGTGTTCTTCAATCAAAGCATTATTCTGAAGTGGTTATCTAGAGATTTTATATTTCATTTGGTTTGATCTGAGTGAAAAAAATAGTTTAATGTTACAGAATAGCTTTCAGTTCAGGTTGGCATTTAACTTCTGCTGTCAAGTCATTAATAGTGTGAAGGACGCAATGAAAAGAAGTCATGTGCGAGCAGGGAGTTTCAAACCTAGAGTTAGAGCACTTTTATTCTGTGTTTGGGCCTCTAATAGTGAGTGGTCTTTTAAGTGACATTTGTGTTGTTTCTCTAGCATGTGCCCTTATTCTGTCCATGAAAGTAGTATCAGTTTATGCTAGTAGTTAAAGCAGTACTCTTGCTTTATTTCTGTGTTGCAGTACGCTGGCATGAACCTCATACATGAAAAGCCAGACCTTTTTAGACCCTTTCCACACTGGTATAATTGCACCTGGAGGCAAAGCTGTGCTGTTTTAACTCTTGGAAAGAACATGTGCCTGAACCTCTGCAACTCTTCTGTGTATACATGGGTCTGTGGACTGCTAAAGATGGTGAGGTTACCCTGAGGTTTTTTCAGGTAACTCTTGTAAGGACATTGGCACCAGTTCAAAGAAAAAAAGGTTTATTCCATGGAAATTCAGAGGCCTATGCTGTTTTCCTTTTACTGAGCACAAACACTCATTGAAAGGACTAGTGGACTTTCTCTGTCTTTGCTCCCAAACTCACCTTGCATCCCCTCGCAGATCATTTGGAGTCTCTAGGTAATGAAATATGTAAAAATCATTGTTGAAAATCAAAACAGTAGATGTCAGGCTAATTAACTTTTATGTCAGCCTATAGACTTCCATGTACATCCAGGCGCTTCATCTCTCCATAAGACAGGTTTGCCAACATGCTTGCTGGGAGTCATAAAATTCTACCCTGGCCTATTAACTGCTGTCTCCTGTCGTGTTGACCATGACTGACTTCAGCATGAAAGCCACCTTGGACAATGGGTGCCCAATAGCTCAAATAGCCTTTTCAAAATTATTTGTTTAGAACACAGTCACTTACGGTTGAGAGATCTTAAGAGTATAAATCACATTGTCTGTGGGCAAAGAAACACCCTGCCCCAATATTTATTATTTCTCTGCCTCTGAACAAAATCCTTATTCATTCAGAAGTTTCATTTCTATAAAACTATTCTTTCTAGCAACATCTTGTGCTTGCATGTGCACCTGAGAAGGTGTGTCACTTATTTGGAGGCAGCATATAGGAAAATTAAATAATACACAATTTCCTGGTTTCCTATTTACAGGAAAGCCTGTGCTTTTATATTCTAATGCAGGCCAGTGTTGCTTTCTAGTTAGTTCCTTCCAGCAGCCTTCACCAAGTGGCTTTTAATAAATATATCCCTGTCCATAGTAGTTTGTTCAGTCTGCATTAGTTATGCTATGCATCAACACTTCTTACAGCATCTGTCAATGGATTTTAAAATGAGTATTTTTTTTGGAAGTGTGTCTTTCATTGTTTCATCAGCAGTCTTACAGTTACGGTTTCCTACTCAAGGTGCTTGTGCTCAAGTGCTTTTTAATACATGCTGCTAGGCTGTGCCATGTCAGAGCACAGCATGTTATTCTGATTCCTTCCACATCTCTCTCGTAGTCCATTTTTGAGAATATTCTGTTTACCGTGGAAAACTAAAGTTTGAGTGGTCTTCACATGTCTACTTTTTTTTGTTCTACCTAGAGGATGCTCCAGTGAAAGCTGTTTTGTTCCTGATAGTGCAGGCATTATTTCTTTTGCTCAACTCTTACCTTCTGTTAAGGATGCTATTAGAGCTGCTCAACACCGTGGACTCTGGAATGCAGGACTTCCTCTTTCCTGGTCACTGAAAGGCAGTCCAATGTACTCTCAGACCCAGAAGATTTCTCCATCTGGGTTAATGTATGCATTCCTCTTTAGATTTGCAAGCACTTTCATGTTCACAGGCCACTTGTGTAGCAATGTGGATTCTTAAGTCTGCTTAATGTCTATTTCTGGACCTTGGGCCGCTTACCCAGCCGCTGGCTCAGACAATAAGGGTGAGGAATGGACAAGTGTTTCTTAAATTACATCCCCAAGTTATCAGTAACTCCTGACAACTGCATTGTAGTGACATAGTCCTTCACATTTGCTACTCCAAGCTACATTAGAGGGTACAGTGCTGTGGGACACCTTAAGCAAAGCTCATGCGTGCATCAGGGTAGCCCTTCTGAAGGGCTGATTAAAGGAATTCCCCAGCAGTGACCCCTGGGGAAGAAAGGGAAGCCTCTTACTCCCTTTTTGATGTCCTTTTGCTGAGAGAACCAGGCAGTGAGGGAAATGGCAACAGCAGCAATATGCGTGGCTGTGCCGTACCTTAAAGCCGGTTCTCAAGATGTGGAGGATAAAGGAGGATGGTACTTTTGAGTCCCATTTGAGGTGGTGAAGGACTGAAGTGCACTAGTAAAAACGCTGTAGGCACCCTTTCTCACTGTTTCAGAAGGACTGATGCAGTTGTGGATCCCTTGAACATTACCATGTCCTGTAAACCTCTCTGAATTCTGTGCTTGGGTCCCCTTGCCCTGCATGGAGGTTTCCTCGTTTTTGCTAGCAACATGGTGTTGGATGTCAAAATGGATACACACATTGGCCCTTGTCTCACAATGCACCCCACAGTCATTAATCTCTCAAATTTTAGAAGAATATCCTAGTCTGTTGGCTGGACTATCTTCTCCAGGCACCCACTGTGCCCACAGCTAGACCATGGTCTCCTTGCCTGTCCGCTGACTTAGACCTTGCATCTTGCCAGACACAGGTCTTCTACTCACTGGTTACTGCCGTTTGTACATTGCTGCTAAATTACACACAGATACACTGTGGTCCCTCCAGTTGCTGGTTCCTGGACCTGCACACCTTAAGAGCTGCAGCACCTTCCGCAGTTGCTGGCACTTAGACTTTGCAGCAGTATCACACATAGAACAGAGGGTGAATTACTCAAAAAGTAGTTAAAGGTTTAGTAAGAAGAAGGAAAAGAGGTGATCAGGTGCAGGGTTTGATCAGAGAAGCTCACCCACTGTTTAAATGCAACCTGCCCTTTTTATTCTTTCCTCCACTCCCTATCTCCATTGCCTGGTGTTTGCCTCCCCCTGCCCCTTCCCTTTCTCTGTCCCCTCCGCTAAATTCCTCATAAAATATACAAAATCCCACAAATGCCTTCTGATCCTATCCACAAACATCCTCAAAAATACCACAGTAAATATGACAATCACACGTTTCCCCTTTCATATCTGTGACATGAGTTCATGTTGATCCCGTTCAAGTATGTGTGAGTAGTTCCTTTAATGGCATTAGTTCTCATATTGACAAACACAATCCCTGTTTTCACCTTACTGTCCCCATTTTCACCTGCTCATTAATAGTTGTTTGTGTGTAATCTACCACTTTCCTTGTTATTTGTTGTTTCTTTTATGCTAAATAATCCTTAACCAGATAAGTAGTGAACTAGATGCCTTCCCAGCCCCTGCTTCCTTATACAACCACTCCTGTTCAGATCAGACCGAGTGCTTTACCTCCTTCCTCTCCAAAACATCCACAGCATGCATGGTTGTGAGTGGGGAGCTGCTGACTGCTCATGTCCGTGAGTGAAAACTCCGGCAAGGTAACAGAGCAGCCACTGCCCCAAGCACACAGCTGCCTCTTCTTGTCTCTGCATTCACAAGAGATCCTCAGACCTTGGCCAGGTGAGCTGCCCACGTGTATATGCCCGTTTCTGTTTCACAGGTTTAGAGGTTGATAACCTGCTCAGTACCCTTCCTTAAAAACCCCCACCAGTTCCAAATGATCACACATGTGGTGGCATCCTCAGTTGTTTTCCCACGGGGCACTTTCAAGCATCCAGAATGCCCCTGGTGATCTGTTTCTCAGGTTAAATCTTTGTGTGCAGTAGAGGATTTCGAGACCTGAGGCTTCCACCATGCTACAGATTTTGGAGAGAGAAGAGATTCCTTTTACTAGTAGGCATTATAAGCTCTGTAAAGGATCTTTGTTTGATGCAGATTAATCATTGTGAACTTAACAATTAGCAATTATACCTGGAGGACAGGTTCACTAATTAATTCTGGAAGTGCAACACTATTTTAACATGATTACCAGAATAGATTTCCTAAAGCAGTATTATTTTAAAATGTTTTAAGAGCCTTTTTTGTGATTTTTAATTAAAAATCCAATCTCAAAGTATTTTTAAACATTTACTTGATAAGCAAGTGGATCTTTTGGAGGACTGGAAATTACTAAATCATTGTTGTAAAATCGCCTTTTATGTGCTTCTCTGTTTGAAAATTAAAAAGGCAAAATCCTTTCATGTAACTGTTGCAATAATATTTTAGTGTTTTTATCCTTCACAGCACATTTCTTAACTGACGACAGGAGAATATACAAGTGAAACTAAATATTTCATTAAACGGGCCATAATGGCTTAATAAAATAAGTGATGGATTGTTTTGGTTGGTAATAGAGATCTGAAGTGCCCATGATTCCTGCCATAATTTTACAAATAATTGTGTTGCAAATGTGCAGTGTATTTTATCTGAAGACAAGGGGGCATCCCCACACCTCATCATGAATGTGTAATTTCTGTTAGCACAAGGCATTGGATATGTTACCCAATAAAGACTTGCTATTTGGTTTTCTCTGAATTCAGAAACCTTTCATAACTTAAAAGCAAAGATGGATGGCCTTTATCTTTGTATTTCATTTCAGTAGTCTAAGCCGTTTCTTGCCTGCTCAGTAGCAAGTAAAGGCTTTGATGCATGAGCAAACTACTTAGTATCAGCTCCTCTGTTCTCTAACCAGAGCTCGTTTAAAAGTGAGCTGCTTCAGACTGCCTGCTGAGCAAGTACTCAGCTTAAGCATGGTAACTTGTTTGTGTGTTAAAGCCTTCAAGTTCTTTGAAACCTCTGCTCAGTCTTTCTGCTACCTGCCGTGGAGCCAAGAGTGAGTGGTGTTTCATCAGTCTGAGGACTGATGGAAGACCCTTACACTGTTTCTGTATTGGCAGATATCTGATTCTTGCCCAAAAGATATTTCTCATCCCTTGAACAAATAATAGATGTGGATGTGCTTTGTTTAGATGTAGAGGTGTAGGCTAGGGAGGTACTTCAAGTGTTTTGAGTGTTCTGAGTGTAACACAGATGCCAGGAAAATTTGTTATGCCTATTGAAACACCTTCTCCACTGCTTTGTTTTTGCTGGGGAGTACCGGTTTTCTGAAGGAGCACCAAAGTTGAAGATTCTTGTCAGCAATGATGACTGCCACAGGGTGTGCCTGTCATATAAATAGGTGATAGAGTTCACCCTTTGAGACTTTAGCCAGCTTTCTTGATCAAAGGACGTAGGGTTTAAACTAGCATATGGTTGTGTATACAAACAATAAGAAAGGAAGAAAAAACTTATATATTATGAAATTACGAGTGTTAAGTATTTTAACCACAGTATAGGTTAAATTTGTCTGTCCAAACAGCCTTCATAACCTTTCCCAGCCCCATGTGCTTCCTTCCACCATGTCCTGTCTTGAAACCTCTGCTAGAACTCTGCGTTTTTGTGTGACCATCTATATCCTAAAACTGCAATTGTTCCCAGCCTCTCTCTGAGGTTTTTGCTTCACATTCTCATCCACAAACTCCCAGCAGGCTGAAACCGGGAGAAAAGCCTGAAAGCATTTGAATGTCTTTCTGTGGGCTTTTTAAAGTAGCTTTAAATATTGCATCAATAAAAGCCTCACACAATGCGGGAAAGAACATGACATTCAAGAAGTGGGAGGAAAAAAATGTGGTAAGTTTTGTACAACTTTAAAGCAGGTCTGTGCCTCTGAGGAGCTGGGCACATTGTCCTGACCAGTGTCTCACTGAAGTCAGGGAAATGTGTTTGTGTAGGTGTGGGTTCTTTGCAGAGTTGTTGTCTACATTCAATCAGTACTTAATTACAGTCACTTGAATGGAAAAAGACTAGTGTTCAATGACATGATAACTGTTGTATGAAATAATGTATTAGTCAGTACCACTAAAACCACATAACCAGACTAAAATTATGCTGTGCCCCCTATGGCTGGGGGCAGGTTGGAACAAGGTGGTCTTTTAGGTCCCTTGCAACCCAAGCCATTTTATGATTCAATGATTCTGCTTAGCTTGCAATATAATGTGCACATTTTTAAAAAATACCAGCCTTCTCCACAGTTGGGTTAGGTAATTGGGGGTAGTTAGGGGAATGCAAGCACTTTTCCTCAGTAAGAATATGCCCGATGATAACGAGTACAAATGTAGTGTGTGTGGCTATGTATGCAATACAGTTTCATGTTTGGGAGGTTTTCTGCCGCACTTGGTGGGGTGGTAGATTTACGCCCCATAGGATAAACAATAACACTTATTTTGCTGTACAGATGTGGAACACTCAAGTTACTTTGTACCTAAAGAGTATCCATGTTTGATACCTTCATTACTGTGCTCAGGAGTGCTCAACTGGAGTCTTTATTGATTTTTCACAGCATGTTACATGCTATGACAGTCAAATGACTGCCGACAAAATATGAAGTAAATTAAAAGGGTATTGCATTTGACTTGAGTTTTTTCTATGCTCATAAAAGCTTTTACATCATCGGTATACAGCAGTGTCTGTTCTGGCTGCAATACTCTGATCATTGATCTCAAGACCTGGTTTTCCAGCAGGTATTTCCATGATCGCTGCTTGTTTGCCATTCTGTCCTAATACTTTGCTATAATAGATCTTTAAGTTAGAAATTGTAGTAGGTGTTTTGTCAGTGGCTTCAGTGGTCCACAGACACATGTCTTTTCTTTGTAATACATTTTAACTGTGTTTCCTGAAACTTTCGTTTTGATTTTTTCGTATTTTCACTGGACCGTGTCTTCCAAACGGTCTTTTTAAAAAAAAATAGTGTATTTTTCTCTGATTTTTATGACTCACAGGCAGTGACCAGTGTGAAATGGCCCAGCTGTTTCTGTTTGATTCTTGCTCATTGAGATGTCATCCTCCCATTTGTCTTCGGTGACTCTGTATCTGAGGAGTAGCTGCTTGCCCTGCCTAGCTGTAGCAGGTTAAACGCCTTCTCCTCATCCCTCTGGTATAGAAGCTCTATAACTTGACATGCCATCTGTTTCAACCTCATGCGTTTTTGTGGTATGTTGTGGCTCTGTTCACCTGAACAAATTATAAGGCACAGTAGATAAAGGTGCCACAGTCGCTGTGACTATACCGGACTGTTTGGCATTTCTGCTTTGGGTTACATGAAGTAAGTGTTCCCACACCAAACAGCTCCTTGGT
This sequence comes from Oreocharis arfaki, assembly GCA_013398015.1. Lineage (NCBI taxonomy): Eukaryota > Metazoa > Chordata > Aves > Passeriformes > Paramythiidae > Oreocharis > Oreocharis arfaki. Next base: position 374,510 of record VZRR01005147.1, on the reverse strand, counting down.
TTAGACCCAGGCGTTTCTGTTAAGGGTTGGGATGCATTTTGTATATACCTGGACTCCAGACAAATCCTGTTCGCATGCTCCGAAGCTGATCTCTAAACCCAGCCAATGCTCAAAGCAGCTGGAGAGTGATCAGGGGCTGCAAGACTCCTGTGTGGGTCAGAGCTGTGCTGAGATGCAAGAGGAGGGACAGGGCTGGTGGGCAGCGTGGGGAAGCTTGGCACAGCACCCTCCCATCCAGAACCTCTGCCAAAATTTATGGCATGTGCCCCAGGTCAGGCCTGCCAGTCCCACGGTGGAAGTGCACAAGGCTCACAATATAAAAACAGGAATGGTTATGAAACAAATGTGTGCAGTTCTAAGTGATACTGCTGTCAGAGCAGCATTTTGCTAGCATTTGTCTTGACCAGTGTGCCAGCACTGAATTTTATTATGGCTCTGTAATGCATGAATAGATGAGGTAGAGCTTTTTCTCTAAAGGCTGGTATGTAATAAAAAACATCCTGCTGGAGGTTTTAATTTGATTTTGTCTTATATGAGATGAAAACATGTAGTCTGTGTTGTTACTGTACTAATTTAATGTTCAGGAGCCTGCATGTATTTATACAGTTAGCAAAATTCTGCCTGAAAAACATAAACAATTTGTATCTCTAATTCTAACATTCTAATTGTTTCTTGAGGAAATTAATTTCAATTATTGTATCATCCATGTCCACAAGCTATATTAGCAGTATCAGTTAGTAAGCATATATCATACTTAAGAAATCAAGATCTATGTCATATGTTTAATGAATGCACGGAGGGCAACAAGTAAGTCCAGTATCACAAAAATATTTATTTCAAACTCTGGTACAAAGTCAGAATGCACTCATAGAAATTTTATATAGCCTGCTGTGGGATGTCCCTGGGTTCTATAAGTTATAAGTATTTGAGCTCTGACTTAAAAATACTTTCCTCTCAAAATAATTTTCAAAAATTTATGTGTAAAGAGTACAAATAGTGGATTATTTGAAGTACAATCGAAGCTTTGTTCTCCTGAATCATGATATCAGTTAGGCTGAACTATGTTGATTCACATCACTGCACACTATAATGAACTTTCCTTTTGAGCCACTGTTTTTTCCAGTTTGAATACCAGTTTATGGAGGTTTGATTCTAAAAGTAGAAACAACTTATTTTGCTGCTCTCCATCTGGAAAACCTCCAGTTCACTGAGAAAGCAGCAACAGACCACGGAGATTCTAACATCACAGGACCTCTTCCTCATACTGATTCTTCATTAAGTACAAACTTCACTTAAACAATTCAGCCTTGAAGGCTCTCTGTGTGTCAGGAAGCTCAATCAGAATATCTGAGAGAGATTTCAGACTGTTCTGTCAGTCTGAAACCCACACACACACACACAAGGATGCTGGAAACGAGACCTCTCAGGATGTGCTTTGAGGTTGTTCTAATTTATGAGTCTGAAAAAAATTAAGGTGACATTTAAATAAAAGTTTCACACTATTTGTAGTTTTTTTTCTCAAATAGTTGCCTTTTTCAAGGAAAGTCTACTAGTGGAAAAGTTGTGAACCCTGTGATGCAAACATTTTAGTTAGGAGCATGGTAGAAATTCCCATCATAATGACATGGGGGTGTCTTACAGGAACTGCTAAAGCGGGCTTTATGTTTTTAAGGCAAATCACACAGCCTTTCTTTTTGTTACAGAGTGTAAAGCAATTGTTTAAAAAGACCACGAGGCAGTTCTTTTAACATCAAAAGGATAAACGTGCTTGGAAATTGAATCCTGTTGGAGGAAAAGAACATGTGACAAGAAAAGAAAAATCCTTGTAATAAAGCATTATTGATCACTACTAAATGATCATGATAAAAAGTAGAGAGTAAAGTAATTAACCTGCTTTACATAGCAATGCTGGCATAAAAGTTACTAGGCTCAGTACAGTGTTTATTAAAGGCACTGCAAAGATAAATTGTAGCAATGAAGTATTACTATCCATATTAAACACATTGTTAAGACCCCTTCTTTCTGTGAGAGCTAAGGTCACAGACATAGTAATTGCAAAGTAAGACTGCCTATTTCCAGCTTGCTGCTCTTTGCAGAGGGTTAAGCAGAACAGTGGCAGTGGTAACATACGCAAATACTACACTTGCATATACATTTTTTTTACTTGTGATGCCTTCCAGTATTTTTTAATGTTTTAAAATGACGGTCTAGATCACCTTGGCACAAAATTGTTCATTTTTTTTTTTCCCACGAGAAGTTTTTTTTGTGAAAATAGCAGAAATTCAATCTTTACACCTTAAATTTAAACATTATTGTTTATGCTTTATTATGATGTCTTTGGCATGTCTTTGTAATAAATAGCAAGTTAAACAGAAAAAAAGCTGCTAATTTTTATTAGATAGATTTGGGTGATAAGTACAAAAGAAGAACCTTGGTGGTCACTTTTGTCCTTCCATTTCAAATTCTTCTGTTGGATATTTTCTTCCTCTTCTTTGTAACTCAACATTCTGAGTTTCAGGCTACATAATTACTTTGTTAATCTTTCCAGATAATAGTCCAGGGTTTAATCATTGCTTCTAATCCCTTATTTTAGTACATAATATGGATCTCAGCTCTCCGTGTCTACCAAGTCACATGATCACACTAAACAAGGAAAGATAAAGAGAAATTTTGTTTAACAGAAGTCATAAGAAATCAGAGAAGCTCTAAAAAGTATAATAAAATTATTCAGTATATAATTCTGAAGTAGATAAATATTGTTTCATATTTGTGACCGAAATATCAAACCCTGAATTTAGTTACACTAATGTAAGTCTGTGTCATGTACCTGGGAATGAGGCATTATATGGCTTTGAGCTTGCTGTAGTGTGTTAAATATTTATAAATTGCATATTAACATCAGCACTTAAATATTGTTATGAGTACTTATTAAGGTCACTTTCATTAGTGTGTGTGTGTGGGCATGTGTGTTCCTCTGTGTGAGAACAGTACGTTTGCTCTGGTCTTTACAGATGTGGGGGTTTGTCTGGGCTCAAACATAAAGACAACAAGCAGTGGCATGTATCTGCTGCTGAACTGGGCAATAATGTAGTTTATTATTTAAACATGATCTTATTGGCAAGCACATTGGTTTTGTTTTATTAAAATTCCAGCACTCCACATTTTTATTAATCACTTTCCCAGTCCTATTCAGTTGTGTTCTGATGCCTGTGCTGCGGTACCCATAGCAACACTTGTTAATGCTAATGAAACTGCAACATCCTAAGCTCCCCGACAGAGCAGCCCTGTTAAATATGGCTATTAAGCACAGTTGTATTTCTGTTAGTTCCAGCTCCCAGCAGACACCTGCTCTATAGAAACTCTGTCCTGAGTTATTAAGATTCGGTTACTTACAGCTCTTCTTAAAGCTGTCATTTGACTGGAATAAAATTCTCATATTCCTAGACAGCAAATGCTACAGAATATGTGTAGTTTCTGTAAAACTGACAGTCTTTAGCCATAGGATTAGGTATTCTTTTGAAGTGCTCATTTGCATTCAATGCAAAAACAGGCAGGGTTGAGGCTGATTGATCTTGGGGGAAGCTATAGGATGTGTTGTCCCCTGGAGCACCTGGACATTTTAACTAAATATCGCTCACAGTGTGTTAACAAGCAGAAGTAATAGCTAAATAATTCCTCATGAACTCAGACTTAATTCAACTTAATAGAAGTACTTGAGGGCTTTAATATATCGAGGTAGGAGATGATTATGTACATTGATTCTTCTTTCACTAGGAAACATATTTGCATGTAGTATTGGTGAGGACCATGACAGGGTGTTTTATTTTCATTATTCTGAGTTTTGGCTTTGAGTGCTGTTTATTTGGCAAGTCATTAGTCATCCATCTTTTGTATGCTGGAAAACAAAGGAAAAATCCTGTAATCAGTATAAAATTGCTTCCAAGAATATGACCACGAATTAGGGAATGCTGCTGTGCCAACAAACAGATGCTGCAGTGCCAAGGCTGCAAAACGGGGAAGCTGTCATGTATGTATTTCGAGTGTCAAGCCGATCCTTCTCCATACCCTTTCATCAGCTCAGAAACAATTGATTCCAAGACAAAGCTTTAAAACTACTCATTTCCTAAAGATTTTTAAATGCAGCACTGTTTTGTGCAGAATTACCTATAGGAATACAGGTTGGTTCCCCAGTGTACTCTCCGTGGGGGTTTGGTCATTTTGATAACTAAATGGTTTTGCCATGTAATCAATGGGAACTTGGGGGAGGGTGCTTTTTTGATTTCCATTCGGCATCTGTTGGGCTGTTAGTGTGGAGTGCCAGGTTTGCTAGGTGTCTTTTGTTTTCCTGTCATTCTTTTTCCCCTTTGTTCTTTGCATGTCTTTTGCTCATTATTTGGACTCCTGTATTCACCAGGATGTCTTTGTTGTGTTCATTTTTGTTTTAGGATCATTTCAAGTTCTTGTGCTAATCTCCTCATAATATTAACCAGCTGTATTAATGAGATAATAAACCAGATTTGTTGGTAATGAATTGATCCATTCAACTATTGGATTTAATTAGAAAGACTCTTAACATTCCAGCAGATGTTCTTATTTTGTTTCATTATCCTTGTGTTACCAACAGTGGGCTTATAAATATGTTCTTCATGTCTATATTTACATCGTAAAGTCTTCAGCCTAAGGCCTTGCTGCTTGCCATAGACTACAAAAAATGACAGGAAACATGTAAATATGTCTTAAGCAAATTTGTATGAATTCCTTTTTCATCATTTCAGTTCTCAGACTTTGCAAAGTCTTAGATTTTCAAAGTATTCTTCATTTAATAATAAATTGATTAATCTGTTTTAAATTAGTTATATTTCTTCTTCCTTAGTTAAAAACCTTTGTCTTTGGACTCATGTCCTTTTCCTCTGGTCTTGTGACTCTCATTCCTTTTTGTCCAGTGGCAAAGCTTCAGAAAGAAGGATGTGGGTGCCCCTGTCCTCAGCATTCCCTGCAGACTAGTTTAGGGAGTTCCTCCCTTGGTTTGCTGGTTGCCTGCTGGAAGAGTCTGCTGCTCCCTGAGCTCTGGCGCTCAAGGCACAGCTGCAGGTTGAACCACAGGGCCAAGCTGTGTGAGTGAAGCGTCCTAACAGTGAAGTTACTTCATGTGTCTGAACCCAAATACCTCCACTTTCTAGTTAGAGAATGTAATTTTTGCAGCAGTGTTCAGTTTGTCCCTAGAGCTAGTCAGAGCAGATAGTTCAGACCTGCAAACCAAGTAGAATTGAGCACAAGAGCTCCACGCTGGATTTAGTGTGTTAGGTGTGCCCATGCTGACAGCAGTGGATTCTGGAAACTGAAGCCAGTGCTGAGTGTCCTTGTTACAAAGCAGTGATAAAATCTTACTGGTTTCTTTTCCTTTGTGTGTAACGCCTTTGAAGAAACCTTGCACACTTAGCAGGCTTATGCTAAAATTTTATGAGGCAGCTGAGGCTCTGTAGCTGAGAAGAAGCTGAGAGGAAGGCTCTGTTTCGCCTTACTGCCTCTCACTGTGCACTCCTTTGTTTGCTCTTGCCCCTGGTGGACTCTTGTGTGAGCATTTTCAACATTATAGAGCAAAAAGAAAGGAATGAACGGTTTTTTCTGGTAAAGAGTTGGATTGACTCATCATAGGATTTGGCAAGCCTGGGAGCCAGCACACGCAGAAGGGCAATGGCAGATGGTTAGGAGTGGTAGGATAAGGTGGAGAAAGGCAGGATAATGAGACATCCCTGTGCTTCTTGATGGCAGCAACCAGTTACACTGGCTAAACCATCTCTTGAGGACCTTGCCTTTCAAAACTCCCATCCAAATACTGAAGCTTTCCTTCTTTTACTTTCTGATAATAATATCTATTGTATTAGCCATGAAATTGCATGGCATATTGCTTTGTGGTAATTGCATGTGTGGTTGTGCAGGTGGAGTACATTGCCTGTTCTGCTGTAGTCTGTTATAACTGTGTGGGTGTAACGTTTACTTAATTGTGCAAACGAGCATTGGTTTGGGGCTGAGAATAATTGTATTCAAAAGTAAAAATGTTCCAGTAAGGAAAATGAATCAGTTTTCATCTTGTTGCTTCACTAGCTGTGAAGATCAGCTAGTCTATATTATAGCAATTCTTAAAACAAAGCCATATAATTTTTATAACAGGCAGTCTTTTTTTTATTTACTTTTTTTTCCCCACTGTTGTGATGGTGTGCACAGGGATCAGAAATCCATTGTACTGGGTATCCTGTGGGTGCTTATAACAAAAAACAGTGCTTATTCTAATTTTGAAAGTAAATTGTTTTCTATACCATCTCATTGTCAAATATCTTCAAAGTATTTATTTTATTTTCCCCTTGCTATACTTCTTAGTTTTCAAAGAATATGTTCCTATGTTCTCCTCTTTCCACTAATCGACATTTTTTTTTAGCTCTGAATTAGCTGTTAAAGACCATAGTTTGATCTGACCTGTTAAAGGTTGAACAACATGGTGTCAGCTGCCAGTTCTGTGATTTGAGAGGGATTTTCTTAGCTCCTGAGTTAAGAGGGCTTTCTGTGAAGCCTTTGGGATATCTGTTTGCATAACAGTCATGCTGCTTTTCTATTAAGCAGAGGAGAAAAACTCAGTGCTGACAACACAATTCATCCAAACCTTAGTGGATGGGGTTTATAGGGCTCTCTTCTCATAGGGAGTCTCATGAGTCCTCTGCTGTTCATCACAGACACAAATAGGAAGGGTGATAAATTTTGCTGTTGAAACACTTTTTTTTTTTCCCAAGTGGTAAACAGGAGGGCCAACTGAAGCATTGCAGGAAATCTCATGTTATTTGAGCAAACTGTACCAAAAAAAGTGCAATTCAGTATTAACAAATGCAGAGTAACACATAGGAGTGAACACACAAACAATATGACCACTGTCTTGTGCAATAACACCTGATTCACAATGTAGGAGACTTTGCATCATTGAAGAGAATTCAGTGCTTAATTCAACATTCCTAAAAGCAAGTGAAATACCTGAAATGAAAAGTAAGTAGAGGAGAGATTGAAAAAAACCCTGTGCTGATTTAGAAACGTTTCTTCCACTCTTGGACACTTTCAAGCTACCTCTTACCACGGCATGTGAAGGGCAGAGTAGAACTAGCCAAGAGTTGAACCAGGACATCAAGGGATAAAGGACCATTATGAAAAGTTGCTGCAAGTTTTTGTAAGTGTTGAAAGACCAACGATTTCAAATAGTGCACAAATAAGTCAATGGAGAAAAAAACAAAATGAGGGGCTTATATAGCATTTGACTTAAACTCTCCACACTCAGACTTCTGGAAGACTACTCTATTTGTGTGATTTGTTTGCCCTATTTTTATACCATTCCTAGGTATTGCTTCTTGCCCTTGTCAGCCAGGGCACGTGCACTAGTGGAGTGTTTAATCTGTCCCTGTGAAGTCATTCTTGTTGCAGTAGATTCTAAGAGCAAAGCTTGCTACTTTTCCCTCATTTTCAAGTGTCTCTGCATGTGGGAGTCTTGGAGTCTGAGAATGTATCTGAGGGGTTTTTTTCCCTGATAGCCCTGAGCTGTGCTATAGTTAACAGCTTTTATTCACTGTTATTTTATTCACTTTTATTCATGTGGCCACTCTGCTCCAAATATAGAAACAAATTAGCTGCTTTTGCAGAGATTTCAATATTATGCTTAGATTTATTTGTACTGTTCTGAGGTTTGTGCTACATCAGTCCAGTAAGTGCTACGCTAAAGGCTGTGCATTTGTTCAGCTCTGTGCATTTATTCTCTTTTTCAGTGTTTTTTGTAGCAGAAAAGTAAAAAGATATTTACATGGATTCTTTTTTTCCTTCGCCTCCTCTTTTAAGTGCCTTCGAAAGAAATTGCATAAGCTTCTACAGTTGCCAAACTGCTCCAGTAGCCTAAAGTTACTCTCTTTTAGCATTAGCCACTCTGTTTGGGCAGCAAAAAAAAATCTTCATCCCAGTTTATTCCTTTCAGCAGCTCATGACTACAGTTAAAGACATAGCAGTTCTGTTTTTCCAGCCCAAGTGGTTGCTATTCACAGTATTCTTACTAAATAACTATATTGGCTCTTTGTCAAGGCTGAGTACCAGTTCCTGCTGTACACACCTATCTGATGAAAGCTGAGTTCTTGAGGCAGATAGGCACTTATTTGTTTGGGTTTCTAAATGTTTAAATAGGTCATTGCAAGAGACCTATACCAAAAATGAACAAAAAGCAGTGTTGCTGCTTACTGGGTACAGTTGAACTGGCTGACAGAGTATCTTCTTAGCTCACTTGGCATCAGCACTTGCAAAGGAAATTAAGTTCTACTTTTCTCAATAAACATGGTTTAATGCTTCTTCAGGCAACAGAACTGACTGTAAGAATGGACAAAGCTGGACTCTTGCAGGTACCATCAACTTTGCTTGGGAAATTTGACCCTTTCATGAGGATTGCTCTAGCACGTAGTGTAGCCACTGCTGTTCTTAAAATAGGACAAAATGGAACAATTTCTGCAATGCCAGTTTAATAAAGACATTTTTGTGGGAAGGGAATGGGCTGAAGTGCAGGTAAAATTATGAGAAGGAAAGTGTTAGATTGTGCACAGCAGCTGCATTGCTGCAGGTAATAGCATGCTCTGTGTGCTGCCATCTTTCCACAGTGCTTAGATATCTTTGGAAACTGATGACCAGGAGGTTCCCTCTGAATATCAGGAAATGGTTTTGCACTCTGAGGGTGTCTGAGCACTGGCACCAGGGAAGTTGTGGAGTCGAAGCCATTTGGATACAGTCTTGAGCAATCAGCTTTAGGTGGTCCTGCTTGAGAGTCCTCCTTGACCAGATGACTTCCAGAAGTCCCTTCCAATCTTAGCCATTCCATGATTCTGTGAAACTTCATTTTTCTACAGAGGTGTTCATGTCACTGGAAGAATCCAGAGATACAGAGTTTATTCTGCTGCTGCACAAACTAACTTAATAGTACAAGAGTCCAGGAGACCGCTGTTTTCAGTGTTCAGTCTCAAGAGGGCAGGAACATGGGGAGCTTTTTTCTGTTTACTTTTTGCTATCCAAAACTGACATAGCTAAAATTGAAGATATGTGTTGAAATTGGCATTTGCTTCCAAGATAAAGCCTAACCTAAGACTGAGGTATGACTGGTTTGGAAAATGAACACCACAGTTTATTTCTGGACAGCTGGAATTTGGTTAGGCTAATGGGGCCAGCCGTTGAACTCTATTGGTCAAACAGTGTTTCTTAATGAATTACACTAATTTATGCCAATACAAGAGCTTATTAATTTAGACCAGTGGTGTTTAAATGGGGAACACACACATATAACCCCAGGACAACATGTGGCAGTGACTCAGCTCTGCGTGCTGTCACTTGAGCAACCTGTGTCTGACTGGTAGGGTATAGTACAAACATGGGCCATTGACCTTTCCACATGGAGCATGGCTGCCTCTTCCTCAACGTCTGTACAGCTACAAAGTGTTTCAGTGGGCATAAGCTTCCGTGTGGTGGTAGTCTTTATCAAAGATAGTCTTTTGTCATAGAACAGTAAATTACATGCTAATGGGGAAAAAAAAAGGTAAGACAAATGCATATCTTCAAGAGTCAGTCAGAAAATTATAGAAGTATTCTGCAATAAATAGAAGCGTAGTTAGGAAAATTAAAATGCAAAACAATTTGTACTATACAGTCTAAATCCTTCCTGATACTCTGAGCAATGTGGCTCAGGGAGCCACAAAGAGAGTAGTTTCGTTCATATCAACAGCTAGACTAGATAGCGAGAGGAAGAAAAGTAGGTTTCTCATTGTAAAACCTCTTTAGTAGCAAGCAGAGCACTTGTGTGTGGCTGACTTGGTGTCAGCTGGGAGTTTCATTTGGGACAGATACCTGAGAACTGACTGTCCTGTGCTAACCTCCCACTGTCCTTCTTGGAAACAGTGCAGTCAACCCACTTCCAAGCATCTTGCTCCTGAAGTGGCCCATGCAACAAAACCAAGACTCAAACAGGTTTTACATGTGCTGCCTAAAAGTACTCCAAGAGATGTACATTTATTTACTTAGTCAAAATTAATTATTATTTTTATTGATTTTAGATACCGAGTGTATTTTGGAGCCTCTGTCTCTGCCAGAAAATCCAGGTGGTGTTCTTGCAGTAGAAAGTTCTCCCTATGTGCCTTGTATTTTCTGCGAAGAATGCTGTGTCTTAGCAGAACAAAACCAGCTCCTGAAGCACATGATTATTGAACACAAGCTCGTCATAGCAGATGTGAAGCTGGTTGCAGATTTTAGAAGGTAAGGGTTATGTCATTTAAAATGAGTATGTATGTGTGCAGAAGTTATGGAAAGCTTTGGAAAAGTAGAGATGATCTCTTTTTAAAAAGATTGTGGGAGGATTTCTGTTAACTTTTCTTATGAGCAATTTGTTGCTGGACTGTAAGGTTGTTTTCCCATTCTTCCTAGTCCCTAGATGTTGCTGGGACTAGGGCACCCAGTTTTAGAATATATGGCAATTCCTGACATTTTTTGATATATCCTAGGGTCTTCTCAGGTCCTACCACTAATCAATAAGTTGTGTGCAAACTAGAAAGCTGGTTTTTAGCAAAGCCCATTCCAGACAATCAGCTCTCCTAATCTGGGGTTTTATTTGTGTAGGGCAAGACTATTTCTACCCCTGTACAATGTCCTAAAGCTGTGTATTGTACACAGAAGCTGCTCAGTACAGGACCTCTCACATTCTGGGATGAGATTTGTTTGTTCTATTTTAAGGCTGACAGTATTCCCCCATCGAAATCACATTTAATCCTTAACTGTGCTTTACAGTACTGTGATCTGCATACAACTGTGACTCCTTCTACAGCTGTGTCACTGATCATCTCACCAGGGTCACATTTGGCTTTCTCTCTCTTAACTTCCTCCAGTAGCTGGCATGGGCCCAGCTGGCTCAGAGATGAGGTACTTGCTTGGCATTTTGCTCTCCACCATAATGTATGGGCCAGGAGGAAGGCTAGACAGTACCTGCCAGTCTGTAGATAGTTCTGCTGTAGTGTTAAAATGTTAGATGCATAATTTCTCAACTGAAATGAATTTTCTAGTAGGTCTTCTGTTACTAGTTACTCAGTCAAAGCCAAGACCTTGTGTCTATCAAGACTCAAAAAAAAAAAAAAAGAAATAATACATTATAATTTAGGAAGAGAAATGTAAGCCATATAAATCCTTAATCAGATTTATGATCTTTACATTGCTTAAAATTGAAAACTGATGGTAGTTTTTGTTTGCTTTTCTTCTGAAGGCAGGCAGAAGGAGAATGTACTGTTTTTTTGAGATAGTACTAGTATCTTCAGGTAAATAAAGGAATCGGAGCTGCTCTGTCATGGACCGCCAGTTTAAGTGTGCTTGGGGGAATTATTTTGCATTAATAGAAATGTATTTTAAAATCACCCCTTCAAAAAGTGCCCATTTGGATTCTTTTTATTGCTAATGCAATTGGAAGGTAGCCAAATCTTACAGAAAGTGGCCCCAGGCCGTGAAATGATGGAGTTGTTACTCTGAAATGTGCTTTCTCTGATTTGCTGTATTAGTAAAATAGTCTAATACTATGCAGAAAAAGAGAGTATATTCTGCAGTGTTGATCTGAGGTGTTGAAAATACGGGTATCAACTCTGAAAAGATAGTATTATTTTTATACTTAGCAATGTGTTACAGCCAGTCTTAGGAATATATTTCTTGACAGAACTGCAAGAAGTGGATAATCCAGAAAAGACCAGTGCTAATGGCAATTTTTTTTCTTTTCTATTTTTTTTTTAACTTTGAAGAATAAAGATAAATTGGAATAAAGGCAGAGGGAAGAGATGAGGGGAATAAGCTTCTGCTTCATGACTCAACATGATCACTCATTCTGTCTCCCTGGAAGTATGACAAGGCATTGGTTTTATCTGGTCGTTGATTATTTGGGTTAAGTCTTATGATATGAAATCCCTTAACTGTAACTTCTGTGGCACAGACAGTTATGGGGAGGTGAGTTTGTGCCAGTGTTCATTTCTCTCAGTGCAAGGGACAGACATTTATTAAATGAGCTCTTGAAATCTCTTCATTTGTATATTTATGTCCTACAAGCTCAAGGATGACTTAGTGGGGAAGAATTGCAGCTCTGTGTAGCAACACTTTCAATGTGCATTACCAACAGTGGAGTAGGTAGGGGGACAACTAAAGACTCACCTCTCACTTACTGACATCTGATGATGCTGCTGAATGAGCCTCAGCCACACATGCTGGCTTCACTGTGCTCAGCTGGCTGCTCCACCAGAGGTTAGTCCTCTCCATGTCAGAGTCAGCAGAAAGAAAGATGTGCTGATTCCTTGGCTGCTGCAGTTGAAGTCCTTATATATATTAGGGGAGATGGTAGAGGCACTGTGAGCCACTATGGGGTGTGATAGCTGTAGCAAGTAAACATACAGATTGCACAAGTATTAAAAGCTGCAGCTATTTTAAAATGGCCTCATTATAATATCTGATTTTTTAATTTTTCTTTTTCTTAATTTGATGGCACATAATAAGAAGCAATCATTAATAGCCTTTACTTTACCACCTCTCACATGCCTTATATCATACATGATTATAAATATAAGCAAGCACTTAGGCATTTTCAGATTATTTTTAATAGTAAAATTCTGAATAATTAGCATAAGAATTGCTTGGTTCCCTTCATCATATAAATGAAATGATGATTTCTTCTTGGTTAGACAGTAGCTTCCTAGTTCAGTGGAAATCTAATCTCAGTTGGGTTCTGTTGATGCAGCTGTAATACCAACAAAGATAGCACAGGATGTTTTTAAACAATGGTAGTTGATGGGTTAAACCTTCAAGATGTGTTTAGGGCTTTTCTTATTCTGTCTGCTATCTTATCCCCAGGTGTTCAGGGACTTCATTTTTCTGTCTTTCCAGTTGTCTGCCAAGCTACGGCTTTTGCTGTAACTCCACAGGAGACCTGCCAAAACCTGACTTTTGTCAAGTTGGTGTTTTTACTGAGTTTCAGCTTCCTGACTGCATCTTGGAGAACACAGAGCACAATATTTTGGGAATTTGAGAATGCTCTCTAATACATCTTTTCAGTAAAGATGCATCTGAGTGGCACTTCTGTCTGAAGATGTGAATAGGTCACAGTGTTTATGCAAAGCTTGGTGCAAATCTGCTTATTGAGTTCTTCACTTTGACAGAGTGGTTAAATCCACTTTAAGTGAAACTGAATTAATTTCATAAAATCGAAAACTAATACGAAGGAATTAAAAATGGACACAGGAGTTAAAAAACGAAAGAAAAACACGTAAGAATTTAGAGCATAAGAAAAATAAGAGCTGATAAATTGTTTATTAAAAGTTTTTTGCTGTTTCTTTATTCACTGATATTCTCCCCCTTATTTTTAAAGCTACATCTTGTACTGGAAGAGGAGGTTTGCAGAACAGCCTATCACAGACTTCTGTAGTGTGATAAGAACAAATTCAAAAGCTCCATTAGGTAAGTATGCTGCTTGCTTACTCTCTGATGGGAAGATCATGTGATAATTTCTGGCATATACTGCTGCTTTGATCAGCCAAGTGTCTCTGACACTAGGTCAGAAAACCACAAAAGTAATGTTTAACTCTTAAGCACATATTTAAACTTACCTTTTCCAAGGATTACAAGACGTGCTCCAGCAGTGTGCTGAGTGAGGATGAGCTCCCTCTGTGTGAAGGAAGTGTTTTTCTCAGAAGTAGCTGATGCATTACTTTGGCTTTCCTTTTCGAACAGAAAAACACGGTTTACCTAAAGTAGATAAGAACTTTAGGGCTTTTCTGCATCTTTTTTTCTCGATGGAGACCTTAAAAGAGAGGAAACAATGCATACAGCTGGTGTCAGAGATGGTTAGAAGGTGAAAACTGAGTACAAAATGGATGAAAGTAATTTTTTTAATTATTCATAATAGTTTTAAGAAAAGTAGCCCTGGAAAACATGAAAATCACTCCAAAAATCATAATTCTATTTCTCTTACATATGTATGTTTTTGCTTCTGAAATTTTAACACTTACCGATGAGTTTGAAAACTGCAAATCAAGCACCTGAATACCAGAATTATAAAATACCAATGAGCCTCCTCCCTCTCTCTCTCTCTCCCCTTCTCTCTCCCTCCCCCTGCTCCCCCTCCAGAAAATTGTTCTTATCTCAACCCATTATCTTTTGTATTTTCCTGCATGCTGAGTAATCTTAATTCTTTTGAATAAAATTTGTTGCCTTCTTCAATTGGATATGACCGTAAATAGTAAAAAGTTACTAAAGATAAAATATGTGTAAAACATGTAAGTAGAAATGTAAATTAGGCAAGTATCAATGTATAGTACTAAACAGTTGTGTATATTCACAGATGGAAAAATATCTGATGGTAAAAGGTAATGTGATAGGTCAGACCATGGGGAGGATAAACCAAATTATGATAGCTACCGAAAACTGACTATTACTTAGGGAAATAACTGATAAGATAAAATTAAAGGTGATTTCATGTTTCTTTCATGCTGACTTTAATCAGTAACCGATATAAATGGTAATTGTTTTATGTGTCCAGAAGAACCATCATAAAAATTAATAAAGGTGGTAGTGGAGAAAAGCTATGCAAGACTTTTGCCTTCATACTCCAATATAAATATGCACAAATATTTAGACATGTTTCATTAAATTATGAAATTAAATGAACTGACTTTTATAGATTAAAAATCATATTCTTGCATTGTTAACGTATTCCAAAGACTTAGCAAATTATGTGCCAGAAATATTCAAGGCAGCTGCAACTTCCCATTCTTTACTCATACTTTCTAATCTCTTGACAGAGGAACAGGACAATTATTTTCTTTTATGTGACGTTTTACCAGAAGACAGATTACTTAGAGAACAGCTTCAGCAAAAGAGACTGGTAAGAAATTACTGTTGTTTCGTTTTTAAGGTAAACACTCCAATAGAGTAATATATGGTAACTTAATAGGCATTTTAAAGTGAAAGCATTTTTTGCTAGATGGCAAAATTATGAATTTTTTTCTAAGTTCATTTCCCTAGCTGCTGCACAAACATACACAAATCCCCTGTTTATAGATTTTTCCTTGGGATAAATTTACAGGTTGTATGTCAGTGTTTCACACAAGTGGAAAATACACCCAGAACACTGAAAAAGGCGGAGTGTGCTGAACATTTTTCTTCTTGCAAGGATCTGCAATGTTGACACACATGCTTTCATGTAATAATATACATGAAGGGAAGGGAAGTTAGCAAAATAAAACTCAGTGTGCAATACTGTGAGCAGGGAAAGTGATACTAATCTACAAAATCTTTGAGCAAGTTGTTTTTGTGCATTTGCACCCTCTTTCCCAGATTTCATTAATTCACAGTCTCATACTCACAAGCACTGTGGTGTGTGAGGAAGTCTGGCCAGTATTGTTTCTGTGAGGTACAAAGGACAAGAAATGCCAGCTCTCGAGTCCACGCGAACCACTCGGTTCTTCTTGCCTGGTGATGGCAACCTAGTACTTTGGACAGACCTTGCTGTACTTTCAGGCATTGTCAGTTCTGAGTGGATGGTCTTTCAAGTTAAACTCATGCTGACCAGCTTCCAGGAGTCTTAGTCCAGGTCATTGACCTGTTTTTCTCTGTTTTCTTGTTTGAAATCACATCTGGAGTCTGGTTTTGCTGTTGGGCTAATTTAGAAATGAATGTTATATGGTACATAGCAGTCTTGTTGACAATCTCCTCATGTTAGGATGCAGGGTATTCTGCTGGAGATGCAGAATGCCCTCTATCTCTCCTGTGAGATATTAGAGTGCAGGCCTTATGGTCTTTACACAAATACATCCCTCAGTTTAGTGCTGGCAGCTGTGTCCTGAGAACTGGCAACACAGGCCTTTTAACCCTTTGTTATGCTGATTTTTCTGGTATGTTTATATTACAAGTTTGTACAAACACAGCATGCAAATAAAGACACCTTAAGTGATATGCATTCAGAATGAAGGAGAACCTTACAAAATCCAAATTCTAGTCCTAGGGAAATTGGGATTGGCAGGCAAAATCCAGTTGGTTCAGCTACCCTGTGACTGCTGTTTCAGTTTGCTGGCAACAGTAATATGCTTCAGCTTGAAGCACATGACTAGTGAATCCCCAGAACGGGAGGAATATGTACAAATTTAACACAGCTTTCCATAGGATCCCAGTTCCTGCAAAGGAGGAATGTGGTAGTTCTTCCACTGGGGATTTCGCATGGAGCTGGAGTTGGCTGAGCTGAAACCTGCATTCCTGTGTAGGTCCATTGGATTGGGATGGACTCAGAAAAAAGCAGCTGATGCACTCATGCCTAGTGTGCTTCTCTTCCAAAGCTATCTGGGATCAGTAAAAAAGGTTTGTCTAGATCAGTATCTTACCCTTGACAGCAGCTAAGTGTCTCTGGTATGTGTTGTCTTCTGATCTAGTGGTGATTCTTTCCCAAAAAACTCACTTAGTCTCCTGCAATTGGCAGCTCAAATATTTCTGAATTCAGCAACATGAACCTCCAGCTCTGAACCCACAAAAACTTCCAGGATCCCCACTACCTGCAGGAGTGAGTTGTGCAGCTTAACCACACACTGAGAGAGAACCATCTCTTTAGTCCTTTTGCACCTGTCATGTCACAACCTGGCAGGTTTTTGTATTAGAAAAGGTAGTGAAGAATTTGTCCTTAGTATTATCCAAACCATTCATGATTTGTCTCCTGATTTATCTGCCTTACCTTATGTCTTT
This sequence comes from Oreocharis arfaki, assembly GCA_013398015.1. Taxonomy (NCBI): domain Eukaryota; kingdom Metazoa; phylum Chordata; class Aves; order Passeriformes; family Paramythiidae; genus Oreocharis; species Oreocharis arfaki. The sequence goes on along the minus strand of VZRR01005147.1, from coordinate 357,710 downwards.
CATTAGTCCTGTGCTGGAGTACACACTCATGGCAAAGAAGGACAACAACATCCTGGGCTTTATTAGGAAGAGTGTTGCAGTCAGGTCAAGGGAGATGATCCTTCCCCTCTACTCAGCACTGCTGAGACTGCATCCAGAGTGCTGGGTCCAGCTCAGGGCTCCCCAGTACAAGAAGGATACAAACTTCCTTGAGCAACTCTGGTGCAGGGTCACAAAGGTGCTTAAGGGCCTGCAACATCCTACGCACAAGGAGAGGCTGAGACAGCTTGGACTGTTAATTCTGGAAGACAAGGCTCACGGGGGAACTTAGTGATGTGTATAAGTACTTGATGGGAATGAAAAAGGAGTCAGATTCTTCTCAGTTGTGCCCACCAACTGGACAAGAGGTAATGGGCATGGATTAAAAATCAGGAAGTTCCCCCTGAAAATGAAAAACCACTTTTTTTACTGTGAGGGTGGTCAAACACTAGAACAAGTTGCCCAGAGTGGTCGTCAGCTCTTTATCTGTGGAGACAGTTAAAACTCAACAACTCCTGGGTAACCAGGTAGAGAAGTAACCCTGTGCTTGGGCACAGGGGTTGGACTTGTTGCTGTCAAGAGATCCTTTGCAACCTCATTGATTAGGTGATTTGAGGTTGAGGAATGCTATTTGGTAGTTCTTCACTGTGCATCATTGCTGCACTTCTCTGCATGTTTTGCAGTTTCCCACAATTCCTTTGGGTTTGTGAAAGACATTTTGAATATTGTATGTGGGCATGCAGTGTCATAGTGATATTTGTTTCCCAAGCATATATCATGTTTGTGGCTTTGAGGAAGTACAAAGGGTTGTGACTGAGCATGCAGCTGATGTTTTCATAGAACCATCTTATTACAAATAACACTGCCTGGCTGCTACAAATTGGACTCTATTTCTTTGGTTTTTTAAAGAGCATTTGTTTCTGATTTTGTGGTATTTTGTGCTATGCAGTTCTATACCAACTAGGCCTTTTCTCCACTGCAGTGCCAAGGGCATGGAGAGTCTGTTGGCCGGTGAGCAATCTCATCTCCTCTGCAAGTAGACATTTCCTCAAACTCTGGAATGAGTGGAGAATTTAGCCCAAAGCAAATGCTGGTTTTGTTTACAGAGTAATTAAATTAGAAAAGAAAGAGATATGCATTCTTATTGTGGTGCAAAATAGTTTGTAATTATCACTGTTTTCAATATCAGAATTGTATCCTCAGTTTTTACAGGAGGATTTTGTGAAATCAAACTGCAGCTGTAGCTGGGGCTAATGGAGTCACTGCTTTAGTTACAGCAATAAAGTCTGTTTATTTTTTCATTTCCTTTTGCTGCAATCTGAGCGTTGTCTTGCAAACTAAATAGTTATTTTGCTTTGTAAAGCCTTTTACCTCCAGACAAGACCAGCAATTAAGAGTGAGCTGGCAAATGGGCTCATGTGAGTTGCGTAGAATAAAGACCAAAACCATAAAACTTTTGGTGATTTTTCTGCATCCTTTGAATCCTAACTGCTGTCTCCAACAGCCCAAACAAGGACAAATGCTATCTTTAAAATGTGCTTCCTGAAGCATTTCATTCTGCAGTTTTGAAACTCCAGTATAGGAATATTTCAGGCTGTATTGCAGCAGGGAGCTAGCCAAGGTGGATGTCATGCCGAGACATAATGGTGACTGTGATGTATTGAGAGAGGCCAAGGAATGAGCCTGAAGTAGGTTAGAGAGCACAGCTTGCCGAAATAGCTGACAAGGCTGTGAAATACAAAACAGATACGGTCTTTTGGAAAAACTCAGTCTTGACAAAAAATTCGTCGTTGTGCAGCAGTACCAGGCAAGGAAGTCCTGGCAGCAAAACTAGAGGTCCATGGAAGGGCAGTGTCAATGTAAGCCACCCGAGTGTTTCTTTATGTAAAAAATATAACGTACTCAAACCTATTTTTTGGAAAATATGTACTTCCTTCAACGGCACTGACCTTGTCTTGCTTTCATGTATTAAATTATTCACCTGTCATCTGACTGGTAGTTTTAGGTGAAGAGGCTTCTCTTTCTCCCAATAAGTTAAGACCCTGAAGAGGAGTCTTCACGAAGACTGGAAGCTGTGCTCGCTTCCCCGGAAGAGCTGATCGTATGATCCCCAGTTTGTCACAACCTTAAGCTGAGACAAGGTTCGGGAGGTTGAAGCTGTACACTGGAAGGGATGGAGATGTTGGCCCAGTGTAGTGTAATGCAACATCACAAGTACTTACAGAGTAGATAGCAAGGTCAGCATGTTAATACCTACTTCTGAATTCTATTGGCCTTTTTTTGCCTATGTTGGGTATTTAATTGCTTTTCTCAAGCGCTCTGGAATCTTGTCCGTCCTCTGAGTTTATGAAGACTTGTCATACTAGTGGTCAGAAATAGTTTTATCTGATTCTGTAATGACTGTTGGATAAATTATGTCAGATCTGAATACATATAATGTCCAGCCTTTAACCCTTTCTTTTCCTTTGCTGATATTGGTTATTTTTTACTTTTGTTTTAAATGCAGTTCTCTAACAGTTGTGACATAATTAGACTCAATGTTCCAAACATTCCTCTTTGCCTGTGTTTGGTCTCTTGCTGCATCAGATCTCTTCTCTTCTTTGCTGTTGATTTCTAATGTATTTGGGCGTAGGGGAAGGTCAGTTTTCACTATTTCATTTTACTGTATTAACCTGTCTCCATCTTCTTATGCTTGTCTTAGTTCAAACAAACTTCCTCCTGCTTCCTCCTGCTTCAGTTTGGCAGCCTGTGGTATGTGTCCAATGTAATTTCAACCCTCTTTCTTTTCATACATCTTTACATAGTTAATTTTCATCATACCATGAAACTCTTCCTCCTTTTGTTTTAATTGACTCAGCTTCCCGAGTGAGCTGAGAGTCTTCTACATCAGTGTCACAGTACCCTTCAAAGTTTAAGCCATCTGACCTGTCATTGCTTACAGCCTTTTCAGGTGTAGGTTTTAGCCTGTATCGCTTCAGTAACTGAGTCAACTCAAGAAGAGGAGCAATAGGGATGAAAGGAAGAACCTAAGAGCAAATGTGACAGACAGCTAGAGGAACAATCCCTTATACCTGTCCCAGTTAATCATTCCAATGTTCATTTTGAACCCAATATCTGTGGAGTAGGCTGGAATCAAGGGTGAGGTACAGGAAAAAGAGAAGGGGAAAAAAAGGAAACAAACACATTTTTTTGAAATGTTTTGGGTATTTTTGTCTTAGTATCAAAATGAATTAATGCTGACATCCTCAAACATTCAAGGATGTTGGAAGCTGGTGCAAGTATTTAAGCAAATTGCTCATTTCCTGCCTCATAACTTCAGTTTCTGCTTGACTTTCATTACCAGAATGTCTCTGCTCAGAAAAATCTCCATTTTATGTAAGTTATTGTAATTGCTGTTCTCCCTTCAGAGTCTCAGCAGTGAAATAGAGGGTTGGAAATGTCTGTAGGGAAGAAAAGCAACCTTGTTGCTTTTGCTGTATTTGATGTGAACTGGTGCTTTTAATTCCTCACCTGTCCAAGTATCAGATGTGCTTTCTGGTTTGGAAAGTTCCCTCTAGCAATGAAAGATGCCAGTATTTCATTAAAAGGAGGGTCTACCTTGGAAAATATTTTTTAAACTCTGTTGAGTAAATTGGTAAAGCAGCAGTGCTGGATTAGTCAAAGCTAGCCAGCTGCCAAGCATGCTGGTGTAGGGGGAAATGGGAAGGAGAGTGGAGTAGCAGTAGCATCGTCTGTATGGAGAATACAGTGTGCTTCTCCTTCCTCCTCAGACATAACTGAGAGCAGCTGCTAACAAGGGCTTCAGTAAGCAGAGTTAGGCAGCCAAATACTGCAGAAAACTTTTTTCCCTTCTAGGAAATTAAAATCAAGAAGCTACATTGGAGTATCGTTAATGAGAGTGGGGGTGTTTAAGCCCTTTCTATCCAAATTGGACATGATCATTTTTGATTTCCATTTAGATTGTTTCCAGTGTTTTTTACAAAGTATATAAACTATGTTTGTAATGGTTTCAAATCCAAGGTTAGCCAAACAGGGTCAGCGGAGAGAGGGGGCAGCTCCAAGTATCAGAGAAAGCCCCAGTTTCTACTGATGTCGTATGGGGCGTTCACTGCCTGCGTTGAGCAGTCTTACTTAATTGCATCTCTGCTGAAGGGCTCTGACAAGGTGTGCTCCATTCATCTCTTTCCAGAGTCAGCCCTGAAAAATATGAATTTACATTTCTGTGAGCTGACTTCTTGCATAACACAGCAGGATATAAGCAGATACAGCCTAAAATATGAGTAGGTGCTGCTGAGCATGACTCCAACATGAAATGTGCACCTTGTAGTACAAAAACAAACAGAAAAGCCCCAGCATCTGTATTTCCAGGGCAACAGACTCTTAGCTGATGTGCAACAGCTACAGTTCCCAAGTGGTGCAGTTGAATTTGGGCCCTGGAAGGGGCTGTGGCACAGTGTGCCCGTGTCCCCTGGCATCCACGGACCCCAGGCCAAGTGCACCTCAGATACAGCACTCTCCTGCACTCTTGACAGGCATCTTAGCACCCCACTGCCCCTCACTGGGTGCAGCATGCTGCTTTTGTGGAAGAGAAGCAGACAGCACATTTATTTGCCCAGTCAGCCTTCCGCCGTCTCTTGGTGGGCAGCAGGACGTGGTGTAGTACATCCACACCAGCCCGTCTGCACTGCAGGACACATTGGGGCCTTTCATGACAGAAGCTCAAGCCTTCTCATTTCTTTTGGGGTTCAGGGGGGGTGTCTTTCCTTTCTTTTCTCTTTTCCTTTCTCTTCTACCTTCTCTAGAGTTTATCCAACAGGCATAGCTGAGTGTAGTTCAGATGTACCTTATGAACAAATTTGGGCTTTAATCCACGTAAAAGAGTTACTGAAGAGGCAGGTGAGAAACACAAAGTTTCACTGCAGGTTCTAAAGAGATAAAGAGATTGAGAAAATCCCCTAAGAAATTCAGTCAGGATCCCGAATGTCAGAAAGCAGGCAGTAACACCTCTGTGTTGCACAGAAATTAAATTCTTTCCCAGTTATCAGTACTTAAAACACAAGTACAGAGTAGTATGTTGCTAGGCTGAAAATATGCTAAGTTTTGATCCAGACATTGATTCTCCCATGTCCCAGATGATCATGGGCTTTCCATCTGAAGTGCATAGTAGCTCCACAGTATAACTACGCTGCTGCTGTTACAGCAACAGAGACAAATCACCTGCTGCTTGATTGTGTTATTGTTAGGAAAGTGCAGCAAGTATTGTGAAGTGTCTGACCTAGCATGTTGCCCTACTTTAAACAGAACCAGGGTAAAGGCAATGACCTTCTCCTTTTCCCTGGGTTTGGTATGTGCCACAGCTTCTTACAGAAACTGCCAGGGCTGTGTCCTGTATTAGGAAAAAGCCCTCTAGTTTGCCTGCAATTAGCCATGTAGGATTGAGTTTGTCATTCCACTGGGCATTAGGTGGTTACCCATAAACCTGCTCATTGATACCAGAGGTAAACCTGAATCACAGGTAGAAACAATAAACTGACAGGTTTTATACAGAATTATTTAAACAGTTGCCTAAGGTCTCACTGTGGATTGTATTTATTTGCATGCACCATGTATATAAAGTTAAAGAGAATTTTACTGGAACTTAATTGGGACACGTACTGCCTTTGGAAATACTTGGAATTTTTGTGAAAACCTACACTTAAAACATACTAACATCTGGTTTGTGTCAGCAGAACATTTGAATTTTATATGTTCATTGTTACCAGTAAATACGTATAATAAGCTTATGTGATGGAATGATTTTATGATTATGATTTTGTCTGAATAACTATATCTGTTTCTTTTCATAGAGAGAAATTCTAGAACAGCAACAACAAGAGAGATATGACACAAGTTTTCATAGTATGTGTATGTTCTGTGATCAAGAATTCACAGGAAACAGGTTTGTTTATTGCCCTGCTTGCTTTGGCTTATTTTTTTATATCTACTCAGCATCTTTGTTTATGTTTTCAGTGTCGTTGAACCAGGTAATGCATAATGGTAGGACTCAGAAGACAGAATTAACTTTAAAGTATAGTTTAAGTATGGCAACTGAAGTGCCATTTTAAATAAATCCTGTCCTACTTCTCAAACCTTTTTATTCCAGTGCAATTATTTCTAGTACACAGTACACTGTAGTTGGGAATGAACCATTTTAAAGAGAAACTTCTTTTTGGTAGCTGTTTTAGTGACCAGGAGAGCTGTGTAAGCCAGGGTGATAGTTAAAAAATATTTTTATCCAGTTGTACATTTTCCTATTTAAAGCTCACCTAACTAGTGTTAATTTGAATATCAAAAGAGGAGAAAAAATTAGAGTGAGAAAAGAGGAGAAGAAAATTAGAGTGAGAACAGAGTGTTTTACAGCATCAGTCGAGTGTAAGCAACAATTGCATTGAAGTGCTTGCTCCAAAGAAACTTTGTTTATTCAGAGTAAATCAGTTTCAGTTGGAGAGGATAAGTCTGTTTGTGTGGGTAGTTCTGGTAATCTGGAAGAACCTGGGGTCATATTCCTGCAGGTCATCCCAGTGTTCTATGAGTGTCCCTCTCTACTGTCTGGTGCAGTGAAGTTCACATCGTTCAGCCCCCAGGAACTTCATCCTCTGCTTCCTCTTGGGTCTGACACGCAGAGTGCACGTTTGAAAATCATGTCTGGACTGTGGTAAAAGCAAGTGTCAACATTCAGATGTTTCTTTAGTCCCCAAAAGCAGAAGCTGAGTCATATAGAGAGGCTGGGCACCTAAGGAATTAACCAGTAAATCTCTGTTAGAAGAATATCTTATTTGAACATCCATTATGTTTATTTGTGTACACTTTGGAGTGCCATTCGTGTTGCTAGTGCTGTGTGAAGCAATATTGACGTAAAAGCACATTGCATCCAAGAGTTTCTGCTCTGCTAACCAGCATAGAGAAGTCTGACAAATGGCTTTTTAGAATGTTTCTCAAGAGGATTGTTTGAAATGTGATTTGCTTATACAGGGTAATGAATGAGCTTTGCTAACAGTGAGGGTCAAAATAAACTATACTGTAATTTTCATTTAAAGGATTATATTTCATGCATGTGGATTGAGCAGTTGAAATGTTCCTGAACATTCAGCAAAGCTGAAAATTAAAAACTTCCTGTTTCAATAAAATTGCATTCTTTTTTCCTAGCAGTGGCAGCAAGACTATTACTGTTTATTTAATGTTGGCTTTTATGCACTTTTAGAGCCATTGGTTTATTTTAAACCACTAATTGAGTAATTCTCATATGTATTCAAAAATATGTAACATTCTGTTTGAATATCTTTTGTAGATCTGTCCTTCTCAATCATATGGCAAGAGAGCATGCCTTTAACATTGGACTGCCAGATAACATTGTGAACTGCTGTGAGTTTTTGGCTGTATTACAGGGGAAGCTTGACAAGTAAGTAGAGGGTTTTTTGTTTGTTTTCAATAAACTTGGGTCATATTTCTTTTGACTTGGAAATAGTGGGTAAAATGAATTCTGCATTAGTGGCTAGTTACAAAGAAGCAAAGAGAGCATGTAAGTTTATTGTGAGTCCTCTTAGAAGTCTTTTTGTCGACTTATTGAAAGCTAGTAACAGTTCATAGTATGAAGTCAAGTGCAGTGTTTCAGTTACACGTTGCAGTTTCCATTGACATCAATAATAACACATGCCTTATTCTCATAACTGTTAGTATTAATGTTCTTTCTCATCACAACAAACTTTTTGCTAAACATCTCTTTAATCACTGAATACAGAGACCTTGTGCCAGTCTGCATTTGCCTCCATATACCATTACTATGGGATGTTTGGTGTCTCTCTCCTGTACTGCTTACAGAGCAAACCCAGAGCAGAAGGGGATAGATACATGTTAACTTTTTCCAGAAATTAAGACATATTAAGGATGCCTTTTCTTTTATCATTGGTGTTGCCTAATGCACTGAATTACCATTCTTATTGATAATTTGCAGCTCTGCTGTTTATCAGTAGGACTTGAGGCTTTCAGTTAGAGAGAGTTTTCTGAAAGCTCATTTCCTCTGCAGTTAATGCACATGCTGAAATTGTGTCCAGAGTAGTGAAAGGCCACCCCCCCTACCACTAAGAATAGACTTATTAGCTATGCTAGTAGAATAGTACCTGAAAATAAATTACTAGAGGAGAAAAATTTTGTTTTAGGCAGTAAGACTACATTAGGTATGCTGCCAGAAGGCCTTCCGTACTCTTCCTGTACTCTTGAGAAAGGGAATGCCTTTCTCAAGTAGAGCAAACACTTTGCTGTTAGCAGGTGGAGCAAAGCAGATACTAAAATTCACAGATGTATTCTGCCATCAGATCTATGATTCACCAGCAAGGCAATATTGATTTGAAGTCTGCAAGCACAGGGAGAACTCAAAACTTCTTAAATGTCTTGGAAGGCAGAATGATACGGAGAATCCTGAATTCCTGCTCCATACAAAAGAGCTGAGGGGAATCTGGAACCAAAACAGTTCTATGATACTGATCTAAGGCACTGCATATACTTCTGTTTTGTTTGAATTGCTCTGGAAGACATATTGTGGTAAAATTCTCATTTTTTAATGAATGTTTTCACCTTCTTGAGTAATGTGTATATACACCTATCTAATACTTCATGTCTATGTACATATATGCATGTACATATGTGTATGTATGTCTGTCTGTGAATTATATAGAACTCTGTCTGTCTCTGTGTGTGTGTGTGGATAAGAATTTATTTACTGAATTTTATTTCTTAGGATTTCAAAACCCATTGACCACCCCGGCAAACTTTCATTTACCCTCACTGTTGAGGTAGTACTATAAAAACTTTCTGTTTAGCTATTTAAATTGTTTCAAAAGATAAGTAGTATGTTCAGAGTTTGGTTTTTTTCACTCTGAATTACAAAGAAGCAGCTCTGGCTGGATTGGATGTCAGTGTAAGTCCATGCTGAGTTATAGAGCTCACACGCTGAGCAATCAGCAGCCTATCTGTGCCAATTTTGGGTAATCAGACTTGTCTCCCACTTTGCATATGGGGCAAACAGTAAACTTTTTGTTAACTATATTTTTCATTTTCTGTCATTGTTATTTCTATGTTTGATTGACTCTACGTGATCGGAGATCAAGAGAGAAATCTTGTAATTTTTTTTTCCAAATAAGCCTTCTGTTTCTTTTAGTTTGCTCTGACATGCTTAGGTTAATCTTACTATATATAACTCCATCTTATTTATTATTTTTTACTACTTTCATTTTAACATGTTGACCTTTTTATCTTAGCTTGCAGTGTTTATACTGTGAAAAAGTCTTCAGAGACAAAAACACACTGAAAGATCATATGAGAAAGAAGCAGCATCGCAGAATCAATGCCAAAAACAAAGAATATGACAAATTTTATATCATTAATTACTTGGTAAGTAGTTCTATGAATAAGTAGCAAATTGACTAAAGAGATACAGACATTATCTAGTTAAAAGTGAATAAATCCAAACCAGCAATTAGTATAAAGGTCAAAAATAAAGTGAAGGATTCTTAAGAAGTATGCTCATTTATGGTATGATATTCTGGATAATTGTCAGACTAAGCACTAGTAAACATTTTTTGTTGAGATTTGATTTTGAGAGATGCAAGAATGTAGCTTGAAGAGACACTAATCATCATGTCATTAGTGCTCAGTCTCTGCTATAATAACAGAAGGGAAAGTGAGATAGAGCAATGAAGTAAATGGAGGTCTAACTTAAGGCAGTTGGCTTTGAGCTCGTTTTCTACAAACCTTAAGCTGCAAGTGCTCTTCAGAGTATAAATTAAATGCAAAGAGGAGGAAAATGAAAGATGATAGATGGAAGAAAAATGTTAGTTTTTAGCCTCCAGGTAGGTGTATGTTGCTAAATTTTTTTTTATCTCAGGCCTTTGAGAGTGTGTGCATGTGTATGTAACAGATTTTCACTTGCTGCCTTCAACTTAGGAATATAGGAGCTGCTTCAAAAGCTGCTATGTTCTGTCCCAGAAATAACTATAGTTCACCTGAAGTAGTCTTTGTGCCTTCTCCATGTGCTAATATCCAGGTTATAAATAGGCATTCTTGACTATTTTACCTACTCTTTCCATTGAATTTCTCTCCATGGGTGTTACTTTAATACTGAGAACAAAAATTTGTATGTTTAATGCTCTGCCAAGTCTCTTCTACCCAAGATAGAAGGAGTTCCCTTGGTGATATTTTATATTTTTCTTCCAAAGATCAATGATCTGAAACCTGGGGGTTTTTTTCTCAATATTCAAGTATCACAACTTTGAAAACTGACCTGTATCTGCTGCACAGTGAGGAAAAAGTTGCGAAGTTCTGTAGGGTAGATGATTTAGATCTTCAACAGAACTGAGCATTAACTTCTCCTTTGGAAGGTAACAGAGTTTAGTTTAATGTAATTGTTTTAAGTGATTTTAATAGTTTCTTTCTTCACTGCATGTAATACTATGTTTTCAGAACTAGGCATCTTTTTTAATTACCTTTTATCTCTAATTTGCATTCATTTGCACGTCCAGGTGTGGTCTGAGTAGTGCTGCTTACATGGCCGCAGACCATGCGAACTGTTTTACAGTCAGGGTCTTGGTCCCCTTTGCCTGGAGCTGGGATTCTGGGCAGGACTTTGCAGGGTGCCTTCACGTGCCAGCCTGAACCAGCCTGGGTGTTGGTCACTGAGTAGCAACACTCAGAGGTGTATTCATTCGGGTCCTTGAAATTACAGACAATAGTAAATATAATTCAAGTAAGCAGCGGGCACTGCATGTGCAAGATCTGTGCCAGTACATCTTCTGGGACATGTTTGAATGATCACAGCTCTTTTTCTGGCTCTACCATGCTCTGCTACAGCCATGTTGTCTTTTCGCACATTTTCAGTTGTCTACACTCCAGTCTACTTAGGAGACTGTTTCTGCTCAGTGTTTCTGATCCTTCAGACTGTACCCACATCAGAATTTCTGACATTTTTTCTTTTAAAGAAAGTATTTTGTTAATAAAGACTGAAAACAGACTGAAAACTCTGTCTTAAACACTTATGACATAGTTCACTATAAAATGTATATTTGCACACAGGAAAATTTTTTGAATGTTCCTACATAGTGGAAAATGTTTACTTTCCAAACAGCATTTGACAACCCTTTTTTTTTTTTTGCAGAGAGACAAAAAGACTAAAAGGAAGAACCTCAGTTTGTTCACTAGAAGTTCAGTAGATTGGCCTTTACATTGTAAGGAGGAAATATTCTGTACTGAGTATACATGTTCTACAGTAGATTATATTAAATGTGATAGGATGGGTTTTTTCAAGCTATGTCTATATTCAGTAAATTCTAGATGTTACCCAAGGTCTGCTTCCTGTAATGACTTGATATAGTGATTTTGCTTCCTCTCTCCTAACAATTTACCAGAGAATTTTTTTCTTTTTATGTGTACTATCAAGATTTACTCATTTTTATCAATGAGTGTTAGAGGTCTGTGCTTCACATTGCTCTGAATGTCCAGAGGAACTATACAGTTTCAAAGACACAGATGTGGTTTACGTATCATACCTGAAATGACAGATGTAGTGTTTCAAAATTTGCTATTGAATTCACCTTAACCTAAAGCTGTAGGTATACAATTTATCTGGTTTTTGTATGTTTTCACAGAAGTTTGAATTTTGATCTTTCTATATGCCAGTTTGATCTTTTTTTTTTTCATCAGAAAGAGATTATAAAACTAAGTAGGTCTCTAGTGATAAAAATCAGTACTGTCACAGTGTTATCCTCTTTACCTTTAGGATGTGCATCATAAAGCTTTTCCATCAGCAACTGGATCTTAAGCTATTTAAATGGATAGTTCCTTATTACAGCCATCTTAGAGACATTATTGTCCTTCTTTTTTAATTTCCCATTACATGTTATCTTCACCAAGCACCGCATAAAATAGTCTTATTAAGCTGCAGCTGGCAGTTTCCTTTATTTTATGGCTTTTGTATTGAGGAGTTTTAAGGGCTTGTTGTTCAGATGGCCTGAGAATGCTGAATTGCTTCATGGTCTTCTGGCCAGTTCTTACTTGTCTTTTTAAGCTGATGGCGCAGCTCTCGTTGATTTCATTTAGAGCAGTAAGCTTGCCTGCCTTCTTCCTTTTCCTCCATTCTGCTTTTGACTTCACTTGTGTTTGTAGTGCAGTTGGGAGAATCTGTTTTCATAACATAAGTTGCTTTTCTGTCTGTGTGTTGGCAATTTCCTACCCTAATTTTCCAATTTGGCATAGCAATAAGTACTGTAAGTGCATGTTCCTATGTAAATATTTTGATATTCTGTGACTTTCTGTGACTTCTGTCATGATCTATCTCCATATCATTTATTTGTCTACCTCCATATCAATGACTTGTTCTGTTGCTCACAGGTAATTTCTTTCATAAGCAAGTATCAAAATCTTGTTATTAAGTAGTTATATTGAATTACAGAGAGAGTTTTGCAATTAATCAAAAAACTTGAAGGGCAGTGGGGTCACTTCCCCAGTGGATTTGGAGGTCTTTTGTCTCTACTGTGTAAGTGTGGAAGATCACACCAATCCTACTCAGAAAGGCTTGAAGTGTTAACTCAGAGAGACGAACTGGTACTAGAGTGTGAAGAGCTGAGCAACAATGTATCCATGATATATAGATGTAGATTACCTTATTTTTCTTCTCTTCAAAAAAAACCCTTCCAACCTAATTTTCTTGTTTCTCTGTCTGTATTATCCTGTGGCCCCATGACTTGCACTAAGAGCCAAGTAAAAATGGAGAGGGAAGAACTTTGTAGTCTGTGGTGCCTGCTGGAGGCCATAAAAGAATAGAAGGCAGTATTAAAACTCTCTTGTTCCCAGAGGAACAAGAGGCAAACTGGCAGGGGCAACTTTGGCCTCAACTTTGTTGAGGCAAACTGGCAGGGCCTTCCCTTCTGTATTCACCTCATTGTTACCAGCAGCACTTTTAGGTGTAGAGTATCCCTTGTAGGAAGCACAGATGTCTGTTTTCAATTGACTAATGGCATGTGTCTGCTGTACGTAGCATCACTGTAACTAATGCACTCATAACTAAGCTAGGCAGCTGAAAAATGGTGCCTACTACTTACTAGAAAACTTCTTTCACAAAGCCTTTATTTTCCTCAAAGATGAAAAGATGTTTTCTCCTTATTGCCAAGCTCTAGATCATCACTATTATCTGTTGGGAGACAGGGGAAGAATATTTTGTTATGGGAGCCACTATTTATATTTAGCCTCTTTTGATTTACACCATGTGTATTTTGTAAAATAGTAAAGGGAAAACCTTCATCAGTTGGTGACAGTTCCAGACTTAATAAAATTCCCCAAGTGGGGGAATGCTTCATGTTGAAATTCATCCGACGTGGATTAACTAATGTTGGGGTAAGGCCATCTCTTCTTCCTGATAGGCCATCTCCAGTTGTGCAGCAATATAAAACAGATACCATAACTCAAATGATCACAGCAAGACAGGTGAGAAGAAGGGCGAGAGAAAATTTGCAGGGGAAATCAACATATGTTTGGAGTTTCTGAGCTCCACAGGCCTGGAGCTCCATTTGCGTGTAGTGCAGGAACTGCTCTTTAGGGAACACTGCTTGAGATACCAGCTGCTGTTTCTGGTTTCTCCCATCTCAGCACTTCTTTTCAGGCGGGGGTGTGTTGCCTCAGTGAGGCACACAGACTTTCTGCCTGTAGAACTGCACTCAAGTAGAGAAGGTAAATTGCCAGTGAGGCATTTCATGTCTGTGCATTTAGACTACATTTTGGAAGAGGAAATTATCAAACCACACGCATTTGCATGCTCTCCTCACTTTTCTATAGGATCATCCTCTCTGTGAGGTACACAGTAAATATTTCAAAGAAAAAGTTGTATTTTCTAGAATATATAGCAAGGCCTTCAGGGTTTTTTTAATTATGCATTTTCTAGTGTTTGAACTGTTAACAATGTCAAGTCTCATTTTTTCTCTGTTTTTGTTAAGAATTTCTTGGGAATCTCTAGAGATCATTCCTGGGAGCTCTTGCATCTTGGATGAAAAAGCAAAGGAAGTTGAATACTTAACAAAGGCACCCTTGGTCCCAGGTGCCCATCAAGCTGGAGAACTGAAAAAGTGTTAAAAAAGGAAAAAAAAAAACCTGAAAGATTTTTAAGAATGTTTCAAAGAGCTCCTTTCCACCCAATTGCTCAGATTCAGTCTCTTGGCACTTTCATCACAGTGTTCCTAGTTATCCATTCACCATGCAATTTTCCAGTGATAGAAGACCTGGTTAGCTTTTCGCTTTTTCCTTTTTTTTTTTCTCCTTTGAATATAAATAGATAAGGGAAATAGAGACCTCTTACAAGATCCCTCTCTGCCTTCTTCACAGAAAAACCATAAAGAAACAGCAGCAATAACAAAGCTTGTGCATGTTTTTTTCCTCTCACCTTTAATTAAAAGGTGAAGCTTAATATTGGCTGCTGGTTTGAACATGCTCTCTTATGCTGATATACTTTGAGCTGGTAAAGGGAAAAATGGTGAGCATTTGTCTTCGTTTTGCAGTGGTTGTGAGGCACTATCTGCTCATTAAGGTGTTAACATTAGCAGACATAGGAAACTGATGTGCAGCTGGGAGAACATGTGGTGAGAGGTGTTAATGGCTTCGTGTTATCTCACAGTAATGGTGGCATTAATGAGTCTCCCCTCTCACTCAGAGAGCTTACACACTACTGTCTACTATCCCTGAATTAATTGCAGAATTTCATTCTGTAATATATGATGACATTATGTTTAGAGCTGTCTAGAGACAATTGTTTATCATTTTCCTGATAGACACTAACAACTTTAAAAATTCTCATTAAACTGTTAAATGATGGATATCATTTTCTTCTTTTTCCAAACAACCATAAAGGCAATAATCATACTTGTTACTAAGGTTGTTATTACATATATTTATTAATAGGAATATTTTAATAAAATCAATTGAAGGATTATCCTTTTATTAGCTGTCTTATTTTTAATGGGGACAAGATCGTCAACTATAATCTTTGTGAATCCTCCACAGCCATCAAAAGTATGGGTTCAAAAATACTATTCTGATTACTGGTTGGTTTGCTTGGGTTTATTTTTAAAGACAAGAAGAATCCAAGGAAAGAAAAACACTAGCTAGAGATCACTGCTGGTATTTGAGTAGAGCCTTTCAGCTTTTTATTGCCTGTTATTTATATCTCAGTCATGCTGAGAGTGCCTGCCATTGTGCTGAACGCTGCACAAATGTATTGTGATATACTTTGTGCTGAAGGTCTTTAAGGTATAAATAAACAACACAAAAAGTAAAAGGAAGAACAGAACCATGAATAGATGTGCTTACGTTCGTGTCTGAGAAGAGGAGGGAAGACAAACTGTAGTCTAGCTCAGAGGGCGGTGCCCTGGCTCACACTGCCTTTCGGGAGCGCTCCATAGCTAAGTTTACACCACATTCTCACTGGCACAGCCTTGGACAAGGTGCAGGCACTGGCTGGTGTAGCTGTGCCAGCTGAAGCCTCAGGTGTGACAGCCGCATTAAGCAGCACGTGCTGCATGAAAAGCAAGGTAGGCAGATTGAATTGAGCAAGTGAGGGCAAACTTGAGACAGTGATGACATACCCACCTCAGGAGCACCTTGGAAGTGTTGCAACACTGGTTTTCTTGAGAACTCTGCCCCAAATCATCTTCCTCTCAGCTGTAGTGTGGGGAATGCCCTGTCAAAAGATGAAAATAATTCTTATTTTAAAAATTCTTACTATAGCAGTGTTGCATGACTACGTTTTACTCACAGCAATACTGAAGTGATCCAAAATAAGATACGGTTTTTTATTTTCTTTCCTTTTTTCCCCCACAGGAATTTGGAAAGTCCTGGGAGGAGGTGCAGTCAGAGGACGACCGGGAATTACTAGATAACCTAGAAGAGTAAGAGTTACTTATGTGCCCATTACACAAACTTGCAGGACCATTATTTTTTAAAGTAGTTGCAGAGAAAATGCTGTGCACAGTTAGCACATAGTTTAAACTCATTTAAGCCAATCAAATCAACTCCAAATTGTCCTCATTAAAAACACTTCTCAGCAATGGGAGCTGTAAACTTCATATTTCAACCACAAGCCTGTTTTTTGTTTCCCTAGAGCTCAAACAAGAGACTTCTGGGTTTGTAATGAGGTAGACAAAATGCATTATTTTTTATTTAAGTACCAGAAAACACTTGAATGGCTTTTGCTCAAATTTAAAAATCAAAAGTAAGCA
The DNA here is from genome assembly GCA_013398015.1 of Oreocharis arfaki. Classification (NCBI taxonomy): domain Eukaryota; kingdom Metazoa; phylum Chordata; class Aves; order Passeriformes; family Paramythiidae; genus Oreocharis; species Oreocharis arfaki. The sequence continues at coordinate 341,403 of VZRR01005147.1, read as the reverse complement.
TCAAAAATGTCAGCATGAGGAAGAAATTGTATGAAAAAATTGATAAAAAGGCAATAACTAGACATTAAAGAAGGATTTCAAAGGAAGCTTCTCAGCAGCCCTGATTGAAGGCAATATCCACCTCCTCTGCATTCTTCTGTGGTCCAGGCCCTCAGATCACTGCAGAGGTGGTTTCCTTGGCCATAGAAAATTGAATAAGCAGCAAGTAATTTATGGGTATCAGGGTCCCTGGTCTTCCTGGTTCTCTCTGTAACTTGAAGTTAATTTTACTTGACTCTACCTGGTTGCTGTAATAGTCCTATCTCTCAGCAGTACTAGGGTTTAAATGGATGTTTTGGTGAAGTATTCTCTGTGTACATGTCTGAATGTAGCATAAGTGAGTAATTAATATTTCATAAGTAAATAACACTTAGAGTTAGCGCTGCCTGATGATTTTGACTTTGGCTGGTGTATACAAAGATTAGAAAGGTATAAAAGAATTTTAAAAGAAATAAAAAAATAAGCACTGAAAGCAATATTTGATGACATGCCAAACTGGATAGAAGTTGGTTTGTTAGTGCAGACAGTTTCAAGTAGGATTTAATGCCTGTCTGCACAGGAATTACCCAACATTAACTGCTCAGTTATTCTCAAATTCTTAATTTTTTTAGACTCTACACCAGATTGTAATCATGTGTCCAGCTATAAATCCACACTGTCTTTTCTACCCCTTTCAAGTATTCAGTTTCTCTGGATTTATTTCTAGTGTTGTGGAAGCAGAATCTGAACTGCCCTTTCATAAAATGTCTCTTCTCTTTTCTACAACTAAATGAATCTTTTTGGCTTTCATTCACAAGAGACTGGTCTGACTGGGAAGAGCATCCTGTATGTGCAGTTTGCCTGTTTTGTGAACAACAAGCAGACACCACAGAAAAACTGTATCTGCACATGCAAGTAAGACTTCTTTTAAATAACAGTTTTTTCATCACTTTGGAATTAAAAATTGTGTTTGTAACATCTTTATTAAGGTCAAATCAGCTGCTGCATTAGAATGCCCTCTTCAGCACAGAACCAAAGTAGTGCACACATCTCCAGCATCTGTTCTTTAAAACATGCAGAGAAGTCAAGCTTTACATTAAGAGTATGACTGGCTCTTCCTTGTGAGTGTACAGACTGCTGCAGACAGTAAAGAAATAGCATCTTTGATATTATAGTGGTTTCAGGATGTAATATATTTTATCTTTAGCATCTGTGTTTCAGTTTTAATAAACTATTTAACAGTATTACAGTTTAACAGAATACGAAAGTTTCTGATGAACGTTTCTGATGAACCAAAACTTTTGGGCTTTGTTTCATGTATTCACATTTGTGTGTCTGTATGCATATGTCTGTGTCAGCCCATGAAAGGCTGAGCTGTTTATAACTTGGAATAGTAGAAGTAGTGGAAATAAGATATTTTTTTCTTCTCTTTTTTTTTCCTCCAGAAATCACATGGATTTCACTTTCCTAAAATAAAGTCAGAGCATGGTGAGTAAGAGGTGCTGTAATTGTCAGCATTTACCACTAGTGTGGAGAAAACCACATCATAAGAATAGTGGAAAACAACTTTATCGGTTTTATTTTTGTAGAGACATTTAACTTTTCCATTATGGAAACTGTTTCTACCAGCTAACAAGAGCAAGCCAAGAACACTTTATTTTTATGGAACTGTTGTTACTGCCAAGGATGTGTGCTATTTTCTTTAGACCCATTGGATTCTTTTGCAGAGTAGCTTCTACAAATACCTGCTCTATGAGTTCCAGGTCTGGCTGCTGGAGACTTGGAAGTATTATTATTTTTTTTATTATTGTTGTTGTTCTTATTATTATTATGCCTCTTAAGACTTGCTTGCAAGTTAGAAGCTGTGTTTGGCCAGTGTTTGCTTTCTGCTGTAGAATAGAATCATTTTGATTAGGGAAGACCTTTAAGATCATTGAGGCCAACCATTAACCCAGCTCTGCCAAGTCCACCACTAAACTATGTGCCTGAGTGCCACATGTACACATCTTTTGAATACCTCCAGGCATGGTGACATAACTGCTTCCCCTGAGCAGCCTGTGCCAAGGCTTGACAAGCCTTTTGGTGAAGAAATTTTTCTTAATATCCAACTTAAACCTCCCTCTATCAGTTGTTACCTGGAAGAAGAGACTGACCCCTGCCTGGCCACAGCCTCCTTTCAGGTAGCTGTAGAGAGCAATTAAGTCACTCTTGAGCCTCCTTTTCTCCAGGCTAAAAAGAGGGGCAATCCCTGCCCTGGTCCTGCTGGCCATGCTATTGCTGATACAGGCCAGGTGCCATTGGCCTTCTTGGCCACCTGGGCACAGCTGGCTCATGTTCAGCTGCTGTCACCCAGCACCCCCAGGTCCTTTTCTACCGTGCAGCTTCCCCCAGCCTGTAACACTGCATGGGGCTGTGTGACCCAACTGCAGGACCCAGCACTTGGCCTTGTCAAACATACCACACTGGTATCCTTTTTATCCCTTACCCCCTTCAACCCCGTTACCCTACCAACTGTCTCAATGAGCCCTGCTAACTCCTTTGCAAGGATGCTTTTTCCCCTCTGAGGCAGGTGTACCCCATCTGTCACCAGCAGGCCTGGGATCATGTTGACACACCCATGATCCAAAAACCCCAAATTCTTCCAGTGACACCAGGCTTGGAACCAGGTATTGATCTGCTGGCTCTTCCTGTTTCATCCCTCATTATTCCTTGCAATTGAAAGGACAGAGGAAAACACTACTTGTGCTCCTGATCCCTTAACCAGTCATCTCAAGGCCCTGCAGTCTCTCCTGATTGCCCTTGGACTTCTTGTTGCAACTTCATCACTGCCACCTGAAAAATCACGAACAGATGATTACCCATGAGGGTAGGAAGGTTTTTTGCCACATGTTTAACCTGGGCTCCAAGGAAGCAGCAGACTTCCCCTAGAAGTGAGTCTGGTCGGCATTTTGGGCCTTCCGTTCCCTCCAGCAGGGAGCCTTCTGTGACAATGACCTGTCTTTTTTTCCTTTATGGGAGCAGTTTTTTTGCAGGGCATAGGCTGATTTAACCCCGGGGGGACCTCCATGCTGGATGAACCATTGTCCTCGTCACTGATGGGTTCCCCTTGCAGGGGCTCACACCTGTTACACCTGGGGAGGTGAGGCAGTCACAGAGGAGACAGGCCTGCTGCACCGGGCAGGGACTTGTCACCACTGCCCCTGTGCCTGAAGTCAGTGTGCTCAGACAGGCAGAGGGAGGGCAGGGAATCCTCTGAACCATGCATCCTGTCTGCCTGCTGGGCCTGTCCCAGGGAAGCCAGGGTACAGTGCCAACAGCCAGTCTCTCTCTCATTCCCCAATATTCCTCAACCTACTTGCCTCCTCCTGAAGCTCTGTCACTAAACTTAAAGACTTAGACTGAGAGGAAGCAAAATGTTTGCAGATTTGCACTAAAAGAAGGGTTAGTCTCCCAGCAGCTAGGAATAAGCACTTACTCAGTTAACTTGCTAAAATACAGCATTCAGGCAGTGCTGGTCTTCAGTAAACTCTTATCAGTCCTTATGCTTAATCCAAGTAAACATTTTTAAATTAAGACTTATGTTGCCCAAGTGCTTGTTTGCTACCATCTCTCCCAGGTCTGAACTTCTATCAGCAAGTAAAGCTAGTGAATTTCATCAGAAGAGAAATCCATCATTGTCGTTGTTACAACTGCCAGGAGAAGTTTGAATCCAAAGGAGGATTGATAAGTCATATGGAAGAGACCAAACACATTGCATTCCTGCCAGCCAGGTCTACATGGGATCAACCACAGTAAGGGCAAATACATTTCTTCCAGCATTTATACTTTTACTTGATAATTTCTATGAAACATTAAGTTGAAAATTCTGGGGTTTGCCAATGCAACAGTGCCCTGAGCTCCCTAACTCTAGTGGCCCAGATAAAATAAGAAGTGGTCTCAAAACTACTCAGAATTAGAAATCTCTATACAGCCTGAAGATAAAATGAACATGGGATACTGCTCTTCTAGTTACATCCAGGATGCAGTGTCCCCATACATGGGATCTGAACTTTCAAGTCAGTATGCTAGAGAAGTTTGTTGTTCCAAAATTGTTCAAGAACCAAATCAGTCTCCTTCTTTTGCATGTCTAATGTAGATATATGCATGATGTCTACCTACCTTTAGGCATCAAAACAAGTTGGTTGTTTACCCATAGTTTTTTCCATGGAAAAATAGCATAACAAAACACTGGTTCAGACTCTTAAGTAGGCTGTGTGGGTCCAGGGAATGATGCTCTCTCTACTGGGTGGTAGAGCACAGGGAGTGTTCTAACTCAAACACCCCAGTTCAGCATTTGTTGTGGGACAAATACGGATCTGTAGTCTCTGTTGTGACATCATTTGGGTGAAGAAATAGGAGGAAGGGCTTGTCTGTTGTCAGCTGTTCTCCATGACTCTTCTACGCTGTGTGTACCAGTTGATTTTTTGGATGTGCAGTTTACTGTCATTCCAGACAACCCGACTTGCTCATTTTTCCTTTTTTAAAATTCTAATCTCAGCCTCTCAAACAAAATGTGTGACTGTCTAGTAATCATGTCTTGTTGCTTTCAGGTATTATTTTCCTACCTATGAAAATGATACACTCCTGTGTACACTGTCAGACAGTGAAGATGTGATAACTGAGGATCAAAGTGAAGAAGTGCCTGTTGTAAGCGAAGATATATCCAGTTTAAAAGCTCTCAAACAGAGCAGTGTTTTAAATCGGCTTCTGTGTAAAGAGAACAAGAGTCAGGAGAAATTTTGACGTGGAAGTACACTGGCTGACCTCTAGTGCTTCTTCTGCAAGACAAAAAAAATAAAGTCTTTCAATACTACTGGTATACAGTTAAACTCACAAATGTTATTATCACTGGACAATTATTAGAAAATGAATGTTAAATAAAAATTTAAGTGTTAACTTTGTTTGTTTATCTTTCTTTAAATTTTAGCTTCATTTTTAAAATTGAATGCTTGATTTTCTGCTTGGATCTTCAAATACTGTTAGTGTTACTTACAAATTTTTTATCTTTTTTTTAAAATTTTCCTGAAAAAATCAGAATCTGAGTTTTATTTTAAGGCCACCTTGTGAAAGGTGGGAACAACTGAGACAGTGTGTAAAGCCAGTGAGTAAATCTTCTATGTGCTATTGCTGTTAGAAAGCAAACAGAAAATGTAATTCTTAGTCTGGTGTGTGAAGGAAATTTTGCTATTTTTAACCTTAGACCTTTTGGAAAATGAAAACAAATCTGTATATCTCTATTACTAATCATCAGTATTTAAGACATATGGTGACTATTCTGAAAACTAACTCAGAAACATCAGTAAAGCTCTGCCTGCCCCATGAATATCTGACTGCATGAAAAGCTGCCAATCTGAAGTCTAAAAAAGCATAGGAACAATTGCAATATTGGTTGCATCAAAAATCCAAAGAATTTAGAGTAGATCTATTGTATGGTTATGAACTGACATGTTAAAGAATGACTTAGGGAATAGCAGACACATAAATCCAAATTAAATCCTAAAAATCTCAAGTCCAGAAAAGTTGCCATATTTCCCTTCAAAGTTCCCAAAGTGGCAGAAGGTCTTCAGCATGTCCAGAAAGAATCTCAGTCTTGATAGGGTAAAGTTGCTCAGAGCATCGGTCCTTCTAGGATGATCCGAACTAAGTGTTCCTGAAATGTTAAGTAGTTCCAGAATTCAGGTTTAGCTTCCCATAGTATGTATAACCTCTTTCAAAACTGTAAGTATATTATTTTTTCTTCTTTAGGTCAGTGTTAGAGCCCTTGCTGAAAGTATGAAAGTCTTGGCTCAGTGCCCTTCCCTGCCTGAGAAGATTCAAAGCTGTAGCTTTGCCCTTGCACAGCCCTCTTTACCTGAAATTCCTTGCTGTCAGTAGGAGTTGTTGTTGTTTGTCTTTATAGCGTGATTGTGAATTATAAAGGAGTCCCTGGGAGCTGGGACTAAAGCGCAAATCTTTAGCCATGTTCTGCTAAGCTTCTATGTCCCACCTAGTTCACCCTGTAATCTTACTTGCATCAGTTTCTTTTCATTTGCATTGAACTGGTTTTCTCCTGCCATTACACATCACCCTCTAGCACCTCTCTTTGCTTTTGCTTTGTTATTTTTTCTCGGGCCTGGGTGTTTTGGAGATAAGTTAGAACAACAGGATGCTGAAAATGTGCTACGACAGATCAGCCACATAACTGCACAGTGAAACAGAGACAGAAGCAGCATCTGACTCTGTCATGAGGAAATGGGATAGAAGAAATGCAGCAGCTGCTGAGAATACAGACAGGAAAAGAGGACAGGTGTAGTCATACATTTACATGAATACAAGAATTTAGGAAGAACAAGCACAAGCCCAATATTTTTGAACTAAAGTGTCCTGACCATTTAAATAAGCTATAATCTGTACTTCTTGCATTTGTAAAATTCTTAATTTTATACAGTAATTGCAGCAGCTGTTGCTGCTTTTTTTTTTTCTCTAATTTTTCCACGCAGTTATTTTCTTCCTAACTTAGAAATGGACTTCAGTCTTTGCTTTTTAGTCAGATTCTTAGCTGAGGAGGAATGAGAGTTAATGGGGCTTACATTAGTGATGTGTGTTGAGCAATGGAAAAAAATCAGCAAAAGAGCTACAGCAGCAGCACACGAATGAGTTTTATGGCAAGCCCATCTCAGGAGGGCACATTAAGGAAAACATAAAATTTTACTGATATATCATAAAGTAAAATTGCAAAACATTTCCTCATCATAAAGAATGTGATGCTGAGTCATTCAAATCCCTACAAAATGAAAACAATGTCAGCAATGTGAAGTGACTGCTGTTATAGTTCTAAGAGAAATTTGAAAAAGCAATTTTTCAGTGTAGAATTAAGAGACTATCTGAAGAGAGATTGTATAAGTAACAGACTGGATGTCTATTATGAGTAAAGAGAAAAAGGGACTTAGGAAGAATTCTTAAGCAGTGTATAACTGTTCACTGGAAATATAAGAAACATGAGGAATCAGATTAGGGTTGAGCTTGTTATGAACAGGCAGCAAAGTAGGTTTAAGTCTTTCGTAGGTTCACAGAGAGGACTGGTTATGGTTTCTAGAGTAAAAATCAAGCATTTTCATTTAGCACAATGATGCTTGACATTTTGTTGGAGCATACTTATTTGTTCGTATAATGCCCACAATTTTCCCTAGGTATTCTTGTCCTCTTATCTTTTTTAAAACTGAAGTTATTTTTTGTCACAAATAGAGGACACGGTAATGATTGCATACAGTTATTAGGAGCAAATACGGTCTTTTAAGAAAAGAGTATTTTTGGAAGCATTGCAACAAAGATAATATAATAATGCCTTAATTCATGGAGTGGACAGAGTTTGGGTTGGTAAATGCTCTTAAGAGAGTCAGACGAGGAGAATGAGTGCTTCTGATTGGTATGAAAAAATCTATACTAGTTAAACTCCAGTGAAAATTTCTTACAATAACTCCTCCTAGTCTAGACCTGGACTCCTTATACACACTCACTTTTCTGTGTCTAAAGCCATGTTTAGAAGGACCTGGGTTAAAGGAAGAAAAATGGTTGTGTCCTGGTGACTGGTAATTCTTCTTGTCCTTTTTACAGATATCTTAATTATGTCTTTGATACTTCTCCACACTGAGCTTAATCTGACTTGCAGAGTTCATGGTTGTTGGCTTCCATTTAAGATGTTGTTTTCTGTTTCTGTCTACATTTGTCTGGCATGCTGTGAGAGCTGTCAGTGTCTACTCTTAGCTGGCTAAATGGTACCTGATGTGAGAAACACCAGACTAAGTCTCTGAAAAGTCTCTCTGCTGTTGTCTTTTCTCAGTGTCATCGCTGCCTCCGAATTCTAGTCAGATCTCTATTAGTGAGTGAGGTGTTTGTTACAGTTTCTCTCTCTCTCTCTTTCTTCCATTTAATAGAGTGTTTGACCTAAATCCGACACCAGACGGAGTAGAAGGAAACAAGGTTACCAGTGTCCATGCTCAAATTCAAGTCCAGAGCAGACAGTGGACATAGGCCTTGGCATCATCTACTGTCCACTGCCAATGAACAGCAGCAAATTTTACAGCTTTGCTCATGGCTTGATGCTGTATTAAATGTTCTTGCATTATTTGCCTTTTACTTATATGTATACAGAGTCCAAAGAGAATCAAAGGTCCCTGGAGAAAAGCTGTATTTCACAGAGGCAACATGAAAAATACTTTTGTTTCCCCAAGAGATTTTGTTAAGTCACAATACTTTCTGAGGCTTAGTTACAATACAACTGAAGCATCTGTTGGTCAAATTAGGCCCTTGTCTACCTCTGCCAGGTATGTCAAACTTGGTTAGATAACAATTGTCACATGGAAGAGGTACTTTGTAACCCTAGAATGAATTACTGCTCCTGTGTAATAATCATTAAAATCAGCTGCTGTAGAAATATGTGCAGCAGTGGTTGCATGTAAAATTAATCCCTTTTCTTCATGAGCATTCACTGTGCTGTTCATCCTAGTGCAGTTTTTTTTTCCTTTCTGCAGGAAGTTTTATCCTACAAAGCAGTGCTCAATTTGACTTCTTCCACCAGGGAAATTTTTAGTTGCTTCTTGAATTGGATTTTATATCTTTTGCCGAACTCTTGCTCACGAAGATACAGACAAAGTAACTATTTTAGAGATTACCATGTAACCCCTTAGTTGAGTTCACATTTGATACTTTACATCCCTGATAAACTCACTCTCTCCATAAGAAGAGCAGGGGAATTAAGGATATTTACAACTAAAAATACATCAGTTGTGTTTGCATAAATTTAGATAGAAATGAAAGTATTTTTCTTCCACAAATGTACCTTGGAACACAATTCTCTCCATCTGGTTTACTATCCTGAGACTGAGAAGCTGACCATGTGTAGATTACATACGGGTCTGATGTCTAACCTTTATTGTAATCAATAAATGCAGTGTGTGGATCCTAGAGTTGTTCAGCTCACCCTAAAGAAGTGCCAGTGGCAGATTTCGAGTATTACTGCTGGAACGCTGATATGCTGCAAATGTAATTCTCAGTATAAACAAGTGCTTCAAAATTTCACATTCTGAGGGGCCATACCATTCATTTGTCTGTCACATCACATCACTTGAGTGTGTAGTGACATCCCTCAGAATAACTACAGGCATACTTTCAGTATCACCTGCAGCCACAGCTCCACTCAGTGTCAGGAGACTTACTTTTTATTTCTATGCTCTCTGGAAATAGCAGAACAATCTAGGAATAAATAATGCAGGAATTGCTAATTGCTCATTAGAGAGTCTTTCTTTGTAAACTGCCTGTGCAGCTCTGCAGAGCCAAGCACCGCTTTAACCTTTAGGTGGTTTTAGCTTTAAGCTTCCAATTGTATATTGTGGTCATTTTCTTATTTCTGATGTTTGTCTGTGTCTTCACACCACTTATGGAAATGTTGCTATGGGTCTTCACAAATATTTGACCTGTTGTCATAAACTGGGTTTTGTTTGAATCTAGGTGAAATGAAGAGCAAATCAGCAAGGATGGAGCTTAGTATTTGTGAAGAAGGATCACGAACATGTGACAGTGCTGGCCTCCTCTGTTTTTACAAACGGGGATTTGCCATGCATTCTTTGACAAATACTGTTACTTCCCTCTGCCTCAGTTTCCTGAACAGTAAGATTGTGATTATATGATAACAACTATCAGGAAGAAAACTGCACATAGAAGATAGGATTCCAATGTATGCGTGCAGTTTATGTTCATTAGTTAGGATTTAAAATTTGAAATACTTAGTTCAGAAGGTGACTAGATCACAGTCAAAAGAGTTACTCATTCAAGAAGAAGAAACTTGATACTGGGATTACATTCCCATAAGGAAACAAAAGTTAAATATTTTGAAAATTACATTTTTTTTAAAAAAAGGGTTAACTTCTGAAGCAGATTTTCAGAATATTTCTGATTTGCCTTCAATTGTCAACTAGAGAATGTGTATTTTGTAAAAGATCCTCTGCTTTTAGTCATGTTACAGATCTTCCAAGTGTTCAGTTGCATACTGAGGAAATTGTTTTCCTGTAAGAAAAAAATGACTGCAAGGCATAGAGTAGACATGGTTCGCACAGATGAGAGAAGATGTTCATGCTAGTCTGCTCTAGCTTCGAAAGGTATAAACCCATGAGTTTGCTGAGATTACAGAAAGAAAATATATTGCCAGATGCTGTGTATCCCTTAATTAATTTAATTAATCCATTGCTTTATTAACAGTCTCTATTTAAAATCCTAGCTCTTTAAGAAGATTTCAAGTGAAGGTTTAGTATTTTTCTCATAAAGTATGCACGTGAGGTAGATAAGATTTCTCAGATTCCCTTAAGCTTGTGTTATTGCATGTACCTTGCCTTTCCTTGAGTGTAGGAGTTTCTGATTAAGACAGGACTTCTTCTCACTATTAGAGCTGTTACTTGTATGATATTTTCTTCTCAAAAGTTGCTGCAATGGTACTTTTGTTCATATTCTCATCTTTACCAGAGGCCTGAGTTTTTTAATTTGCCTTGAGCCACTCAGACAAACAGTTACATTTCAAGTAAGCAATCTGTGAAAGTACTGATGCTGGGATCCATGCTTCAATGCAACAGCATGGACCATTTCCCCATTGATGCTGGATTGTCCCTAGGGATCTTTAAAGATGAAGGAGATGTAGTTCCTGCTGCCTCCTAGACTTTGGTGGCACTGGGAAAGTTGTTTAATGCCCCAAATGACTGATTGAAAACCAGTTAGATAGGATTCCAATCAATATCTAAAATGAATGTCAGCATCCTGTCGAGTAAAGATTTCCTGCTATTTAGTTTTGTTTCTGGTTGAAAGAAAAATTCCTTAACACATGTTACAGTGTTTATCCACTAAATTTTTGGGGGCTTTGTGCTGATTAAAAATAGTACTGTTCTAGAGTCTGCCCTCTCTTGTTTCCATTGTTTTATTCCTCATCTCTTCCTCTGCCACTATCTTTCCCATTACCGCTGACCACCTCCCACTCCTCAGTCAGGTCTACCTGGCAGTCCTTCATCTGAAAGCTAGACTAAATCTTATTCCAATATTATTCCAAGCTAAGGATTTAGTAGAGCTTAATACATGTGCAGAACACCTCCTGTGCAGACTAAGGGCTTTGCAGAGACAGGAGAAGATAGACTTGTTAAATGTTTTGGTGTTCTCTACTCATGAAGTGAAAGGCTTCAAAAAGAACAAAAAAAGAATATGTTTTCTGCGTGTACATGGGACGATCTATGTAAAAAGCAGTAGTGAACACTACTTGTCTTGCAAAAGGGCTTTTGTTAAATCAATAATGATAAAATATGTACTAATCTATTGGACATAATATTTGAGCAGAATATAAACAGATGACTGGTGTCATCTGTTGTGCAGGCTGTAAATTAATGTTCTCGTAACAAATAGTAATGGAAATCTGGATTTTTAGTTGTTGGGGTTTTTTTTAATTTCAAAGAATCAATTACTATTTTTTGTCTTCCTGTGAGAAGGCTATATGCACTCAAGAGATTTGAACTTTTTGTCCAGGTATTTATGGTAGCCACTGCTTGCCCGTCTGAATTTAGATAGCAATTGAAGTGGCCCTAGCTGAGACACATGGTGATAAGGCAGCCATCTGTTTAAAAAGGGGTCCAATAAATCTCATTTTCAGTGACTGAATTAAAATACCCTTTATCTTTAGCTCCTTTCATTCTATTAACTTGTTTTATTAATTATTTTTTATTTACTTTATTTTTGTATCACATTATGTGGAAGATAGGAGGCTTAGAACCTGGAAATGGAAATTTAAGAAAAGGCAGAAGCCATGTAATGGTGGTACAGCTTTATGTGCAGGATTTCCAAAAATGTCAAAGGCATGCCAGTAAATGCATTTTTTTTCCAGAATAATCAGAAATCTTGCAAAAATCTGAAATTATTTTTTTATTTGTTTTCTGAAATTAAGCTTTAATTCTCAGGCATGGGAGACATTGAGAATACTTAGGACATAGAAATTATGAGAAGGCCTTCTTATTAGAAGGCTTATTTAAGAAGTAGATGTAGCTTGTTTACACTTGAATAGCAAGGAATAGACAGACCATCAGAAGTAAAACCTCCCAGACCTTATGGATCCTTCCTAGAGATTTTCCTTCCCTTCCCACCCTCCCATTAGCCCTGGTGTCTGAAATCTCCTGAAAGAGTTTGAGGGCCCTTGGTTTCCCGTGATTTCAACGGGAGTTGCCAGGAGTAGCTTTCAGATTCATCACCCAATGTATTCACTCCCATTGCTGACTGCTGCAACCAGGAACTGCAGTATGTCACACTATAAGATATTTTTCTCGTGAGCAGTGCCTGTTTTTATGACAAAGAGCCACATAAGTGCTTGCAAAGACACCGAGGAAGGGAAAGAAACTCATTTTTTCCCCTCTTGTCTCCAGCAGGTGAGTGACACCACTTCTGTCCTCCTGCTCTGCAGCCAGCTGGCAGCTTGCCTTGTCCAAAATTCACCTTTTCCTGTGGTGGTGGAAGGTAATGACCTCCCCATCATTCAAGGACAGCCAGAAGAATGAGCTGTCTGATTTCTTCTTCCAAGAGCACACTGTTTATATTCACCCTTCTCTGTTTTGAGGCAGAACACACATTTTTATCCCTGCCTCATCAGGTCATGTGGGGGTTGCAGGCATATGGTTCACTGTCAGGCTCCAGATTTCTTTAATCCCTCCTTTCTCTTGAGGGCAATAGCTAATGTGCTGGCTGAAAACACAACCAGAGCACTGCTTACTGATTCTTTTTGCCCAATGACTGCTGATATGGAAGTTCATACATATGCACAGATTACTTTCAGTGAAATCTCTGAATTTCATGGTTAAATCCAAGTAAGGTTTTGGGTGCTTTAAAACTGAGTTAAGCAGGGTTCAAAATACTGGGTTTTACTCCAGTGACTGTTTGAGGATTTTATGCTGTTCTCTGAAGCAGGAATTGTCCCTCCAGGCTGACTGCCCTCAGCAATGGGCTTTAGACCTGTGCCTGTTTTGGTGCCACATTCCTCTTGCATCTCTTTTGTGGCAAAACATCTTTAAAAAGTTTAAGATGCTGCCCGTGCAAAAAATGCTTTAAACATTTTTGGGCAGAAGAAGGTGCCAGACCAAGTCCTCACTCCCTGCACATCTGTACTAACTAGGTTCTTACATAGCAATCCCTTCCACAGCATGAAAGCAAGCAATGAACACATTTCGATAATTTAAAACCGGATGAAAACAACCTCTAGGGAAGTCTGTGAGCTCCATATCTCGCCTGGATGGAATTTCTGCAGCCCTTATACAGGTTATTACACCCTGGAGAGCATGGATGCAAACATCTTTTCTGCTGGCTCCCTGATTCTTATGCTGACTAGTTTGGGCTTTGTTTTAGTGTGCTTGTCCCTATGGGCTAGGCAGGGAATGCAGGTAGCGGCTGGGGGTTGTGTGTTTCATGGCAAGGGCAGGTCCCTAAGGGTTACTGCACAGCCTCCGAGCTACTCGTAAGGCGCCCGCAGTCCCCGCACACGAGCAGAGCGGGAGAAGGGCGCCCGCAGTCCCCGCACACGAGCAGAGCGGGAGAAGGGCGCTCGCAGTCCCCGCACACGAGCAGAGCGGGAGAAGGGCACCCGCAGTCCCTGCACACGAGCAGAGCGGGAGAAGGGCGCCCGCAGTCCCCGCACACGAGCAGAGCGGGAGAAGGGCGCTCGCAGTCCCCGCACACGAGCAGAGCGGGAGAAGGGCGCCCGCAGTCCCCGCACACGAGCAGAGCGGGAGAAGGGCGCGCCAGCACCGAGCAGCTGTGGCACAGCGCAGTGGCCAGGGCTTACCTGCTTTGGCTCGTCGTGCCACTGCACGGTGAGTTGTTAATAAGCCTCAATCTGAGGCTCGGGGCAGCTTCTTGTTTCAATACTGTTTGACTTCTCCAAGTCCTGCAGGTAATTGCTGCAAAAGCAAGAAGCACACAACTGCCACAAGTTTGCCATTATTAGATTAACAAGCTGCAGAGGTCCCTCCTGTCCTTTTCCATGTAGCGTTGTTCTTACTTGAAATTGGTTTTGTCACGAGTGACAGATTGCAGACTACCTCACCTTTATAAAGTTGACCGCTTTAGGCTCTGCATCCATTACTGTCACTTAACACATTGAAAGAAATGTAGAAACAGCTGCTTCCATGCAACATGCTACAAACTTCCTATGAAAAAATCAGATGTGATGTTTTGACAGCAAACATTGCTTAGCATGCAAGGCAAGTTCTACCTGAGACAGGCAAAACCACTGTCACTGAAGTAGAAAGACTGAAATGTGTCAGCTTCCTAGGCTGACAGGTATAGTACAGAGCAGGAATATTCAACCCTGTTTTTTCAGGAGGTACAGACACCTTGGAAACTTGTGGCACGCACAGAGTCACACATGAAGGATACGCGTTTGCTTTTCTCGGTCATTTTGGAAGCAGCCACTGGAGCACCTGGTTGGAAACCACAGACAGGACTCTCAGAAGAAAGGACCAAGTGGGTCCCAGTTTCTGGTTAATGAGAGTTAGCAGGTTTCGTGTGAAGATATGTTCAGCTGTATAAAAGTTACATTTAGACTACAATAGGTAAATGGCTGAGCTGAAAGGACAGGAAAAGCTATGGGGCTGAAACCCCTGTACCCAGCTGTGCAGTGCTTCATCTCACCATTCCTGCTGCATTTCTTTTTTTCATGAAGTAAATGTTCGCAGAGATGCCAATCTGGGTCACTGAACTCAAATCATTCTGCAAGCACTTCAGTCCAGTAATACTAAAGAAGAGCTCAAGTGATTTTGAATCACTGACACATCTGATGATCTTTTATTCATTATTTTCTGTGCATTATTGATTGTTTCTTTTGCTTGTTTGCTCAAAGGGAGTTCAATTGCATTCAGCAGCTGAAAGTTTGTAACATCTGACAGTTGGTTTGGAGGCGTCTCCTGGCCTCCAGGAGATTAATTTCAGAATGTTAAACATGTGCATATTCACTGCTTTTCAGTGATCTGCCAACATCCAAAAGGTAAGATGTGGAATCTGAACTACCCCACTGCAATGGTTTCTGCAGGCAGCACATGCAGAGAGCATGTAGGGGTTCACCACAAGTGTAGGCTTGCTGTGGGAGGCATTTGGAGCTTGTGCCATCAACCAAGCTCCCTTCAGTGCCTAGCTTTTTTATATTTTGTAATTAATTTCCTGGGAATAAATTCTAGTCTCTCTGACTCCATCCAAAAGGTTTCCTTACAAGAAACCAGTTGTTCTGAGGGTTTGAGAATGCTTTTAGCAAATATTTGTATTTGTACTCAGACTAGTAAATCGAGCACATACATTATTATCTACTGGTAGCTCTTTTTCCTCCAGCAGCCTCATGGACCACTCAGCTCGTTTCTGTGAGGACACGTCAGACAGTCTCTCTCCAACTTGCTTGAGTGCAATGCAATTTAACAGGGGTCAGGCAATCTAAGAAGAGCATGCAAGGCCAAGCAGCTGCATTTGCTGTTCTGGGAAATTGAAGGGAATTGAAAGTTTCTTATGATATTTGTGCCTTTGTATTAGAAAGGCAGTTTATTCCAGCCTCAGAAGCTTGCTGCCCACAACTTCTGTGTTAACACCTGGCTTTTTTTCATGAAAGACTGGGGGGGACAAGGAAGACAGAAACGCAGTTGCATTAGATAAAACTGCAAGTAGAAGAGCAGAAGCAACCTAATACAATGTTACAAAGTAACATTGACCACAAAGTAACATTGTGATCTTTTCTGGACAGTTTACAGAAAGATGCTGAAATTAAGTACCTGGTCCACTGTAGTGTCTTCGTTAATCAATTTGACTGTCCCTCCTATATTGGAACAATTGGGCTAGCAAGTCTTCTTGCAGAGCAAATTTTGAGAGTTTCAAAAATACAAAATTTATTTATTAGTCTAATCTACCAATACCTTTCTAAAAAGCCTTTTTGTATAAATGGTGTTCAGCCGTCTCTTTTAATGCAGAGCAGCTTATGTTATCCTAATCAGGTTTTCTGTATGCACAACTTTGCCAGCATTTTATATTAAGGGATAAATTAGCAAACAAACGTAAAGAGAAAATAGTAAGTTCTCTTCTCTAGAGAACTCACTGAATGTATTTCACAGGTTGGAAAGGAAAATTAATGACAGCCTTTTTTTCTATACTTGAAGGTGAAAAAGATGAAATTATTCATAGGACTGTTTATAAAAAAAAAAGAAGTATTGAGGGAAATACTACATTAAAGGGAAAAAAGGATTTTCTTCTATTTGTTTCTGCATATTAACTTCTGACCTTTTTTTTTTTGGCAAGTGTCCTGTGACTCCATGTCAATGCTCTTTGTCCCACACTCATAAGCACCCCCATATGCTGAAGAGTTCTGTCATGGTGCCATGTTCTTAAGGAAAAGACAGGATCTCTGTAGACCACAGCTCAGAAGTGCCCTGCAGATATGAGCAGTGCTTCCCCAGACTTGGTCTGGGTGGGATGACTGTTTAATGATTCATTAGGCTTTCATCAAAAAATATTTGGAAGTTTTGCTGTTCCATTAACCAATACAAACAACATTACTACATTCTTGCTATTGCTTCCTTCTCCTCCTTTTCTCTTGCATCTTAATCCTATTTAAGTCCTGGGCTCTGAGCATCAGGAATACATTCATGCGTATTTGCAGAGTGCCAAAATATCACGAGCACCTTTTCTGCTTTGACTTAGGCCTGGTGTAATATAAAAAATATATGATAACATTAGCTCCCCGCTCCTTCTTTCAAGCATCTGGTAGGTGTGTTCTCTCATCCTCCATGGGCAGTGATTATAAATTTATAATTAGGCTCAGCTACTTCACTGTAAGATTCTATATCGTTTTTCTGCTAGCATATAAATGATGCTCTCTTAATACTCTCAGAAACCACATCCTTCCCTCCCTGAAGTACTTCATTAATGTATTACCCTCATGTTTTCTAGGATGGCCCAATTCTACACTCTTACATTTACAGAAGCTGTTGGATTCTCCTAAAGCCAAGACTTGAGGATAGTGTAACTGTAACATGAAGGTCTAACCCTTAAGTGCTGGAGTCAAGCGCAAATTTATGGCCTTGTAGGGAAAGCTGTTCTCCAGAATAACTTGGGAGTCATTAAGGCACTTATCATTAAGGCTGTTAATTGGAGTGGGAGGCAAGCACTGTTCCCACAGTTTCCAGCACTCGTGCTTGGGTGCACCTGAGAGCTGAGGCAGCAGTGCTGGTTGTGAGGATGAAAAACATTTCTAAGCATTACACTGCATTTTTTCAGATCTTTGAACTAAATATGCTAAACTACTCAAATATAGTGACAGTAGATTGATATACACCATAGGTATATGGTAATCAGCCTGGTGCGAGAGGGAAAGACACTGTGCGCAATCATGCAAGAATCCCAGGCACACCTTCAGGATCAGGCAGCACCTGCTCTCCATCTTTGCTCACTGTGTGTCTGCTTGCAGTGACTGTTTTAGGATATTATACCGAAAACCTTTTTCTATTTCCAGTACACATTCATTTGCATTCACATGAGACAATGCTCTGCAGTTGTTACTAACTAGATGTTGAATAACCTCTTCCAAATAGAGGTATTGTTCAACCCAGCAGCAGAGGAATTTGAATGAAAACCCATAGTTACCCAGTGGGAATGAGGAATCATTTCTTACCTTCTCTCTGCAATTTCTATGTCATTGAAACTCACGGGGTCTTATACGAAACTTCCATTATCTGAGCAGGAAAAATCCTTACTACTTCCCATTAATTGTGCTATTCTGCCAGGAGAGCTGTGAAACCATGGCTATATTTTTAGAGTCTTTAGCCAAATATTTTTTTCTGACTTGACCTGGATCTGCTTTGACTTTAATTTGGAAACCTTTCCAACTCAAAACATGCCATGTCTCTGGCATGAGGCAATGCAGTAGAGAAACACCAAGTCACCTCCATGTAAGAGCTATTGGGTGTGCTATTATGCCTTGCAGACAATCTTCAAGCTCTGCCAATTTTTTCGTGGTGTTTGCATGTTACAAAGATTGTGCATATTAAAACTGGGATGGCAACTTAAAGATGTCTGTGTCAGGGAGAGGACAAGGTAAGGTCTGCTAGAAGTTTGTGCTGACTAAACTTCCTTGCTTTAAATCTTCACTCACAGTAAGAGGGTGTGAAAGGGCCATTCCAAAAATACTGCCTCTGATCTCTGCCTACAGACAGGGAGGTAGAGGTTAAACCCTAGCTTGTCAAGTCTTTTTTAAGAATCATTCATATACTAATCCCATTGAGCAGTCTGCTATGGTTGGAGACACAAAATGATCCACAGACATGAGAAAAAGCCCTGATAACTGCCCAGGACTGCATTCCAAAGTTCACGTACAACAGCAGGGCTCAGTTAAATCCTCAATTACTGTGAATACCCTGAAAATCTGGCATTTCCAGCTATCAGACATGCAAGTTAGAGGCTCTGCACAGCCTTTTGCAGACTGCTGTTTTCAAATCAGGCTCTACAAGGCTAGAAGCAAGTCAGGAAAACAAGTGAGGCAAGGGGCAGCCTGGATGGCTGCTTGTGAAACCCTTCTGTTGGAAACAGGCTCCATGCCAGCTTCTTCTTTTCTATGATGTTTCCTTTTCAGATTTGAGTCCACTGTCTACCTCTGCCTCTTTTGAAGATTTTTTTTTTCTTTGAACATTGCGTTCTTGCTTCATGGGGAAGCAGAGCCATGGAAGCACCAGAAAAAAAAAAAAAGGATTTGTAGCATCCAGAGTTCAGGCCTCTTACTTCATTTGCTTTTGGATCTTCACACATTCAAACTCCTTACAACCTCAGTCCCTGCTGGCAGCAGTGGGTTTGCCAGTTCCCAGTTTCTTTGAGTGTTAGAGCTATTGTTAGGGCATCATCTACGTCTGGAAGAGAAGGAAATTACTTTGAAACCTATGTAGCAACTGGGACCTAATTTCCTTAAAAAGATGGAATGACATTTTTTCTTAAAAAATAGGATCCCAGCTTGATAATGCCTAAGAAAGCTCTGAAACACTTGCTGAGCTGGTTGAAATAGATAAGCCTAAAATAGATGCTCTACAGGCAGTTACAGAAACCTCAATCTGGAATATTGATCAGGTAAACTGTTGGAAAAACATGGTGATGTACAGCCATGTTACACTGTCTAACCTTGCCCATTCATGCTTCAAGCAACAGCCCAGAGCAGCCAAGTGCCCACATTAGTGATATAAGGAGGCACATTGCTTTTTTTTTTTTTTTTAAGGCAACTTTGTCATATCTCAGGCTGTACATCCACACCAGGAAAAGAAAAGGAAGTTCAAAACCTTTCCTAAGCCAAATCCTGCTCTGCAGAGCATCACACTGTGCCACTGGCCAGCCCAGACAGATCCACCCGCCGCTGCCACCTGTCACCAGCAGCTTCCTGGGTCAGGTCATCCTCCTTGGTGCACCAAAGGTTGGGCACCTTTCCAGTCCCTGTCAAAGGCTTTTCCACACAGAGCACAAAAGCCTTGTCCAGGGCTGTACCAAAGCCAAGCCTAGCTTCGAGTTTTCCTTTGTTTTCTCCAGGAGAAGAGTCTGACACTTCCCAGCTAGCACAGTGGAAGATGCACCATCTGGATCCTGCTGTCTGGAGCCATGGCTGTGTGCTAAACTGCCTGTGTTTTCTGATATCTAATGCTAAAAAAAGACTATACACCTTTAGTAGACTATACACCAAAATCTTTATTTTGGAATTAGTACGTATTTTGTAGCACGTTTTCAGGAGTTGAAAACTGCATGGAAGGTGGAAGGTACTGCAACTGCCATGAGTGGTAGGTGCAAACCAAGATATCTCAACAGAGCAATCACAGGAACTCATGTCTGGGGCAGAGTTTTGTGAAGATGAGGAGGAGAACATGGTCCTTCATGTCCAAGCATCGACCACTGCCCCAGCAGCTTCCTCAGTTCAAAGCTGAATCTCAGGGCAAAGGCTGCACACACAAGGCAGTGCACAAGGCAACCTGACCAAGGCACCGTGACTATGGCTGCCACAAACTTCTCTGTATCATGGAGATCTCTGCGAATTTGGCAGCAAAAATACATAGACATTCCAATAAAATAAACACATCATAACTACAGAGACTCAGAGACAGCTCAGATTTAGGTATGTTAAACCAAGTCTTCTCAGGCTGCAACAAGGGAGAAGCTGATCTCATCTCTTTTCCTTGGTACAAACTTCAGAGGACGGGACAGTGACAGCTGGTTTAAAACATGGCTGTGTGTCTGCAGAGGTGGTTTCAAATAATTTTCCCTTTGGGTGAATAATTACAAGACAGATCTAATAATCTACTATGGTATCTTTAACAATCTGGTCTCTGTAGGTCCTGCCCTTTTGGGTGGTCCAGTTTCTTCGTAAAACGAGGTATTTTAACCCTGGTGGTAGAGAGGCTCACGCAAGCAACAGATTGTGGTTTTCATGTCTGCAGCATCATTTTATTACCACTAGAATGACCATTAGAATAAACCAAAAGACCATAATCTCTCCATTTCTCTGCTGACACAATTACTACCTTATGCTGGACAGGCCATTTGAGAAAGCTTAAAATGAAAGAAAAAAATCTAATCCTCCATGTAAACCACTGTCACTTGAATAACTAAACTGCACAAACTCTAATGCTGATGGAAACCCAAAGCAGAATTCAAACCAGTTTTAAATATGTGCAACTCATTCCTTCTGTTCTGTCAAGTCATCATCAAAAGAGGAACACACAGACACACAAAATGATTCATGCAGGAAATCCAAAATACTGCAGAATTAATCTCTCTGCTGTGACAAGATCATCCTAGTTTCATGTATTTTATTTCCAATGCAAATAGCTTTCAAGACACTGCTTCCATGTTTTATACAGGTTACTTGGTATGTAGCATGAATGACACCTTGACACAGGCAAGATTTAGCAAATACAGCACAGTATTTCATGAATTATGTATTTCTGCATTACAATCCTTCAGGCTGGAGATGTCAGTGCTGCAGACACTGTTTACACAGGAGCCAAGTTTACATCTGCTTAGCAAAGAAGAAGAAGGAGAAGAAGAAGGAGGAGGAGGAGGAGGAGAAGGAGAAGAAGAAGAAGAGGAAGAAGAAGAAAGAGATATAATATTTCAGCTTGGTACTTCTTGGTACCTCACCAGTTTTTTGCCTGCCCTTCCTAATCATTTGTATTGCTACTGCAATCACTCTCTGCCACTGATGGCCTGAAAGTCCCCATCATGCTTTTACAGGTTTTGAGCAGAATCCTGCAAAAAGAGAAGGAGATCAGAGCAGTTTGTCATCAGCAACTAGGACGCCTCAGGGCTTGCTGGGGGTACAGCAAATCAGGGCTGCCCCCTACTTTCAAAAGCTGGTGTCTGGTTGCAAGGCATGAAAAAAACCACAGGTAATGAAGAAAATGTAACTGCACCTTAAAACTGGCATTTGCCAGCATCTGTGTCTCATTTTGAAATTCAATGCACCGTTATGGAGCAATGAGTAAGCTGCAAGGTAGAGTCTTTCTGGGGGGTACTGTTGTGTGTGCTGGGTTAGAAGCCGAGGGATGAGGGAAGCACTCGCTTGCATGAGTAGAGCAAAGCTTGGTGCCAGCTCCCTGCTGCTGGCCTTCCTTCTCACCACAGGCAAAAAAGGAACTGACACAAGGGGAGGCACAAATGCATTATGATAAAGGACAAAGCAACATGAACTTCCATGGCTTTAACACAAATTTGAAAATATTCTGCTCATTCCTCAGTGTGGCAGCTTTTGGCAATTGAAAACTCCTTTTTTTGTGAGGGTAATTTTACACTCAGTATTGGAGACCAAAAACATAAAAACATAACATGGATGCACCTGATTAAGACAAAAATCAAGCACAAGTTAACAGAAAACAGAATGGATTTTAAGAAGCATTTTAATCCACTTCTACTCCATGACTACATCTTTTGAAGGGTTGGTTTGACAGCACAGAAGAAAAAAGAAAATATTTTTTAAAAACAGCACAAAGGCTTTCAAAAGGTTTTCAGAGCCTTTTAATCCTGCTTTGGTGTTCTGACAATCTTCCTCAATTAAATACTTCCTCAGCATCAAAGGTGTCATTGGTGCTCTCAGGAGCATTCCGTGGCACTTCTCCTTCCCACAACCACTATAGTGTTGGCCACATCTTTGGGCAGATTTCTCAGCCAAATCCTGTGGGTTTGCTCTGCAGGGGAGAGAGGTATGAGCAACAGGCTTGGCTTTTGTTTGTCTTAGCTTTTTGAGTCATCAGAACTCCCCATGGGTAATTTTTCCAGTAGGTTTTGATCTCCCCACTCCTTCCACCCTTTGATATCTCTCTGGACAATTCTTACTGCTACCTGTACCTGCACTATCTGCAATAAATTTAATTTTAAAACTTCGTCATACTGCCAATACAGAAGTGCCTAACAGGGTTTTTTTCTGAAAAAACTTTTATTTCCACTTTTGGTTCCACAGCAAGTTTTGCTGACTGTAGTCTATGTTAACAGTAGGACAAAAAATTGGTAGGAAAGGTCAGGGACTCCAAGAGATGGAAGGACACAACAGTGACTCTACTATAAGGCTTCTTTTTGCTTCAGGCAGTGCACAGAGATTGGACAAATGGGGAGGTGAAAATAAGTTAAAGGAGAAAAGGAAGGAGATTACAAAAATAAAGGCTGTTTCTCCTTGGGGGTGACCTCATATCTCAACAACTGAACTCTCACTTCCTTGTCCTTTGTCTTCTACTTGTTACCAATGTTGGCACACAGAAGCCAGGAAGGAAACAGAACAAAACGCTTTTAGGGAGATAATGTTATTTGCAAATATCTGAGAATCCTAGTAGGAATCACCATTTTCCTTATTCGTTAAGACGTTTTCAAAAACGTCTTCTTAGCTCAACCTAAAAATGAAGGAAATATCTGAGAAAGCTCGGTTCCTATTGATTGTTTAAAAGTGGCAATAGATACTCATTGCAGAGCAGTCATTTAACTAGGACTGCCTCCACATAAATGAGATGCATTTCAGGCTCTGCCAAAACCAGGACTGAAGCCCCTGACTCAGGACAGTTTGCACAGGACCAGTTCCTGCAGCTTGCTTTGGCTATGGTGGTACCTGCATGGCTGCACCCACGCTGGTTACCCAAGCCTCTCTGCGGATGTGAGCGGAGACAGAAGTGGGTTGTGCAAGGGAAGGGCTGAATTTCAGCAGCTGTGCACAACCCAAATGCACCAGCTGCTGGTATAACAGCGGAGGAAGATCTCCTCCACACAGGCTGTGTAGCCAGGAGCGCTGCTCCCAGAGACAGCATTGTGTGCCAGCCTTGCTGCTCCTACTGCTGCAGTGCTCTCTGCTTGCCTCAGAAATAATGAGTGCTCCCCATGAAAATGAAACCCCCAAATACATGGTATTCCTGCATATACTTGCAGGGAATTTATAGGTAGTTTTAGCCTTTGGAGTTTGGAAGATGGAAACAAAAATTAAAATATCATGGGAATTAGTCTCTAGATAGCTCACACACAGGCTTGTTGGGCTTTTTGTTCTCATTGTCAAGGGAAACTAAAATACCTTCAGATTGAAAACTGAAGAATCTGGCCATGCCAAGCAGGTTATAGCATGACCATAAACAGAGAGCAGTGCCCTGCCAGAGAGGTTTTCTTTGCTTTTCTGTGGACCCATGCCATTCCACAGCAGCCAAAGTCTCTGCTCCCCAGAATGTTGTGATGCAAATGGCAAACATGGGCTTGCAGCTCCTCTGATTTTCAGACAGCAGTATTAGCCAAGCTGGAAGATTGAAATGGCAAGCCATGAGTGAAATTAGTGTATTGTGTTAGAGGAAAAGCATTCGGGCTGACTTTAAGTGCCATGCATAAGTAAGACACCATTCTCTTTCTCCTGCTTAGCAATTCTTTTTCTTTATACTCCATTTACGCTATATTAAGTATTTATCAGAGATCACTTTAAATCCCCTTTGCAGTCAGCATGTGTATGTCAAGACTCATGCCTATTTGCTGAGGCCGTATAGCCAGGGAAACACACTGTGGGTAATTGCTGCTGTGAGGGTTTTGGCTGAACAGGTAAAACATGTATAAGTGGCTTCACAAAAAAAGCTGGTTTTGCATCTGCCCTCTCTTATGTATGCCTGACTCAAATTCATTTCGCTAAGAATGCTAGCATGTGCTCCAGAAATAGGTGTTAAACTAGGGAGAACCTAGTGAATTCCATGTTTTGTTACTGGAAAATTACTTTCTGCCCATGTAAGGAGCCGATGTATGTGCTGGGCGCAGCGTGCAGTGTGGTACTGCCCCCTGTTGGTCTGTGGCGTTATGAAAGCCCAATTACATTCTCAGTACAATGTGAGGCAATTCCTTTTATATTAAACCTTTATTTCAGCCAAGCTGGTTCCAAATGCAATGTAGGGACAGGTGGGATAAAAAAAGAAACTCATCCTTGCAGAGAGAGTGTGACCTACAAAAGTGAGAGGAAAACGTTTTGCTAGAAAAGCAGCTGTTGATTGAAGTGTTTTCACTCACTAGTCAGTGGGTGGAAGCAGCAGAAAAAATAATCAGCAAGCAAGGAAAAGGAAAGCAGGTTTTCATGTGACTTATAGGGAAGCAAGAAGGATGTTTTAAATCATTAGAAGAGTGACTCAAAAGTGAGGCTCACGTGGTTCAGATGTCTACAAAAGAGTGTTGTTCAGGAGAACAACATTTTGGGAACTTGGTGCCAAAACTCAAATTACAGAAAAGCTAATGAAGAATGTGCCTGATTCAGTCTTATTTCCTGAGTACATGGCTACTGAACTCATTTTCACTCAGAAAGATGACATCAAGGTGGCCCCCCAGCAGAGGAGGAAGAGCAGGCATCCTGGAAGGAGGCCAAAGCAAAGGACACAAGTGCCAAGGGGCTGGCAGGCTGTAGGAGGCAGCATGTAAATGCAGTCAGAGTGTCATCATGAAGCTGACAGCAGGATTAGGGACATCCCATCTCACAAATCAAGCCAGGCAGAGAGGTTCACAGGCAGATCCTCAATTAGGACACTCCTCTGCAGAGAAGCCTTGCCCATGTACCCTGCTGATCATCTAGTCATATGCTCCTATGCCATTAGCAGTGTTTCATAGCTGAGCCACGAAACAGTGCGTACTCATTGGGTAGTCTTTGCCCAAGCAGCCTTCAAAAGTTACTCATCCTGTTGAACCACTGACTCAGTGCTCACACAAGACTGTAACTTCATATATGTAATTGGTCTTAACAGCTCTTTCTCCATCCATTCCTATGGGTTATCTGTGTTGTGCCACCACCTGCTTGGAGGAGACTTCCCAGTGAATGCAGAGATCAGCCAGTGGTTGTTATGTCCTTGCTTGCTCCCATGCTACCACCTATCCTCCCAAGTACAGAGAGCTTCTGGTCCTGCCTGGCCTTTTCTTTTATTAGTCTTGGCCTGAAAGAGTTACCCTAAGGCTAAATACGATAGGAATAAGCACCAAAGACAAGCAGCTGGTTACAGTCGCTTCTGGACTAGCACCTTAAGGGAATGGGTTTTAGGATGCTCATTTGGTGAAACCAGAGTCTCTTAATAGTTGTTACAGTTGTGTTTTAAATCCAATTTATTGCAACAATATCAGAAATTACATGGAGATATGATTGGGGTTTTTCTCTTTAAGAAACACGTTTTAGTGACTCTTTGTCTCATTACTTCCTTGGAATTTAAACTAGGGTACAGTACAAGCTGTACATGCCTGAGCACCCAGGTACCTGCTTGTCACTTCAGTATATGACTTGAGATGATCTGCTGTGACTTTCCTTGGGTGTTGCATTCCAGGTAGGGTTCCTACTGGAGCTTTATACAGTGCTTAAACCAGCCAGGAAGAGTGTTTGTGTCAGCAGCTGTGATCTGCTGTTCTCCAAAGGCTGACAGAGCTCAACACATGCATATGGGCAGGAGCCATGCCTCAAGGGCTGCGTGTTTAATTCCTAATTTCTACGAGAAACCTCAGCATTTTCTCGCTCTCATTCTCTCTTGCGCCTGTGTGTAGCCCCCAGCAGGACACAGCTTCATCCCAGCAGCCGTTTGTCACACAGTGAAAGAGAGAGCAGCCACTGCCTCAGGCTAGAGGTAAGGAGGGAGATGAGAGCCAAACGCCCACCCCAGCCCTGGCTTCACGCACCCACTGGGAGCAACTTGCTTAGGAACATTGCAAGCAATACACGTAGAAAGCCAGCGTAGGGAGAAGGCCACAGGTGTCAGAGCAGCCGTCAGAATCACCCCACCTTAATCTGCAGAGGAGGAAAGCAAATTCAGTGTGAGGTAGACCAAGCTGTGGTGAGGTTCACATGTGCACCACGGCCACACAGGGAAGCAGGGAGGAACAGGTCAGGCTGCAGCCACAGAAATAAAACCTCTCAAGAACCCACCTGCCCAAACAGAGCTGGCTGAAAGCCGCTGGATACTGCAGGGCTGGCCGTGCGCTGCCAGTGGGGACTGACAGGCAGACAGACTGGGGACAGCAGGAGAGCAGGTAGCGGGGTGGCCACAGCACACCACTGCCTCTGGGCAGCCCTGGGGGCTGCTGAGCTCCCACACCAGCCTGATTCAAACCTATGCCTCTTCACCTCTCCAAGGGCAAGGTTCCTTGGATCACTAGACTTGCAAAGTGACAGAAACACGGAGTCTTCCTTCCACTCAATACCCCAGGAGACACAGCAGGAACCTTCTCCTTCTGCCTGCACCCAGCAGGCACCAGCTGGCCTCGCAGTTGGGTGCAGAAAGCAAAAGCAACCATCGCTGCTAGGCCCAGCCCAGAGCAACCAGCAGGATTTTCCTGTGCTGTCTCCCGTGCTTTCGCAGCCCTCAGCCATGCGTCTCCCTGCTGCTGGGCCGTGCCCGCCGGGGCACTGCCCACCGTGCCACTGCCCACCGCGCCACCCACCTGCCTGCAGCCTGTGCTGGGGAGGGTGAGCACACCTGGAAAGTCCCTTGAGAAGTCCCTCTTGTCCACCCTGAACAAAGAGCACGTCAGCTCCTCCCACCCCCTGTAATTAACAGCCAGACAGGACTTTACATCTTCCCATACTACGAGCTAGCTTGAGGCAGAGCATTGCCACTCTGCTGGGCTCACACACGGGAGATGGGGCTTTGCTCGGGGGCTTCCAGCTACCCCGGGGCAATTTTGGTATTCAAAGAGTCTTGATGGATGACTTCACAAGGGCCAACACCGATAATACCATGCAGTTAGATGGCTGAACCCTTGGCCTTTCTTGTGTGATATCTGTATCTGTCCCCTCGCCAAACATCACATTTATTGGGTTCAAACTAAGGGTAACAGCAGGTATCCAAAGTGCATAAAAACAGAAACAAAGCTTCTGGGAAACTCCCCAGCTCCGGTTCACTTGTGCTTTAGCAGGTGCAAACAGCAATATTCTCTGTCGCCTCGGGGCTGGATTATAGGCAGAACATAATGAGTTCTGTAGATTTGAGGAGTGGTTTAACACGCAAGGAGCAGGCAAGACCTTCAACACAGGAACAGAAGACTGGAAATGGTGATCCAGCATCATAGTTCTAGCCTATTACTTTCGAAAAAGAGAAATTTTAATTTTCATTTGACAAGCTACCTGGGACAGGCAAATTTGCTGAAGAGCAGTTTTAAATATTGCCATATTTCAAACCACTGAGAACAGGCTTCCTCTTATCTGTTTTCAGTGTTTTTTATATATTCATCTTGATGACATATTTAAGACTGTCTTTTCTTCCTGTGTGAGCTAATCCATGTCTTTCTGGCCCCCTCGTAACATGTAAGAATATCAATCACTTATCCTACTGTTCAAACTGAAAAGAAGAAAATTTAACTCTATTAAGCTGACTCATTATTTTAAGATGTCACTCATCCCCCATCTCTTGAAAATGGATATCAAGGGAAAGTTTCAGCCACTTCATCTTCTTCAGACTTCCCTAGAGATGTTATTGTTATGAACACAGCCCTTTTTGCTTTATTATTTCACTGTAACAATGCTGCAGCAGTGCAGCCAGCCAGAGAGTGACCTCCTGTGATTAGGTTGCAGATTTGCAGGTAAATCAGGAAAAACCCTGGGTTTTTTAAGAATTCAGGGTTTGTCTCCCTGCATTACACTCACCAGGTTCTTCCCTGGTGGTGCCAGAAGACTTCGTATGGCAGGCAGACATTGCTGGGGACCATGCTCCACATTTGCTCAGAACTTGTCACTGGATGGCTGAGAGAGACACACTGTCCCCCAGGAGTGCTGGCCCAAATCTCCATGACAACAGATTTAGGATGGAGACCTGGCAAGCTGAGTGACAGAAGGTCACTGCAGCAAAAAAAAAAAACAACCACCAAAACAAAAAACCAAAACCAAACCTAAACAAAAAGGTATAGGGGGGAGGAAAAAGAGCAGCTGGGGAAGAGATCAAGGGGCATCTTGCAGCACCTTCAATCATATTGCAATTGTGAGTTCACTGGCTCCATATGCTGGGGCTTTTAAAACAATGTTGCAAGAAGTAATTGCCAAATAGAAAGAAACCAGCTAAGTCCTGTGTATTTCTATCTGTTACTACATTTAGTTTTTACTGTAATAGAGAAAACAGAGAGCAAAAATACATTTCTTGCCTCATGGATCTTGTGATATAAAGTCAGGATGAGAGACAAGAAGAAGTCTGGTAGGCAGACAAAAGGAGAGGGTACTGAGTCCAGTTCCTTATGATCCATTTTTCAATGTAATTAATTTTTAGCTCTGTTTCCTAAGGAATTGGAGTAGTACAATTGCAGTGACTGCCTCTCCTCCTATCTGGGTTCCCACTGTGCGAAGACTCCTGAAGCCATCCTGCTATTTTTTGCCAAATTTGCCAAAGAAGTAAAAGTCTCAAAGATATTTAGTTCCTACAAGAATCAAAAAATGCAGGTGATGAGGATTGAGGGATGAGAAAGTGCCCTGGAGGAGAGGAAAGGGTGGCTCAGCCCTCCTGCACTGCAGGAGGCATCACTCTGCCACGTGAACAGCATGCGGGCACTGGCACAACGCGCAGCACACACGGAGCTCTGAACCCGACAGAGCATATGTTGTCTCTTGGGCTGCCAAAAATATAGAGGCATGAGAGGAAGATAAAGCACCACAGTGAGGAATTAGTGAAAACACGATGTACAGAAATGAGGGAAAGAGTAAGGGAGCCAGCAGAAGTCTGGCCAGTGTTACATGAGAGCAAGTGCAGAGATAGTGACCAGGTGACCAGGATGAGCATGTGTGGGAGGATGTGCAGGGACATTTGAAATGGTCTGTAGGAACTAAACTTCGTCCATAGAACAACCACTCGGAATTAACTCTTGTGTGTTCATGTATCTGCACACCTGGGAAAACTGCTGGGTTGGAAAACATGGCAACCCTGGTCCCTTCTTCAGATGCAGGAGAGGTATAACAGAGTCAACAGCAAAACAACATTTGCCCCATTTGTAAGATATACATTCAAGGAAGGGTGAGCCTGTTGTTCACTGAGCCTATCTCCCATTTCCCTCCTGGGGTCAATGCTAAAATTACTGAGCAGTGTAAGTGCAGTGGAAACATTTTGGAAAGTGTTCTGACCCTCACTTGCACTACACTTGAATATGTGTGCTTCCAGCATTACTCCTGTTCCCCATGCAGACACACAGCTCAACGAAATGCTTCGTTCAGGCTGTGATCCACCTGCAAATGCTCCCAGGCATCTGCCTCTGACAAAGATGGGGGAGTTTTCCCACAGCTATGTCTGCCATTTATAGTGGTTATGAAAAGACAAATAAACCATAAATATTTTATATTTTCTGTGCACCTTCATTCTCCCTCATTCTTTGAGAAAGCAGTAAGTCTGATGTTCACTGCTGTAAGCAGCCTTGAATCACTCCAGACACCCGCCCACCACCATGGCTGTCACAGTGCATTCCCTGCGCCGTCCCTGCTCATCCTGTCATTCCCCATGAATTCTTCATTAGGTCACAGTGGTCTCTAATGAGTGCTAATTCTTTTTCTTGCCCACACATTCTTAATGTGTTAGGACGGCCACAAGTAGAGCAAAGAGAAGTGCATCCCTGGTTATCTTATTCTGAATAGCAGTGATATCATATACAAAGTAAGTCCAAATTGTGATCATGGTTATCCTTGAGCAGTTTCATGAGAGCCAGTTGTATTTCACATGGCATTTGATAGTGGGATTAAAAAATAGAGATTTACAGGTAAAAATTATTTAGTTCATTGCATGCGGTAGGGGTTGCTACAGAACATTTTATTCAGGACTATTACTCTACTCCACAATGCAAAGAAAATAGCTCTGCTAAAAGGTTAGGTTGTAAATTTCTGGGGTTTACATTCATTTATAGATGAAAATATATGTTGAGTATAAACAAGTATGCTCCAGAGAGTGCTGTGCACTGCCAAATCATTTTTGATCCCAAAAATAATCTCTCTGATCATATGGAAACCATTCTTAACTCCAGAAACCTGGATGCCATATGGGCAGGCTGCCAGGGTAAACCAAAGATATTGTGTCCTTGGAGTGGGAAAGGTACATGGTTTGCACAAACTCTTAGAAAAAAAAAAAATCAGTGTCAGGAAGTATCTTGGCCAAGAGGAACTTGGCAGAGCAGTATTTTAGCTTCGCTGAGGGACTGTATATGCCCATTGAAACAGTAACATCTGTGGAGGAAGGGCAGAGCACAGGGATACAATGCAGTTTTATGGCAGCACCGCTTAGTCAGGGAAAGGGACTCCAAAGGGAGCTGATGCAGCCAGCTGGCTGGCTGATGAATGGAGTAACGACTGTGGAAGAAATCAAAAAGCTATCAAGTGCTCCATCTCTCCCATAATGAATTTCTGAGGATTAGTGAAGCTTGCAGTTGAAGTATGTAGGTGTGATGTCAGGAAATATTAAGCTTTTTTTTTTTTGCATCCTTAAATAATTAAAAATTAATTTGAACTCATGAGCAAGCCAAAGCAATGACAAAACTCTAAAGAATCTGAAACTCGTCATGAAGGAAGGGAATACAGACAGAATACTGTGATTTTGTTCACAAAATAAGGGCAGAAATTCAATGTATTTTCTATTGGTATGATGGATTCCCACTGGATTCTGCTGTGCACCTCATGGAGTTGCTCTCTATGCAGAGCTCAGCAAAGCCTATTCTATGGCAGAGAAATGTGTTGAGTATGCAGCAGAAACAGCACCTAAAGATATTTACCTATTTATTGCTCAGGTCACTGAATTTCTTATTTTGCCTTTACTGAACTCTAGGAGATTTATTAATTTTTCTTTCATTTACTGCAGTTACCAAACAACAGCAATTATAAGGGCACTGTCAGGTGATCAGTTCCAAAAGTTTTAACTAAAAACATTTCTAACCTTGTAGCTCTCCTTGAACTTCCATGGGTAATTTCCTATTTTAAACCATTAAGCATTTACCTGCTTAAAACCCAAAATGTTCTCTTTTTTCCTACTCTGAAAGAGCTCTTCAAACAGCAGAGAAATTACTTCAACAAAACCATAAAATTGATTGCGGAGTCATTATGTCAAATGCCTACCAAAACACAGAGAAATACAATTTTTTTTCTTATGTTTTCTAATATTAGTGTTTCTAATATTGTTCTAATATGTTTCTAATATTGTTTCTAATAGTGTTCTAATATATAGTGTTACATCAGTACTACAACAATGAGCAAGGCAGTTCCAGGGAGCATTGAAATTTCCATCTGGCAATGGTCCTTCTGGTGTGTATTATCTTTTAAGATGCTTTCCTGGCATCTACCAGCTGCCTCCAGGAAAATTTATATGCTATTTTAGTTTGTTTAATTTCTCTTCCCTGCTAATGTGCCTTTGTTACTGCCGTGTGGAGTTCATTTACTGCGCCAGGAGATGGCAGCAATGGAAACCACTTCGTGTCCTCCATTCATAACTGATCTTTTGTGCTGAGCGATGACAACAACATGATTATCAAGCAACGTTTAAAAATTGTTTTGAAAAACCAAGCAAAGCAGTCTTCACCGTTGTAGACACAGAAAGATATGGAAAAAAAAGAGCTATGAAATATGAAAGGAAATATGGGGTCCCCTCCCGGGACTAGAAGGTCATTTTTCAACACCTAAGTTGCAAAGGCCACGGATAGATGCCAATATATAAAACTGTTGGAAGGCATGACTTTCCCAGGCTACCATGACCAAAAAGTCTAAAGTAGCTTAAATTCATTTGATCTTCATGGCACGGAACAAAATGCATTTGAGTCTGGAGCAGAAGAGGACTGGGG
Organism: Oreocharis arfaki; assembly: GCA_013398015.1. Lineage (NCBI taxonomy): Eukaryota > Metazoa > Chordata > Aves > Passeriformes > Paramythiidae > Oreocharis > Oreocharis arfaki. The sequence continues at coordinate 309,048 of VZRR01005147.1, read as the reverse complement.
AGAGTCTGAAAAAAAATCATAAAGACAGAGATGCCATTTGGGGCTGCTGGACTTTGACTCGTGTCTGATTTGGTGAGAAGAAGCACAGGGAGCAAGCTGCTTATTTAACTGTTTATATAAAACAGGTGAAGGGACACGCAGAGCCAGACAGAGCATCTACTTAGAGAAATGAGTGTTTACACAGGCAAATTACCATACATATTTCCCACAGGACACAAGCATTATTAGACCTGTTACAAACTTTGTCAGCAACCGCCAAAGAAAAAAAGAATGTTATTTACCCTTCTAAGCACAGAGCAGTCTTCAGGGCAATACAGCTGCTAAATTTACTGGCATTTACAGGCCAGTGTTACAGCCAGAGTTTATCAAGCATGATAAATGCAAAACTGTCTCAACTTCAGTCACAAGCTTTTGTTCCAAGCATATTATTTATTTATTGCCCAAAATTAAAAGCATACGGGGAAAATGAGCTTCCCCACCACGGGGTAATGCTGTGTGCTGCTGAGCAGGAGAAGTGGAGGTGGGGGCTGTGGCAAAGTCCCAGTTCTGCCACGGTCCATGTTTTTCAGCATAGCTAGGACAACCCTGGGCACATGTCCCCATGAAAGGTTAGGAGGCAAAGGTTGCCAGTTACGTGCTCTCCTGAAAAGGAACTGGAGTGGTGAGAAAAGACACAGCTCCTTGTCATGTTTCTTGTCGTATTTGGGGCTGTAAGATGTCTTGCTGCCTTTGTGAATGAACAGGAATTCCCATCCTGGAGAAACATGTGCTTTCATCATCAATGTATCCTCACAGAAAAGTCTGTAACACTTAAAGCTTTGGCTAATTGCTTGTTTTAATGAGACAGATAATAAAGTAAATCATGTTTATGGAAATCAATCTGTCCTGCATCGCACTCTATCCATTAGTGAGAAATGAGTTGTGACTACTGGAAACAAATGATGTTCTGAGGTTTTATGGGGCTTGCTGGAGTTAAAAAGGCTAACATTGCCAGGAGGAATACATGGGTTTTGTAGCTACAAGCCACTTCAATCATGGTAGAGACTTCCAAGCAATTTTGCCTTCTGTAAATTAAAGATCCACAACCCTCAGGGTGAAGGGAGCTTTACTGCAAGAAAATCTCACTTATACTGCTGAGAGATGTCTCCTGTGTAATTACGAGGTTAGTTGATTTTCAGAACAAAAGATCACAACCTCTGGGTTTGTTCATAGTTGAATATACTTTGTGACTGAGAGCACATGAGGAACATGGACTTTTGCACCTCTAATTGCTCCTGTGGTTAGTTTGTACGAGAAGCATCCTCTCTTAAACACCTCAAATGCAATTATGTCCTATTACTACCTGTATTAAAAATTTTATTACAAGCTACAGTGAGTATTCATCCTACGTGGGTCTATAATACTCTAATATGTAAATGTGTTTCTCTTCCTTATTTCTAGCTCCTCAACTGCATCAAAAGGCAACATGATTTATATTTTCAGTATGTTATCCTACTGGTCTTAGGTGCTTTTAATAAAAAATGGAAGGGAAGTTACATGCAGCACTACTGGTATATTGTTGATCTATAGAGTATGCCTCATTCCTCCAGCCCTAATTATATAATGTATGAATAGACTAGACAGATTTATAGACATTTTAATAATCCTAGGTACTATTATAAATAGAAAATTCTGTGATGCAGGGAGAGGAAAAGAGCGTCTAACTGCCCTCCGAGCAGATTTTCTTAGCTCTGACCAAAAAGGCCTGCAGAGATGTGGTATCACACAGAAGCACGGAGGCCCTGGGCAGCAGCATCCATGAGGGGCCTGCTCTGGCTTTTTTGCTCCATCGGCTTTGCCCTGCAGGAGGAGGAAAGGGCAGTCAGAGGCTTGTGAGCTCCACTGCTCTCTCTGCTTCAGTGTGGGTGCTGGCTGCCTTTTTAAGTAGCAACACAGAGCATTTCTGTGAGCCTCCTCTAAAACTGAGATGCCCTCTGAAACGCCTGAATTTAGAGGCAGATTTATTATGCAGGCTGGAACAGTGATTAGCTCTCACTGGTGTCACCAGGCACAAGGAAGCTTTCTCCAGATTCAGTAGTGAAATCTAATGACAACAACCATCACCAATCAAAAATACCACACCAAAAACCCAAGAAAAATTACACAAATGGGAAACAACCTGATAGCATGACCTTGTCCTCCCTTGTCACTCGATCAACTTTCATAACCACAGCAGTAATATCTTACACAATACAATACCACATTGCATTGTATTCTATTTCGCAATATCTTATCTTTCCCATTATAGCCTTGTTCATACTGTTTTCAGTCCTGACCCCACTGTCTCTGTCCTACAAATATCAGGGAAACTAGTGTAGTGGAGCTGCTAGATGTAAGGACACCCCATACCAGGCCTGATCCTGACCCCGCCACACATGCAGGCTGATGTCCCAACCTGGCCTTAGGCCATCCCATCCCCATGGAGGTGCCTGATGGCTGGGAGTAGGGCTGCCAAAAAGGCAGTCAAGGTCTGAACAGGGCTCAAGTGCTGACCTTTCGGAGATGAGGATTCAGGTTTTAATGACATTAAAGGTGTGGCATCAGTCTGACTGGTTTAAGATGCTGACCTCAAGGCAGAGGAATGCTGCTGGCACTACAGGTTGTCATTACCACCTCAACGAGGCAGCTCATGAGGCACCACATCTCTGGATATATCCACCGTGTCTCTGCTACACTATTCACATCACTCTCATCACAGGGCACTTTGAACCCCCTCAGGGATAGGGATGCAATCCCTCCATGCTGCTGCCTGCAGGGACAGCTGTCAGAGGTGATGGCACAGAGGCCACAGGGGAATATCTGAGTCTTCAGGCGCATCGTCTGTTTGAGAGACGCCACATCCATGTCCTCAGTGCATGGTAAGGGTCCAGCAGGCACTATGTCCAGTATTTTTCTCTCTTATATGAGGAAGAAAGCTGCTGGAGGCAGATCTCCCACAAGGAGTCACACATGTGCAAATACTCAATATGAAACTAATGCAGGGACACATATTTTCTTCTCTTCTTCTTTTTTTTTTTTTTTTTTTTTAACAGAGTTTCCTCTTTCTGTGTCTGTCTTAAGGTTCTTTTGCTGGGAATAATCAGGAAAACAGCACGTTTTTTTACCCACAAACCTCAAACGAAATGTCATATTTCTGACAAATACGTGTGTATTTTCCAAAAGTTTCTCTTGGGAATGGATATTTACACAACACTACTCATGATAAAATTCTGCTTTTCTTAAGCAACCTGAAAAAAATGTTCACATGCCATAGAAAAGCACGAGGAAAGGATGGGGAGAACAGGTGCCCAACAAGACCAAGAGTACTTCTGTGTCCTCAGGTCTGAAACATGCTTGAGAGCAGATGAGAATTGTGCGGCAGACAGGCACATCAGTGCAGTGGGGGTGCCGAGCATGGACCCAGACCAAGGTGACAAAGCTGGGACGTGTGGCAAAGGCAACTGACGTGGCAAAAGTATTGTGGCTTGTCACGTGTCACTGAGTAGCTGGTTGTGAAAGACACTGTTTAAACAAACTGTTGTGTACATTTCCATGTCAGTACCTGTCTGTCCAGATTCTTAATTTTAAAATGCACCTCTTAAGCATATTTGAATGAGTCATTATTTTTGGCCAGCATTGACAGTAACTGGAAAATCTAAACATTATTGCACTGTACATCCCCTGCCCTCCACAGATTGCACAGCAGTTTTTTATATGGGTTGCATCCTATTTCTGCTCTGTCCACACCCTCTTTTCTCTATTTCCATCTGAGAGCATTCTTGTTTTGTCAGAAAGAGCTCTCCAGCTCCGGCTGGATATGTACTTTCCTCCCCTTGGTGCAAAAGCCCTTCTGTATACTTATTCTTTGAGCAAATGGTGACTACTCAGCACCGGCAACTTGGTTCTGTCAATTTTATACATCAGTGCTTGAAATGGCAATGCAGCTTTTGAGTCCTCATCCTTGGGAGCTGAAGCCAGGGCCCACAAAAATCCTTCATACCCATGTCTGCTTATTTATGATTGCATGTAATAGGGCAACTGTACAGCATGGCATTCAATCATTTGCAGAGTATTTCAAGAATATTACAGACATCCTTGAGCAGGAATTGCCTGATTTTGAGGCCAGTCTACCAGAAAGCAGTGGTTGGAGCCTCTAGCTAGCATGTCCCGCACTGCCAACAGCAGTTGGAACAGCCCACCTCTGAGAAAATAAGTTGATGAAACCATTGAGAATATCCCATATCTTCTCTGTTTAAGTGTTCAAATAGGCCTGTGAAAGAGAAGGGGAGCAGGATGAAAGAGAGGAAACTGGTGGTAGCCATTGTCAAGGGACACTGAACCACCTGAGGAAGGAAAAGTCAGATGCGAGTGGGATACAAGCCCTGGAGTGAGGGAGGGCTTGGAGACAGTGAACAGAGAGATGAGAAAGGAGTCACACAGTCATCCTGTAGGGAAGAGAAAGGCAGCAATGCAGAAGTATCTGGGATGTGCCAGGAGTTTGATCTTGAGGTAACCATAAGGCGTGCAGCCTGGTACTTCCATGCTTTGACTTCGATAGAATAAAAGCCATGAAGCTATCGTCTCTCTTGATACCACAGAAAAAGACCAGCTCTCCCTTCCTTGGAAATGACCCTTGCCAATTCTCTCCCTGTCTTGCTTAATCAGCTTTTTGTAAGCCAGCAGCTGAAACAATCTTTTCCCTCCAACAATGAACCACTCTTCATATTTTCAGGTTTTGGTGTAAAGAGAAGCGTGAAGTCTGCATGTCATTCAGAGCATAGATCATGAGCTTTGGCAGGTCCCAGCAGCTTTGGTGGGATTCACTTTGCAGTGAAAAATCACTTTTCATATAAGCAGTAATTAAACAATAATCTTTCAAATAAGCAGCAGTTGCCAATGATGGAATGGAAAAAGGGCTGCAATTAAGTGGTAGACGATAACAGCCTTATTGCTACATTTCCCTCCATTTCAAGTAAAAAAAAATATTAGAAAACAACACCTTTCAACACTCATTATTTAGGCAGCCTGGCAAATGTATAAGCAACAAGTGGGTGACTATGCAACACAAAAATGTGGACTTCTGACAGGAATTTCTTGCTCTTGAGAGGAAGCAGCCTAATGCTGCCACTAATTACCAGGACACCAGAAACAAGGGGTTGTTAATGGAACTTAAAATTGCCATGTAAATTGGAAGGTGGTGCCTTTATAAAGGAGGTTTTAAATATTGCTTAGAAAGAACTGACTATGAAGTCCAGGATAAGAGAAATAAAGTAAAAATTAATAACCCATGGTGAAAGATCATGGATTTCAGGATTAAAAAAAACCTCAGATGTCAGCTAGGGAGTTACTGAACTCTACATCATGGGGAGGGAGGAAGGAAATACAATACAAATTTCAGGCCTGTTTAAAATAAAGATAATGGCAAACTATTTCAGACAGGGTACTTCCAATTGACAGAGGGGTGAGAAAACTACCAACAACACTTAGGAGAATTCATCTGGAATACTGGTCATCCATGTTCAAGAAAGAACTGCCGTGGGAACCAGTGCAGAGAAAGACTAGTCAGGAGACAAAAAAAATCAGCACTGAAGCCCAGATTCATTCTGCCCAACTTCAGGCACTTCACAAAGACACATAAAATAGGAGCACCATCACCAGAGTCTCCTGTAGTCAACGGAAGGAGATGGGCACCTCCAGTCATTCAGCCTACCTAAGTTCTGACTTGGCTTCTAAATTAGATGATTTATTTAAATACCCTAACTACAAAGGAAGCATATTGCTCTAGGGAATTTGCATGGCACTCCGAAAAACAGAAGGTCAGAAAAAAAACAGCTGCTCCAAGAAGTGTAAACACCACAGAAGAGGTCAAGGTGAGGTTTAGCAGCAAGACAAACTGACACATGTTAGGCACAAATAAATTTTTCTGATAAACAGAAGGCTGACCTTTGGAAACAGCTTTCTATATGCAGATGGGGGAACAAGAAACTTGCCTAGAATTAAATGGCAACTGAATGAGTTCATTTAAGAGGTTATAGGATGAATATACCTGAAAGAGCAAACATTTGGACTAACAGACACAAAAAATTCTTTTCTCGTCTGTTTTGCTATGCTGTTTTATCTGGATCTTTTCTTCCTGAATACAAACAGGACTAATCCTTTATACTGGCATAAGAGAGACTTCTTGTAAAATCATATGTGTTTTGAAAAAGAATCATTGGAAGGTGCCACTGCCTCGTTGTTCTCCATCTGCATCGAGGGGAAGGACTGATGGAGACAGTCTGTCTGGTCTGTTTCCTGGGACCAGAATTGCTGAAGACCAAAACCAAAATCAGCTACAGCTGAGCAGCTGACCTACACTGGGCAAAATGAGCAAAATGCTTGCTGCCCAAGGCAAGGGAGGCCAGCTCTCCTAAGTGATGGACAAATGCTTGGCAAGGTGCTGTTCAGAAGGGAGAGAAATGCTATCAAAATGTTCCCAGTTGTCACTGGCACAGGTAGTGTGTGCGGTAGGGTGTACAACTGACGGCAAGTTAGCGTCTTTCCACTTTATGGTTGTTGCAGCAATGGAAACTCATTGTCCATGGACCAGCCACATGTACAAGCCTGAAGTGCTTGAATCACGCAGTTAAAAGTGTCCCAGCAAATACAAACACGGACTATTGATCACAGCTGTGTATTGCCAAAAGGGTGGGAGAGCACAGCCAAGGGCCTGGCAAACAGATAGAAGAGGACATGGCAACGTAAGCATAGAAGGATTTTGGCAGGAGCATCGGCAGAAATGAGACTGGAGCATTGTCCCCTGCTATTTAATCCTTCCTAATTTTCAATGGAATGAGCCTCTATGCACCTTGCCAAAAAATAATGTGGCAGAAACAGAAATATCAGATTCTCCTACACTGATATTGGCTAACCAGTTGGGTCAACAGCATTCTAATGCAATAGTAACACGTGCTAAGAGAAACAAGATGTATACTCCTGATTATTGTATTGCATGCTGCGGAATGGCTGTGTCACAGTCCTCTAATTCTATGCAACCGTGGTATTTTGAAAATAATTTGGAAGGACAGAAGTAATTTTGAATTTTATGTTTAAACCTGAGCCTGTGTCTAAATTTATATATATATATTTCATTTCAGAATAGCAGAAAGTAGTGATTTTCCTGGGTAATACTTAGCATGAAGTTAGTGGTTGATATTAGGAAACACAAAGTTTTGCAAAAGACAGAGAACCAAGTGAAGCAAGACACAAACTGACAACATACAAGGCCTTAAGAGGCATGAAATACACGATTTTACAACACAGATTTACAATAGCAATTACATTCATTATTCAAAATAGTTTGTTTGCTAAGGCTTGCCTCACAAGAAAAAATAAACTAGAGACAAATATAGAGTCACATACATTTTTTGTTTAAAAAAATGTGTTAGTCCTTATTCCAACAAAATCTTACTAGCTATTGCAAAATGTTTGCAAGGGCCTTATACTTGACAGAATCTTATCTTTCTTTTTCCATGGGGTCACAGTTGCTCTGTAATGCTGGTACTGTTAAGGCTAATGTTTGTGGTCAGTTGCTATTGGCAGTGACAGTCGAAGTTCAGGCAACCAAATTTAGACATGAAATTAATAATGGCATATGTACCAGAGAGCTTAAGTATGCATTGTTTCTTCATGACTTCCCAGGAAAAATTCTTACTGAGGTCCAAGAAAGCTTGGCATAAATAAAACATATATATGGAGTGAAGAATCTGCCTCAGAAAATGGAGGTAAGTATCAGTATAATCTGGATAAAAGGAGACAAAATATCTGGAGTATGAATGCAGCTGAAACCCCCTGCTGTGGAAAGCCAGGGTAGTGTGCCACTGAGGATGTGCTCAGCTGCATAAACACACAGTGTTTCTTAAAGTCCGCATACACTCTACTGCAGAAATTGTTAATTTTAAAAGGATTGTAAATTTGAGTGCAATACATGCATCCAGCACCATACATATAATATAAACAGTACCAACGCTGGGGAGAGGATTTATCTGTGACCACTAAGCACTTACCTGACTTGCACAGTCATGCCTCTGTCTCAGCACCAGGCTCGCTAATCCATCTGCTCACCATAAATAATTGAACTTCTTTCCTGACTGCTTTCTTTTCTCTTCAAAATGTCCCCTGTGTGTCCATACACACATGGCTGCTGAAATAAGGGAAAAAAGTATGAGCTTTTTTTTTGTGTCACCTTACAGCTTTGGACTCCAGCCACCTACAGACATCATGAGCTTCCCTCAGTGTCTGAAGTTAATCCTTCAGCTAAGACCAAAACTCCCTCAGGAACTAATAATAGTGACTCTAGTAGTGAGCCTGCCATCATATTTATTTTATTCTGGACTTGGGGTTCTTGAACCTGCTTGGACCACAACTGGTCAGGCTTCCAAAATATGAAGAAGACAAGAGGTAAATAATGTAAGAAATCTGAAAGGACCTCCAACGTAGATGCTATGTATTTTTTACTACAGCGTAATACTCCTGAAATATCAGGAAATGCTTAGCCCTCCAATATGTGTTCCAGCATTCAAAGGGAAAAAAAGCTGCAGCTCTTGGCTACTGCTGTCCACTAAAAATTCATGTCACTTGCAATCGCTACCTCAGTATTAAGAGGAGTTCTGTAAGAAGTGATCAGATACATCTTGCATGTATACCCGGAAGTATACATGCATTCATCTGAGCACCTTCCCAGTGAAGACCCGACATGAGCTTTCCCTTAGTTTTTCTCACATGACACAAGACCAGGTGCCCTACCTATGCAAAGGAAATGAATGAGTTTCTTTTGCCTGCAGAGTCAAGTCAGACCCCAAGCAAGCATTCCACTGTAGCAACAGCAGCCAGAATTGAGGGGGCTGTGGCTGTAATTTATCATAGGCAATTTATTTTGGGCAGTATGACTACACGTCAGTGCTGACAGCATTTTGTAGCATTAAGTGTTCCAGAGAGAGGACCAGGGCCCTGCTAGCAGACACACACTCTGAAGGCCTGTCAGTCCTGGTAGGTCACCAAAAACATAAGCATTTTGCAATATTTGTTCAGGGAATGTCTTAGCACGGCTCATTTTCCAGGTTTGGATGAGCCTGGGATCCACGTCTGCATTCAAAGACAGTCATGTCCTAAGGACTGGCAGAAAGGAAAAAGAAAATCCAAAGAATTTTGTGTGCAAAGATAACAGGAACATTGTCTCAAACGAGGAGGAAAACACACCGTATGATTCCCTCAGTTCTGACTTCTTTACAGCATTTAATAGTGTACAGAGAATACGTCCAGCCATACCTGCAGTTAGTCGTAAATTATGATGGTTTACACATTTTTAAAATAAACTCTGGCATACAAATCCTAAGCCACATAAACTGAGTCAGTCACATATGTATGTCCCTCAGCTGAGGTAATGTTCTTAATTAGACCTCTTCTTGGGGCTTTAGTCAGCACTAAGCTGCGTGTGCTCAAAGGCAGCTCTGCCGTGCTGCAGCTGAGTGACCTTGGATTAGACTGCTGTGTGAGAAAGAGCTATAAGAAGTGAGGGCCACTTACTTTGCCGACAAGTGGTGCCTACATTGAAGCATTCTCCATCAGTCCTTGCCTGAACTATGTTACAGGTATGACTGTACCTGGCCACATGCACTGATCCAGACCCCTACCCACCTGAGCTGATCTTGGATCCTTCCCATCACTGAGGGCTCATCTGATGAAGACCTAGCTGGTCCTGCTTATTGTCACTGAACCTGATCTCATCCTGACTCACTGTCTTGGCTTTTCTGGCTTGACCTCAGATCTCCTTGCCACTATGTTCACTGGGATTGTCACTGGTGATCTGTACTCTTGGCTGAACTTCCAGCCACCACCAGAACTGCTTTGCTATTCTTGTTTGGGTGCTGTGGTACTTGCTAGTGAAGCCACTGCCATGCATGCCTTACTATCACACTCCACTCCCAGCTTGCCCTGCTACTTCATAAAACACTTTTCTCTAAAGATGTCACCTCTCACCTACCCCTGGTATCTTTGGTGCCAGTGGGACTCTGACACCCCTGACACCACTAGTTCCAGCACAAGCCACACAGTAGGAATACAGATTGCCAGCACCATGTAACTCTCCATTTAGCCAAAGATTTTTGTTAGAAAGCTGTCTTGAGCCAGCCTACTGGCGCCATGCATTCCTGCCAATAGGATAAATCAGGAGAGTGGGCAAGAAGTCAGCAATCAAGACAAAGAGTCTGTTTTGTCACAGACAGACAGCAAAATGGAGCAGTGATACACCAGCCCTCTTGTGTGACCTCACTTAACTGTTGGTCAAATAACCAGGGAATCGCAGTAACCTGGAGACATTGCATTTCAAAAGCCCAAGCAAAATGCAAAGTGGTCACAAACCCGAAGTAGTCACAAGTTCTTTGTTTTTGTCACCTCCTGTAATTTATTTTAGTGTCTAAGTCTGGCAACAGCATTTCATATTCTAGCTGTTGATTTTCCCACGTCATCTGCAGCATTCTCTCCCTCTCCAGGGTACTACCTCCACCTCTCCTGGTGGGACCATCTCCGAAGTATACAAGGGCTATGACACTTAATTCTTCCAACTCCATCATGAGGTACCATTGGTGTTTCACCTGAGCTGCCACACAGACATGCAGTTCAGGCGTTATTCAGACTGTCACACCTGCAAGGATTTCAGCATTAAACCCAATCCTTGCTGGCAGCCTCAGATAGCAGCTGTGAGACAGGGCTATCAGCAGGAAGGCACCAATTTCAGTTCAGTCGAGGCCAGTCAGCCTGCAGCCCCTGGTATCAATCTGTATATTAAGAAGGTGAACATACAGGAAATTGTCAGGACATGGCTGCTCTCACTCAGGTGGTGTTGGCATCTCGCAGCTCAAATACTCCCACCCTACAAGTTTGCTCGACTCCTACTGGGTGTTGTAGCATGTCCAGTGCTGCCCCCTTGTTCTAATATTGTCTTGTGTACCCAGGAGCAGTTATGCCTTCTGCATTTAATTGCCACTCCTCTGTCAACTTACCTGGAAGGCTGCCGTTTGCTCTAATATTTCATCCTGAAGGAGAAAAACTAGTGCCTTTGAGACATTTATATGCTGTCCTGTACAGATGCAGTACATACTGAATTCTGTCTCTGCTCTTCCTAAACAGGATGCTAAAAGATCCAGCTAAGCCTTCTCAGAGATTTGAACCACCCATGCCCAAAGAATTGTTAGCCAGGAGTCTCATGCTGTGCAGAAATGCAAAACATTGGGCTCAGGTAGAGCCAGCTACCATTTTCTAGAAATAGACGCTCCCAGCATTTCCCGACCCAGCATGCACAAACGGGTCACTAAATCCTTTGTTGTTTACGTAGCATATATAGAGAATTGTAATGAAAATTTCCCTTTCTGGAAGTCAGTGTAAATACATTTTGTACACAACAGAATTCAAACAGTATAATTTCTATTGTGTCTTATGTAACCTTTCAGCATGTTCTGCAAACCTGCGTCCCTTCCTCAAACACTGCAGTTCTGATATGGCCTATCAGCGAGCATTCACAAACATTCACCGCTCAGAAACATAAACCAATCTCTGTTCGGTGGACAGGAAAGCTATTACACTTTTATTAATTTAGTTAGTTATTTGACTTATAGCAGAGAATTTAAAAAAATCAATTTTTGATTAAAAACCATAAAATACAAGTCTCTAAAATGGAAGATGCAATTCACAAAATCCATTTCTCCATGTAGAAGAAAATCTGCTATGAAGGAATAAGGCATCTATCCTACATATCTGTTTTTAAGCGAGAGGCACACAGTGGTTCTGGCTCCTCAGTACACGAAAGACAAGGAGCTACTGGAGAGGGTCCAGCAGAGGCCCACGAAGACCATATGGGGTCTGGAGCATCTCTTTTATGAGGGGAGACTGGAAGCCGGCCCTGTTTAGTCTAGAGAACACTGAGAGGAGATCACGCTAGTGCATATAAGTATCGCAAAGGTGGGTGCCAAGAGAATGGTGCCAGACTCTTTCCAGTGGTGCTCAGTCACAGGATGAGGAGCAGTGGCCATACACTATCACATGAGAAGTTTCCCCTGAACACGAGGAAGAACATTACAGTGGCAGAGCACTGGAACAGTCTGCCCAGGCAGATCGTGGATTCTCCCTCTCTTGAGACATTCAAACCGCACCCGGACACGTTCCTGTCCCACCTGCTCCAGGTGACCTTGCCCTGGCAGGGGGGTTGGACTGGATGATCTCCAGAGGCCCCTTCCAAACCAAACCGTTGTGTGAGTCTGTGAACCCTTCCGGCATTCCCAGCCTACACGGCGAGCAGAGCCGGCGACGGCCCTGCACGCCCACAGAGCTCCACACGGCCCAGGCGAGCTCGCCATTCCCACTGCCAGCCGCGCACGTGGCGCCGCGCCGGACACGGAGCCCACCCGGCACGGAGGGAGGAAGGACCCGCCGGGCCGCTTTGTCCCCCGCCCCTCGCGGCCTCAGACGCCCCCAGCGCCGCCCCCCGCCCCTGGGCTGGTGC